>JAAALK010000288.1:45525634-45960665 GCA_019279435.1 Zizania palustris | reverse complement strand
ATGAAATCTCTATGACTCGTGCTGCGTTTTTCTCGAAATAGTTCTTTTTGCCTACTATCTGTGCTTTCATAGCTTTCAGTCTTGGCAGTAGAACAGTAACCTAGGGCTTTGTTTTCCACGATATTTCTGAGAGAGCTTCTAGGAGCCAGGTTGTTCATCGCTTGCAGCAGGCCAGTCATTTGTCTTTGTACGTTTTTCATTGAGTGCAGTAGCATTCTGGACGCTAGCTTGGTAGCCCTGCATGGAAAGAGTAGCCTCGAAGTAGCGTGTCTCAGTTCTCTGTGCTTCAATTTGTAGTTTTCGAAGCTGTGGACGGGACTTCGTAAGTTTTGGAAGTATAGACTCGGTACGTTTATTCTCTGAAGCTGCGAAGCCCGTTGGGCGAAGGTGCTCCGCACGTTATTTTTCATCGGAGTCTTGCTTAGGCTTCATTGGGTTTCGGGCAAAGCTTTCCACGAAGGTAGCTGCAAAGCTATGTTTTTCTGGTTTTGATTTCTGTACCGTCGAACGTTCGAGGTGTGTTGCTTCAAAGCTGTTTTTGTGCGAAGGGTGTCTGCGCAATATTTGCCATTCGAAGCTAGCTTCGTACCCAAGGGTACGTCGAATGTTTCTGTGACCATCGACAAGCAGGTTTCGATCAAGCCTTGCGAAGCTCAAGCAGTCCAACTTCGCTAAGCGCAGACGCCGGTTCGAAGTGTCTTGTCGTGGGCCCCACAGTTTCCAGTACAGTTCACTAGTTTGTTTTTCGGAGTTTGTTTGCGAAGATAGCTTCGCTGTCTTACCTTCGCTCAAATAGCCTCGAAACCACCCCCGTCTCAACATCCACAACTTTGGTACTACATACTGTCGAATAGGCTCCGATAACATCAGACTTCGACACAACCATCACAGGCTTCGACGGTGCAGGCTTCGTCAAGTACCTAACAGGAGACAACCTTGAACAGTAACCCTTCATCTCTTTTTACGTGCACTCAGATTTAATTGTTGTGGTGATTTATTTCTGTGAACCTTGATCTTCCCCATGTGTTAAATTGCTTAGTTTATCTGCCTACTACACTGGTTTAGTGTCCTTTTCGATTAGGACACTGGTTGTTGTTAGGCTAGATCCTTTGACGCTCTGCTGATCTGTTCACCTTTCTTTGATAAGTCTATTGAGGTGCATTGGGTGTTGGGAGTAGGCCATTGATTCGAAGAATTTTTAGGTGCCCATTCACCCCCCTCTGGTCGCTACTTTCGGTCCTACAAGTGGTATGAGAGCCTGGTTAGGTTTTTCTATACCTTAAACCAGTTCTAAACCCCAGTAGTGATCATGACATCTCCTGGAAAGGTCCCATCCTTGGAAGATTATGACTATAATTATTGGAAGACTCGCATGCGAGCCTATCTCATGAGCCAAAGCTCGGACATCTGGGACATTTGTGTTCACTCTACTTTCGCCCAGCATCAGAACAACAACAAAGCAGTGAACATTTTGCTTTCTGGATTAGGTCCCACTGAATTTGAGTGTGTGAGCCATCTCACCACTGCGAGAGAGATCTAGGCTACCCTCTAGGCACACCATGAGGGGACAACCCAGGTCAAGGCTCGGCTCTATCAGACCTACTAGTGTGAATATGAGAATTTGACACAAAAGCCGGGTGAATCTGTTGAAGCGTTGTTTGGTTGTTTTCAATCAATCATAAACAAGCTTTGAGTGAGTGACCTAGGACACTTCATCGCCGACTTCACACGTATTGCACGCTTCGTACGCTCCATTCGCACGTATCGCAACGCTTCGTTCATACACTCCACATGCATATACCTCGGTCTCACCTTGAACGGGGCGTCTAGGGACTTGGGCATTGCCAGCACATGCAATTATAAAGTGCGGAGGGGTGCACCTTGTGTGGCTTTTAATATATATTGTATCATTCGGAGGCCTCGCTTGGGCTTTCGAACGCTTGGATTTGAAACGAAGCATGGCTTCAAAGACTTATTCGAATTAAGCGAAGCAAGGCTTTGAATACTTATTTCATAGCAGATCTTGAATTTGGACATGCGAAACAAAGCTTCGAAGCGTGTTTAGATGGTGAAGAAAGGCTTCTGAGCTTGATTTTGGAATGAGTGGTGTGGATTCACCGAACCTGTGATAATATGATCCACCTTCAGCTCTGGGCCACCTTCGGCCTTGAGCCACCTTGGCTTTGGGATACTTCGGGTATGGGACCCCTGATCCCTAGATGCATTAGGCCGGTGGCCCATAATCCATCTTTGCTATGGGCCCCGGAGGCGCCGTGTAGCCCTCGAAGTAGTGCTTTGGTGGGATACTCCAGGTACAGTACCTGAGATCCCTGGATGCATCAGGGCGGTAGCCTGGAATCCTTCATCTTACTTCTACGGGCCCAGAGGCGCTGTGTAGCCTTCGAAGCAGTGCTTCGGTTTTGAATAGAGCGAAACAGTGCTTCGATTTTGAATAGGACGAAACATGCTTTGGTTTTGAATAGGATGAAGCAGGCTTCGATTTTGAATAAGGCGAAGCAAGGCTTCAGTTTTAAATAAGGCAAAGCTGTCTTGGAGCACTTGGTTCTGGAGGCGTCCCGGACTGCCTGGCTCTAGAGCAAACACTAAGGCTTGGCCTTCATCTTCTTAATTCCTATAGCACTTGGAGTAATGTGGGATGGAGGGCTCCAGAGTCCATTTTGGGCTTCGTTAGATAGCAAGCTCCGAGCCTGACGCCTTCGGAGACTGACATCATTTGTCCCCTGTTTAAGGGAAAACTATTCCCCAACAACATCTTTCACTAGACAGTGTGAGAGGGGCTAGTGAGCTAGTGGCCATAGTACTTACTAATGTGTGTGGTCTAATGAGTCACACGGCTAGGAACAGTTTTCAACACTTTATCACTTTTACCGATAGCTTTAGTTGATATGGCTATGTCTACTTGATGAGGTACAAAATCATATGGGAAAGACAATTAAATTTCTATGATCTGATCGGTAGGTGAATATTTGAGCCATGAGTTTAGTGATCATCTGAAGTAGTGTGGACTTGTTCCACAGCTGACTCCACCTGGCATGCCCTAGTGGGATGGAGTGTCCGAGCGGAGGAACCACACCTTGTTGGACAAGGTTCAGTCTATGACAAGTCATGCTGATCTTCTATTATCCTTTTGGGGACTCGCTCTAGAAAAAACAACTATCACGATAAATAGAGTTCCATCTAAGTCAGTAGAGAAGACACCATATGAGATGTGGTATGGGAGGCATATGTCAAACGTTTGACGTTTGACAAGCTCACTCCTATGTCTGAAAAGTGCTTATTTGTAGGGTATCCTAGGGAAACCTAATGATACTATTTCTATAATAGAGAAGAGGGCAAAGTGTTTGTCGCTCGGAATGGTGTATTCCTTGAGAAAGAGTTTCTCTCAAAAGGATTTAGTGGGAGGACGGTGCATCTTGAAGAGGTTCGAGAGCCATTGGAAAGTGTTGGGGAAATGGCTTTTCCATTGAACAGGGTCAAATGACGTCAGCCTCTGTAGACCATGCACTCGAAGCCCACAAGCTAGCGAAGCCAAAAGATGGATTCCGGCCCCCTCCATCCCAAATTACTCCAGGTGCTACAAAGAACTACGCAGCTGAAGGTCAAGCCTCCAGGATCCCATCGAAGCCAGGCACTCCAAGACACCTCCGGGACCCCTCCGGAACCAAGTTCTCCGGGATCCCTTCGGGGCCCCTCTGGAGCCAAGCCTCCGGGATCACTCCGGGACCTCTCTGGAGGCTATCCAAAGCTCTCTTCGGAGTCCTCTTCGGAGTCCCCTCTAGAACCCCTTCGGAGCTCCCTCAATAAGCTCTAGCCAAAACCCTCCGAAAGGCGCTCTGGTCAAGAAGATGAAGAAATATCCCAGTACTGCTACAGTGTAAAAGCCAGACCAGGGGCCCCTGCCGCTGGTATGCCGTACACCTACCCCTGAAGTGATGTATATCTACCACGTCTGTAAACTTATATGTATAGTAGCCTAGCCTTTTCCCCTCTTACCCCTATAAATCCTATGGCATGTAGGGTGTAATTGGATCTTTTCCCTTGGCTTGCGAACCTATAAAAGCAGGGCCCTTCCCTTGTAATGGACACACGCAAGATAGAGGCAAAATTATGTCAAATCCACTATAAACTGGACGTAGGATTATTATCCCTCTTGGGAGGCCCGAACCAGTATAAAATCCTCTCTCTCTCTGGAAGAACCCTTCGAGGTTCATATCATATATTCTACACTTTCTCATAGAAACCTATTTGTAACTAACGCAACTGTTACAATAGTTGGCACCGTCCGTGAGAAATCTAGTACTAAAAGCTAGTGTCTCTGCCACCACTTGGCCCTCGGAGTACCCCCATGAAGAAAGCTGTAACACCCCAAGAAATAAAAACAAATAAAATAAAAGAAAATTATTATTAAAATCATTTCTGAATTTTATTATTAAAGAAAACCCTTAAAGAGCCCTATTAAAGCCAAACAGAGAGAAATATTCAAAATTTGGAGCTGAAAATTTTATGAGATGAACTAAAAGCCAAAATATAATTTAGGAATTTTTACAAATGTTTACCAACAGTGATTCAACCCTTAATCAAATATATGAATTACTAGATTTATTTAAACCAGAAAAAAGATTTTAATCCTTAACGGGCCGCAACCCTCAAAGCACCCGAGCCTAGCCCAGTCCAAGCCATGAGCCACTAACCCGTGGGTCCCACCTGTCGGTGCCGCTTCCCTCCTCTCTCTCCCACCCGCGCTCGCTTCGGTCCCACCGGTCAGCCTCTGCCGCGCCTCTTTCGCCCACTGACCGCCCGGACCCGCCTGTCGGCCCTTCCTTTTCTGTTTCGCCCGCTGACAGGTGGGGGCCACCAGTCAGCTTCGTCTTCTTCATTGGAAGGTTATCCCCCTTCCTTATTCGGCGAGATCCCCTTCCAAATCCGCTGCCGGCCGCCCGATCTCGCCCAACCAAGCCTTGGATCGTGATCCCCTCACTCCGGCGATCTCTTTCCATCCAAGCCCGACGCGGATTCATGAGTATAGAAGCCTACCCGTATGCATGGAAGCTCGCCGGCGCAAAAATGGAACCCCTTGGATTTCCACCGGCATCCTTCCCTCCTTACGCCGGCAAACCCCCTATTTATACCCCTCCGGCCACCGCACACCGCCCACACCACGATAGCCTGAGCCAGAGCGAGAACAGAGCACCCCGCCCCCATTTTGGGTTTTCTCTCTGTTTCGACTCCGGCGAGCCCTCGCCGGCTATCCAAGCCACCGCCGCCCTCGCCGTCGCCACCTACGTGACCGCAGAGACGCGCCCGTCCTCGGCCACGCCTCCATTGGTCGAAAGGACTGCCGGATTGCCTCGCCGCCGACGAACCCGGGGAACTCCATCGCCCCTCTTCGACGCCGGTCACCGTCAGCTCACCGCCTCCGCCACCCGCCGGTACGACCGAATTCCCTGGCCTCACTAGTCCCGTTTTAGCCCTTAGCTTGGTCGATACCCCTCGCCGTCGTCGGAATTCATCACCGTTGCTCCGCCGGAGTCGGGGACGAAAGGGGTAAAAAACCCCTTAGCGCATGCCGTGCTGGAATCCTTCCTGGCCGCACGATCGTGATCGAAGCGCATGGATTAAATCCCTTCGGGATTTAATCTGGGCCGTTGATCAAACCCGAAGGGGTATCGAGCGATCACAGCCGTCGATCGCCACTAAAACGTTCCCGCCTCACGCCTGGCCCTTGGATCTTGATCGAACGGCTCAGGGCGATCGGGTCCACACGCACAGTACACATGTCCACCGTGGGCCTCGCTCACCGTGGACCAGAGCCCATTTCCTATTTAAATAAAATTCCAGAAAATTGTTTAAACTTTGAAAATTCATAACTTGCTCATTTTAACTCCAAATTTCACCATTCAAATTTTGTTAATTCAGTATATTATTCTCTACACTTTAATGCCATAAAAACAGTATGTTACCTTAGCACAAATAAATTTATGGATTAAATAAATAAAAACCCCTTAGGGATAAATTAATAATTCAGGAAAATAATTAATAAAAACCCCTAAAATTTAACTTTAATATTATTAAAAGTAAATCCAGAATAATAGAACTCAAATCACATATTTAAATCATAAAATTTGTATGATCATGTTTGGTGATGTTGTATTGAATGTATTGTTCATTATTTTTCCGTATCGAGAAGACTACGAGTTCGTCGAGGAGCCGGAGTTATACCCCGAGGTTCCTCCATCCCCATTTGCTGATCAAGGCAAGTCATCGACCACCTCTGTGGAAACAGTTGATCATTATTGAGCCGATGATTTAATAAATTATCGCTATAACTCATAGGTTAATATTGCATTAGTCAAAGATCAAGCCTTACACTTATATTTATTAGATCCCCGTCCTTGTGTGCAAACCCAAGCCATGCTTATTGAGCCTTAACTCCTTGTCACTCTACAAATATTATATTAGCTAGTGCCCAATGTACCAGCACCACTGCTATAGGATAAAAGAAACGAGTCATAGATTAGATGGATTCTGGTATATGAAATACCCCGTTATTCTTGTCTCTGGACTCTGTTGGAGTTAGGTATGTTATAAGTATGGTGGGTTCCGGGTGCAAGCTCGGGTTTTGGTATGTCGCACCCGGGGCACTATAAGGACCGGTCTGCGGGATCTGTAGCAAAGCACTTCTGTACCAACCACAAGTCTAATGGGTAAGTCCTAACTGGAAGTGTGGAACACTCCGGCTCTCAGTACCATAGTGAGGGGGCAAGGGGCTAGCCCTCAGGGCGCCTTGTACCGACGATGGCTCAAGGGGGGTATTGTGGAAACTCGACATGGCGAGACACGGTACGAAGCCTATAAGAGGGTGTTGTTGAGTCGGGGGAGACCACATGGAAGGTTTTGGCACGAGTTCTCTTGAAATGGGTCATCTTGTTACACTCTGGTGTAGGTGATGAGTGCGTGCCTTGTGGGTACAGTGGTACATCTCTGATCAGAGTAAAATCAATCTTTTCGAAAAGCCGAGCCCACGGTCAAGGGCGGGTTGTGTGACTACTCGCAGTTAGTTTACACTTGTTTGAATGATTGAGTTATTCATGGCATGTAAGGACTGTTGTGCGAGGAGGTGAAACATACTCCTCGAGTTAGAAGATGATGATGCATATAAATGTTTACTTTTCCGTACTAATAAAATGCTCACATCTAATGCTTTACGATTATGCTGCTTCCGCAAAACTAGCCACTATCTCCCTTGTTATTACCTTGCATTATATTTGCATTCGGTGGCTTGCTGAGTACATCTGTACTCACCCCGTTGACTTACACCATCAGAGCCCATCTACTACGAGGAGGATGAAGGTCTAGAGTAGCGACCCAGTCAAGGCGAGACTGGAAGGAGGCGTTCATCTAGGACCCTTGATTTTATTAGTTTCTCTTCACTTTCATTCACTTTTGTATTAATGCAGTCTACGAACCATGAATGATTGCCCGCAATGTACGTGGTCGCTTGATGAACGTCTTGTTTTATTGATTTTCTATGGAATTTCAATAATGTCTTGATTTATTAAATCGGGGCGCGACAAGATGGTATCAGAGCCGACTTGACTGTAGGAAGCCAAACAGACCTGACCTTAGGACTTATACTTACTATATTTTCTTACAAAAATTACTTATCCTCTCGTCTTCCGAGATTTTCACAAAAACATTCTCTCTTTTGTAGATGCCGGTCCATACCATGAGCGGGACTCTTCGTGACGAGGCCGGATTCATCCGCGAGCTCCGCGTGCTCGTCGACTTCTTGGGGTTCCCCCATGAGCCCGCGTTCCACGGGATTTTTCCCGATGCGAGCGAAAGCTACTGCGAGGTCACGGTTGTTATCCGCCCCTCCAACACGCAGCCACCTTTCTACACCCATGGAGTCGGAGGACTCTCCTTCGTGGTGGACAGCCAGCGAGCCGCTCTTCAGTCCCTCGCCGAGCTTCGATTGGTCTACGACTGCCACCCTCCGCGACACCGTCTACCGCTTCATGCCCATGCGCACACCCGGGAGTCACCGCAGTATCTACATCAGCTCCCTCACGCAAAGCAACTCCGCCATCGCCCGCACCATGAGACTCCTGGAGGCCATGGACAACCTCCACACGGAGGCCATCCTCGACGCAGATAGTCAGCATGACACCATCGACTACTACCGCCACTCGTCAAAGAACCTGAACCGTGAGAATGCGGAGCTTCGTCGACAAGTCCAGCAGAACCTGCAGCTGACTCTTGAGGTAGAAGAGCTGAGGGCGGCAGAACGAGCTGCTACGCCAGGGCGCCATGGTCAATACTCAGCTCCGCCAACAGCTTAAAGAACTGAAGAAGGACATTGAGGAGATCGCACCCCTTCCGCCTCGCAAGCGGAAATCCCTTCGGATCCCCACCGTGAGACCCAAGAGGATTTCGCGTAGTGCTCCACCCGCCGGACCATCCAGCTCCTCGACCCCGACCGTCTCCCAAGAGCCCGCGATCGAGCCATCCCCTGAACTACCCTAGACGTAGTTTACAATTGATTGCTTTTCTTTTTGCTTGCTTGTATTGCCATTCGTGTCAAAATATAAGGCATGAATGAAGAAATAAATAAATGTAACCACAAGAACGGTATTTTTGGAATAAAACATAATAAAATTCTCTAAAATAAATGTCGTCTACTTTGGAAACTTCAGGATGACCAACTCTTAGGGCTCCGACGCTCCTCAGAACGGAGGAGACAATGGGAACCTGCCTCAGTGGGGAGCAACTGGGCAGAGGCAAGCCCCGATTGCTAACCACCCCACGGTGGCTGAGATGATGGCCAGTCAAAACCAGTTGGTCGCTGCCCTATTGAACCAGATGCAACAACAGTAGCAGCAGATGCAAGAGCAGCAGGCGCAGTTCTTCCGCCTCCACCAACAGCCCGAGCTGCCTCGCCCTACCACACCAGCTCCCGCTCCCGCCTCTCAGCTCTCGGAGTTCCTCCGAGTTCACCCACCGACCTTCTCGAGGACCACCAACCCCATGGAGGCTGGGGATTGGTTAAGAGCTATCGAGAAAAAGCTCGACCTCCTTACCTGCACTGAGCAGGAGAAGGTGGCCTTTGCCACCCACCAGCTTCATGGTCCCGCCGTAGAATGGTGGGATAACCTTCGCGAGACCCTGCCCGAGGGACACGCCCATACTTGGGCAGAGTTCTCGGCCGCCTTCCGTGCCGCTCACATCCCCGATGGCATTATCGCGCAGAAACAACAGGAGTTCAGAGACCTGCAGCAGGGGAGCAGGTCCGTAACTGAGTATCTGCACGAGTTCAACAGACTGGCCAGGTACGCGCCTGAAGAAGTCCGTACTGACGCGGCCAGACAGTCCAAGTTCCTTTGAGGACTGAAGGATGAGTTGTCCCTTCAACTCATTTCCGGAGATTACACCAGCTTCCAAAAGCTGGAAAATAAAGATATCATTCAGGAGACCCAGCAGAATTAGGTCGACCTGAAGAAGAAGCGAATGATTGCCTTCAAGCAGAATCAGGGCATGGCTCAGAGGCCCCGTTTCACACCTCCTCCACCAGCACCACAGTACCACCCTCGCCCAGTATATCATCCGGCGCCACCCGCCGCCAACGCCGGAGCCGGATAGTCTCGCCCCGCTCCCACCGCCCCAGCTGCACCGACCGCCCCGGCAAAGAAGGCGGAAATCCTGCGCGACAAGCACGGCAAGCCCGTGGTATGTTTCAACTGCCGCCAAGAGGGGCATTACTCCAGTTCTTGCCCCCACCCCAAGCGCGTCCAAGGAGTTGCCGCGAACCCCGCCATCCGCGCCCGAGTCAATCACGTCACCACAGAAGAAGCCCAGGCCGCCCCCGAGATCGTGATGGGTAAGTTCTTGGTATATTCAGCACTTGCAGTGGTTTTGTTTGACACTGGAGCTACACACTCCTTCATATCAACTACCTTTGTGGAAAAGAACAATCTAAACATAGAAGAACTACCAAGAGCCATGCAAATAGTCACCCCGAGAAAACAAACCCTAGCCCTAACCTATAACCCAAAGGTATGGATAGATATCCACGACACCATATTTTGGGCCGACCCCATCCTAATAGAATGCCAAGGGTTGGATCTCATTCTAGGGATGGATTGGTTGAATAAATACCAAGGAGTAATAGAATGTGCCCAGAGAAAAGTAACGGTGACCAGTGAAGAAGGGACTGCCGTCACATTTCAGATGCCAAGCATGAAGATCAGAAGACCAAGACTGCATCAGATTACCTTGGAAGAAATACCGATAGTCTGTGAGTACCCAGACGTATTTCCAGAGGACTTACCAGGGATGCCACCCAGGAGGGACATCGAATTCCGGATTGATTTGGTGCCCGGGACCACCCCTATTTACAAGCGACCATACCGGATGGCCACTAATCAGTTAGCCGAAATGAAGCAGCAGTTGGAGGATCTCGAGAAGAAAGGCTACATCAGACCAAGTACATCACCATGGGGTGCCCCCGTCATCTTCGTCGAGAAGAAAGAAGACAAGGCTAAGCAGATGTGTGTGGATTACCGCGCCTTGAATGAAGTGACCATCAAGAACAAATACCCGTTACCTCGGATCGATGATCTCTTTGACCAGCTAAAGGGAGCTACGGTATTCTAGAAGATCGACCTGCGATCTGGGTATCATCAATTAAGGATTCGAGAAGAGGATATACCCAAGACGGCCTTTACCACCCGTTATGGATTATATGAATGCACTGTGATGTCATTCGGATTGACCAACACCCCGGCATTCTTCATGAACATGATGAACAAGGTGTTTATGGAATATTTGGACAAATTTATCGTGGTCTTTATAGACGACATCCTCATTTATTCGAAGGACCAGAAAGAGCACGAGACTCACCTCCGGTTAACCTTAGGGAAACTAAGAGAACACCAATTATACGCCAAGTACAGCAAATGCAAGTTTTGGACGGCGGAAGTGAAGTTCCTTGGACACATTATCTCTGCACAAGGCATCGCAGTAGATCCTACCACAGTGGAAGATGTTACAGATTGGTTGCCACCCACGAACGTATCTGAGATACGAAGTTTTCTGGGTTTGGCCGGATATTATCGGAGATTTATTGAGAACTTTTCCAAGATAGCCAAGCCAATGACCAAGTTGTTACAGAAAGGAGAAAAGTTTGAATGGACTCCCGAATGCGAGGAAAGTTTCCGCACCCTCAAGACCCGGCTGGTATCTGCACCCATACTGACCCTACCGGATATCGGGAAAGACTTCCATGTCTATTGCGACGCATCTCGCCAGGGATTGGGATGCGTTCTTATGCAAGATGGAAAGGTTATCTCGTATGCCTGTCGACAGTTGAGACCTCATGAGTTAAACTACCCAACCCACGATTTGGAACTTGCCGCAGTTGTGCACGACCTTAAGATATGGAGGCATTATTTGGTCGGAAATCGCTGTGAGATCTTTACGGATCACAAAAGTTTGAAGTACATCTTCACACAGCCAGACCTCAATCTGAGGCAAAGACGATGGTTAGAATTAATAAAGGACTATGACTTAGGTATCCACTAACATCCCGGAAAAGCAAATGTGGTAGCTGATGCATTAAGTCGCAAGGGATATTGCACAGCCATGATGATTCAGGAACATGCACCCTTGTTATGTGAAGAGATGGAAAAGTTGAATCTCGGGTTGACCACCAGAGCATACCTAGCAACCTTGGAGACCCAGCCAGTCCTATTCGAGCAAATCCGGGAAGCTCAGTTGGAAGACCCGGATATAGCTGCCATTAAGAGAAACGTGAGTCAAGGTAAAGCCCCAGGATTTTCAGAGGACGAGAATGGCACCATATGGTTTGGAACCCGGATATGTGTGCCGGATAAGCCGGAGATAAAAACTCTTATCCTAAGAGAAGCTCACGAGACGATGTACTCCGTTCATCCCGGCAGTACCAAGATGTTCCAGGACCTGAAGGAACGTTATTGGTGGGTTAGCATGAAAAGGGAGATTGCACAGTTCGTCGCCGAATGTGACACCTGTAGAAGAGTAAAAGCCGAGCATCAGAGACCTGCAGGACTGTTACAGCCTCTTAAAGTGCCTGAATGGAAATGGGAAGAGATCGGAATGGATTTCATCACCGGACTCCCAAAGACCCAACTTGGATATGATTCTATTTGGGTAATTATTGACCGACTCACAAAAGCGGCACACTTCATAGCCGTTAAGACGACCTTTAGTGGTCCTAAGCTTGCAGAACTATACATGGCCCGCATTGTGTGTCTTCATGGAGTACCCAAGAAGATAGTGTCAGATAGAGGAAGTCAGTTGTTGGCGTAAAAGATTACGCTAACAGGTTTCTGTAGATTAGAAACTAACAAACGGAGTGTTTGCGAAATGAACTGCTCTAAGCCTCCGAAAGGATAATAACTTAGAATAGTTCGAATGTGTGTATTGAATAACTTGTATTCGGTCCCTATTACAGGGTGAAATGGGGGGTATTTATAGGCCCAAATATTAAGGAAATGACCTATTTACCCCTCTATTACAACCGACATAGTGGAAACTATTCGGTACCCTTGATAGGGCTAAAATGGTAAAAGACTAATCTAATAATATAAAAGATAAATCTTCCATCTTAGCTGGCAATAAAGATCTCGAAGAGCCTTAGTTCGAAGATGTACTCCGAACCAATGCCTATCTTCGTACTTCGAGCTTGACTTAGGGTATCTTCGAAGATGGACGTCTGGAAACCTTCGAATCCACTATCTGCTTTCATGCTGTTGCGGCAAAAACCCCGAAGATGAGATATTTTCCCCCAACATCAGTTTACCTCTCATTTTTGGAAGAATCTTCAAGAAGAGATGGGAACAAGATTGAACTTTAGCACTGCCTACCACCCTCAGACGGATGGACAAACAGAGAGGGTAAATCAGATATTGGAGGATATGTTACGGGCATGTGTCTTGGATTTTGGAGCAACTTGGGACAAGAGCTTACCGTACGCTGAGTTTTCATACAACAACAGCTATCAAGCCAGTCTTCAGATGTCTCCTTTTGAAGCCCTATATGGACGTAAGTGCAGAAGGCCTCTACTTTGGGATCAAACTGGTGAATCTCAAGTGTTCGGAACGGACATCCTTCGTGAAGCCGAAGAGAAGGTACGGATCATCATAGACCGACTCAAGACAGCCCAATCACGACAAAAGAGCTACGCGGACAATCGTCGCCGAGACCTAGCCTTTGAAGAAGGAGATCATGTCTACCTTCGAGTTACGCCTCTCCGTGGTACTCAACGGTTTAACATGAGAGGAAAGTTGGCCCCTCGATATGTTGGACCATTTCCCATTATTCGACGCCAAGGCGAAGTGGCTTATCAGTTGGAATTACCGCCCTCATTGGCTGGAGTACACGACGTATTTCACGTATCCCAACTCAAGAAGTGTCTTCGCGTCCCGACAGATCAAGTGGATCTACAGCAGTTAGATGTTCAAGAGGATCTGACCTATGTGGAAAAGCCTGTCAAGATATTGGAGGTCAAGGAAAGGATCACCAGGAGTCGGGTCATCCGCTTCTGCAAAGTGCAGTGGAGCAATCATCCTGTAGAGGAAGCTACATGGGAAAAAGAAGATGAACTCAAAGCACAGCATCCTGAGCTATTCGAAGATTGATCCGAATCTCGAGGACGAGATTCTCTGTAAGGGGGATAGGATTGTAACACCCCAAGAAATAAAAACAAATAAAATAAAAGAAAATTATTATTAAAATCATTTCTGAATTTTATTATTAAAGAAAACCCTTAAAGAGCCCTATTAAAGCCAAATAGAGAGAAATATTCAAAATTTGGAGCTGAACATTTTATGAGATGAACTAAAAGCCAAAATATAATTTTAGGAATTTTTACAAATTTTTACCAACAGTGATTCAACCCTTAATCAAATATATGAATTACTAGATTTATTTTAAACCAGAAAAAGATTTTAATCCTTAACGGGCCGCAACCCTCAAAGCACCCGAGCCCAGCCCAGTCCAAGCCATGAGCCACTGACCCGTGGGTCCCGGCTGTCGGCGCCGCTTCCCTCCTCTCTCTCCCACCCGCGCTCGCTTCGGTCCCACCAGTCAGCCTCTGCCGCGCCTCTTTCGCCCACTGACCGCCCGGACCCGCCTGTCGGCCCTTCCTTTTCTGTTTAGCCCGCTGACAGGCGGTTGCCACCAGTCAGCTTCGTCTTCTTCGTTGGAAGGGGATCCCCCTTCCTTATCCGGCGAGATCCCCTTCCAAATCCGCAGCCGGCCGCTCGATCTCGCCCAACCAAGCCCTGGATCGTGATCCCCTCACTCCGGCGATCTCTTTCCATCCAAGCCCGACGCTGGATTCATGAGTATAGAAGCCTACCCGTATGCATGGAAGCTCGCTGGTGCAAAAATGGAACCCCTCGGATTTCCACCGGCATCCTTCCCTCCTTACAACGGCAAACCCCCTATTTATACCCCTCCGGCCACCGCACACCGCCCACACCACGATAGCCTGAGCCAGAGCGAGAACAGAGCGCCCCGCCCCCATTTCGGGTTTTCTCTCTGTTTCGACTCTGGCGAGCCCTCACCGGCGATCCAAGCCACCGCCGCCCTCGCCGTCGCCACCTACGTGACCCCAGAGATGCGCCCGTCCTCGGCCACGCCTCTGTTGGTCGAAAGGACCACCGGATCGCCTCGCCGCCGATGAACCCGGGGAACTACATCGCCCCTCTTCGACGCCGGTCACCGTCAGCTCACCGCTACCGCCACCGCCGGTACGACCGAATTCCCCTGGCCTCACTAGTCCAATTTTAGCCCGTAGCTTGGTCGATTACCCCTCGTCGTCGCCGGAATTCGTCACCATTGCTCCGCCGGAGTCGGGGACGAAAGTGGTAAAAACCCCTTAGCGCGTGATCGTTCCTGGCCGCACGATCGTGATCGAAGCGCATGGATTAAATCCCTTCGGGATTTAATCTGGGCCGTTGATCAAACCCGAAGGGGTATCGAGCGATCACAGCCGTCGATCGCCACTAAAACGTTCCCGCCTCACGCCTGGCCCTTGGATCTTGATCGAACGGGTCAGGGCGATCGGGTCCACACACAGTACACATGTCCACCGTGGGCCTGGCTCACCGTGGACCAGAGCCCATTTCCTATTTAAATAAAATTCCAGAAAATTGTTTAAACTTTGAAAATTCATAACTTGCTCATTTTAACTACAAATTTCACGATTCAAATTTTGTTAAATTCAGTATATTATTCTCTACACTTTAATTCCATAAAAACAGTATGTTACCTTAGCACAAAATAAACTTATGGATTAAATAAATAAAAACCCCTTAGGGATAAATTAATAATTCAGGAAAATAATTAATAAAAACCCCTAAAATTTAACTTTTAATATTATTAAAAGTAAATCCAGAATAATAGAACTCAAATCACATATTTAAATCATAAAATTTGTATGATTATGTTTGGAGATGTTGTATTGAATGTATTGTTCATTTATTTTTCCGTATCGAGAAGACTACGAGTTCGTCGAGGAGGCGGATTTCTACCCCGAGGTTCCTCCATCCCCATTTGCTGATCAAGGCAAATCATCGACCACCTCTGTGGAAACAGTTGATCATTATTGAGCCCATGATTTAATAAATTATCGCTATAACTCATAGGTTAATATTGCATTAGTCAAAGATCAAGCCTTACACTTATATTTATTAGATCCCCGTCCTTGTGTGCAAACCCAAGCCATGCTTATTGAGCCTTAACTCCTTGTCACTCTACAAATATTATATTAGCTAGTGCCCAATGTACCGGCACCACTGCTATAGGATAAAAGAAACGAGTCGTAGATTAGATGGATTCTGGTATATGAAATACCCCGTTATTCTTGTCTCTGGACTCTGTTGGAGTTAGGTATGTTATACGTATGGTGGGTTCCGGGTGCAAGCTCAGGTTTTGGTATGTC
The DNA here is from genome assembly GCA_019279435.1 of Zizania palustris. Lineage (NCBI taxonomy): Eukaryota > Viridiplantae > Streptophyta > Magnoliopsida > Poales > Poaceae > Zizania > Zizania palustris. Next base: position 45,944,659 of record JAAALK010000288.1, on the reverse strand, counting down.
GCACCCGGGGCACTATAAGGACCGGTCTGCGGGATCTGTTGCAAAGCACTTCCGTACCAACCACAAGAATAATGGGTAAGTCCTAACTGGAAGTGTGGAACACTCCGGCTCTCAGTACCATAGTGGAGGGGGCAAGGGGCTAGCCCTCAGGGCGCCTTGTACCGACGATGGCTCGAGGGGGGGTATTGTGGAAACTCGACATGGCGAGACACGGTACGAAACCTATAAGAGGGTGCTATTGAGTCGGGGGAGACCACATGGAAGGTTTTGGCACAAGTTCCCGTGAAATGGGTCATCTCGTTACACTCTGCTGTCGGTGATGAGTGCGTGCCTTGTGGGTACAGTGGTACATCTCTGATCAGAGTAAAATCAATCTTTTCGAAAAGCCGAGCCCATGGTCAAGGGCGGGTTGTGTGACTACTCGCAGTTAGTTTACACTTGTTTGAATGATTGAGTTATTCATGGCATGTAAGGACTGTTGTGCGAGGAGGTGAAACGTACTCCTCGAGTTAGAAGATGATGATGCATATACATGTTTACTTTTCCGTACTAATAAAATGCTCACATCTAATGCTTTACGATTATGCTGCTTCCGCAAAACTAGCCACTATCTCCCTTGTTATTACCTTGCATTATATTTGCATTCGGTGGCTTGCTGAGTACATCTGTACTCACCCCGTTGACTTACACCATCAGAGCCCATCTACTACGAGGAGGATGAAGGTCTGGAGTAGCGACCCAGTCAAGGCGAGACTGGAAGGAGGCGTTCATCTAGGACCCATGATTTTATTAGTTTCTCTTCACTTTCATTCACTTTTGTATTAATGCGGTCTAAGAACCATGAATGATTGCCCGTAATGTACGTGGTCGCTTGATGAACGTCTTGTTTTATTGATTTTCTATGGAATTTCAATAAAGTCCTGATTTATTAAATCGGGGCGCGACAAAAGTGGCAGGGCCCGATAGCCTTCCGTGCACTCTTCGCAAAGGGGCTCTAGGCGCTCGTTGAAGGCATCGAGAGCCCTAGGGGCTACGAGGCAAGTTCCCTTCAACCACGCGAAGCCGCTCGGTCTTCGAACCTAGTCAAGTTTCCAAAGGTATACACACTATCCGAAGCCTTGCTTCATTCTACTAAAAACCGAAGCATTGCTTTGTTCTATTAAAAATCAAAGCCTTTCTTCATTCTGATTAAAAACCGAAGCTCTGCTTTGTTCTATTCAAAACCGAAGCACTACTTCATTCTATTCAAAACCGAAGCACTACTTCGAAGGCTACACAACGCCTCTGGACCCATACCAGAGAGATGGATTATGGGCCACCGACCTAATGCATCCATGGATCCTAGGTTTTGTACCTGGAGTATCTTACCGAAGCACTACTTAAAAGGCTACACAGCACCTCCGGGCCCGTAGTAAAGAGATGGATTTCGGGCCACCAACCTGATTCATCCAGTGATCCTGGGTTCCGTACCTAGAGTATCCCAACGAAGCACTGCTTCGAAGGCTACACAACACCTCTGGGCCCATAGAAGAGAGATGGATTTCGGGCCACTGGCCCGATGCATCCATGGATCCTAGGATTCTGTACTCAGAGTATCCTAGAGTCGAAGGTGGCTCAGAGTCTAAGGTGGCTCACAATATCACATGTTTAGTGAATCCACACCATTCTCATTCCAAAATCAAGATCATAAGCCTTTCTTCACCATCTAAACATGCTTCAAAGCCTTGCTTCACGCGTCATAAATTCAAGATGCTTTGCGAATTAAGTATTTCAAAGCACTTCTTCTCTTAATTCAAATAAGTCTCCGAAGCCATGCTTCGTTTCAATTTTGAGCATTCGAAGCCCGAGCGACGCCTCCGAATGATACGGCAAGTGTATTCGAAGCCGCCCAAGGCACACCCATCCACATTTTATAATTGCATACATTGGCAATGCCCAAGTCCCTAACTGCCACACGCAAGGGGGACCAAGGTATATGCATGCAGAGTGTGTGAACGAAGCATGCATTACGAGCGGAGTATATGAACGAAGCATACGAAGCATGCAATTCATGTGAAGCATACGAATGAAGTATGTGTATACGACAAAGTTTACTTACACAAAGTACAAGAAAAATAATTTCCATTCATCGAATGCCAATTATAAATACGAAGTACGCTTACGAGTACACTTAGAACGCAAAAATACTACGAATAATCTCTATCTAAACCTAAGAAAACGTGGGCTCGAGGCCTTGATTTATTCGACCCCCGCTTGCTCTTCTTCCGGGTTGGGCCCCCTCGGCTAGATGAAGCCTCGTCGGAGCCAGACCTCCCGTGGTCGAACCATCCACACTTCGAAGCCCGCATAACTCACCTTTCATCTTGTAGGTCAGCCCAAGTTCGAAGTGCAGATGGCTCCACATCAAAAGCAGAAAAGTCTAAGGCTTTGTCACCATGTAAAGATATGCCCAAAGACTGTACCCCTCCACCACTTAAGTCTACCTCAAAGTAGCTTAAGTTAGGCGAGGATGATGGACTCTGAAGGGGTTCGGACATAGCTACCTCGAGAACTACCCAATGCTGACGAAGCACTTCTTAATCCTCGAGCACTTCAGAGTCAACATCCGAAGGCTGAGCCTGGGCTGGTACAAAATACCCCCGCATTTCTATGAAGAAATAGACAAGTTATTTTACAGGCCTATGACTAAGAATTACAAATAAGCCTAAGGAGATCTACACCTTCGGTGGCGGAGGGTTCAATGCCGAAGGCCAAGATGGCGTGGCCCGCACCCCAGCTCGGCATAAGAGGGTGGCCTTTTTAAGCTCGAGGACTGCTTCGCACCCTTGAGCCTTCCAAGGATCTTGAAGCCCGTGCCACGCTCCATGGACTGTTGAGGTAGACGAAGTCAGACAAGGGCCTCCGAAGGCCACCGGTGTGGCCGAGGTCATTGCTTCGAGGTGGTCGCACCATGCTTCGTAGAGCAGCTGCAACACCCCTTGGCTAGCCACCCATCCGCCCATTAGCGCAAAGCACGACAGCGTCACCTTCGTCGTCACCATATCCATTTGAAGAAATTCGAGGCGGTGCCCGATCAGATATTGAGTACTGAAGTACGGAGCCTGGCACTGTGTCCCCAAGTGCTCCAAAACATCGGTAAGAGTCGAGGTGGCCTTATCAACCCCTCGGACCACAAAGCCTTCTAGAGCTTGGCTAGCGGTGCGAAGATCAAAGTTCTTCGCCGTCAGCTTTGCGTTGGCCTCCTTCGAAGACCGAAGAGCTTCTCGAAGCTTCTTTGTCTCCAAAGACATTTTCTCTAGGGCTTCATTTGGCTTGGTTGCCTTGGCCATCGCCGCCTCGGCCACCGCCTCGGCCTGCTTCTGCCTTTTGATGGTCTCCAAAGCCTGGCGCCAAAGGGTTTCATATCCCTACGCTAGGAAGTTTTCCTTGTGGCCCACAGAGGTTGCTGCCGCTTGAGTTAGCACGAAGGCCAAACAAGATTCAAGAAGTCTTTAATATTGAGAGATAAGTATTATGCAAACCCTTTGTGAAGCCTCGCTTACGTGAAGGATGCCATCACTAGCGTTTATAAATAGGTCATTATGGCGATTGTACTAAGCTATGCCACGAAGTCCCCCATCGCCAAAGCCACGCTGCTGTTGTAGAAGACGTCAAAGGCCGCATTCTTCGAAGGCCCCCTCGGGATCAAGGGCTTTATAAAGGGCGCCTAGAACACGGGCACCTCAGAGCAGAGCTCCAGTCTACTACATTCACCTCTTCGTTCGGGTGCTCTCGAGGGGTCCCTTCACCATGGTTGCCCCCCTCGTCTTCTTTGGACGAAGTGTCCTCTTCGGACCCTTAACTGCCACTGCCTTCGCTGCCCCCGTTGCTGTAGGAGGTCCGCTCCGCATTTGCAACTACAAGCCTCACATCATCGCCAACACCCGAGAAAAAAATACAAGTCAATACATACTTGTCTGGCTAGGTCTCAAGGTCCACGTCCGAAGGGGTCGCCTCCGAAGCCTCCACCATCACTGCTGTCATTGCATCCTCCGCGGCCAACACTTTGGTCATCACCGTAGCCTCTGGCGCTAGCACTTCGATCATGGAAGCGGGCGGCATTCTCCCACTCCCCTCCGGTAGCGAGGTCCGGAGATTCTTGATCCGTCACGCTAAGGGCTTCGACCGCTGAGGGATCTGAGTGAACCCTTGAATATTCCACAGACTGTGAGGCCTCCTCAAACCGCTCGCGGAAGGGGCCGAGTCGGCGAAGTCCGGAAGCATTTGGACCCCCTCGATGCCGAGCCAAGTCCATACTCTGTTCCACCTTTCCCAAGACCCTAGCAAGGCAAGCCTCTAGGTCTGCTCGTCCATTGTCGGAGGTCTCACAATATGTTCAGCCGGTACTATGGCCTCCTCCGGAGGTCATACATCACGCATAGCTTCATAAGAAAATATAAGTTAGCATAGGAAAAATTCCAACAAGTGCGAAGACAAAGAGCTAGAAGCCTTACCAAGACGCTCCGCTGATACATCCCTCGGACCGTTCGGGTACGAAGCCATAAATAAGTTTTCCGGCCAGGATCATGCGAGTGGGCTGAGCCGAAGGGTGATAAACTGCTCGTCTATGTCCCACATACTCATCTTCATCGCCACCCTTCATAGAAACAAGATCCTCGACCGAAGTGTCTTGGAGTCTGACGCCACTTCGGCTTGGTGGTGGTATGAAATGAGGACGTTGGTACTGTGAAGAGGGGAGTCCACACCCACTGAAGCATAGAACCACTCCTGGTCCCACTTCGAGTACTACCTATTGTTGACCGCCCTCGCCGGGAAGTCATTCGAGAACTCTTTGCAGAGATGGAAGTTGGTGCTCCCATAGGCCAAAGCCCCCTCAATGCCATTTGACCCCTCTCTTTGCTTCGGCTGGCAGCTGGCATCATGGAGGGCAATGAGAACATCTGCTCACCCTTCGCATCCTTCAGCTCTCATGGCCCATTTGAAAATTGTGAGCCTCGCCACGACGTTTGGGGATAGGTGAGGGAGTTCGAAATTATAGGCCTTCAATAATTCACTCAGCATATCCACTGCAAGTAGCTCGATCCTTGCCTCTAAGAAGGTGTTGACACGAAAACATACCCCCACACTTGGGTCAGTTTGACAATACAAAAGTGTGCGGATATTTAGGGACAGGCCTAAGCATAACACAACACTGGCATCACGTTTCGACTACCGTTAACATTGGTAAGGGGGTGGAGTCGCCAGATAATCAGATCACACAAAAATAATCCAATAAGCCGAAAAGAAATATATTAAACACGTTTAATCAGCAAGCTGAGTGAAGCCTGACTAATTTGAACTATATAGTGTGAAGGGTATCCCCGAAGGGTACCTTCAGCGTTTGGACAAATCTGATCGAAGGCAAGCTCCGAGCAGATCTCGACGTGACAATCACATCCGAACAGCGGGGTTCGGCACGAAGTCTCTGACACGATAAGATAACTCGAATGCAATGCACTGGCATGACTTCGTCTAGCGCGGGGTGCAAACATGGCAAAGCCTGTCGTGACGAAGCCTGCTGTGAAGAGTGTTGGTGGGCGGGACTCGGTCAAACCAACAACAGCGTAACAATTCAGCACGAGTACTCGAAGCAGTATTTCCACCGAGGGGTGTTTTGGCGACCTCCGAAACTAGCTCCCTGGCTCCAAACAACTCCAGTGAAGGGGCTCCGAGCATGAAAACCTACAACAGAATAGAGATCATGTGCCAATTCGACCTGGGGACCGAATTCTGCTATGTGTTGCACTAGAGAAATGAAGGTAGCAATCTGTTACGTAGATTAACGGATACTTCACAGGCAAAGTAACAAGGCGATAGCAATCTATTACATAGATTAACGGATACTTCACAAGTGAAGTAACAAGGACTACCACTGTTCCGAAGTGGTTGGCGGAGGGCTTCCAAGCAAACCCATGAAGGTTGCAGAAAAGTAAAGATAAAAGTGAAGGTACGGTTCAAAGCTAGGGCTTTGTGTTTGATTTGTGTTGGGGGGTTTATGAACTGGCTCACCCCTATATTTCTAGGGGCTAGTCTTCTAATCTCTAGAATTTAGTCTGAAGTGGGCCTTCGGCCTTCGGTGAGGCCTACTCCTCAGGTCGAAGCTTCGGCGAGGCCCATTGAGGCCTGCTCCTTGGGCCGAAGCTTCGGCGAGGCAGGCCTCGGATGGCCTTCGGGCCAAAGCTAGCAAGCCTGATGGAAGCTTCCAAAGCCCATAGCTTCAATGGGCCTTCAGCCCTGTAGGGCTTCGGCCCGATCTAGGACATGTGTATTTTTGGCCCAAATTAACAAAATTGATATTTTGACAATCTTAACCATTTAATGCCATTTTTTTCTATCAACATATGCCCCCCTTGCCTTTTAATGAACTAAGTGAACTAAAAGCATAATGGGCTAAGGATGATATCTCTAATATCAGCCTTTTGACACTTTCAAGTCATTTGCCACACACTTGGGAAATACCTTTTCAAGTACCTGCCATTCAAAGCTCTTTGAAACTGCTCTCCTTGTAGAGATTCTAACACATACGGATTACCTGAAGTGATTTCAGCTATCTTGAAAGGGCCTTCCCAACTAGGTGAACATTTACCAAATTTAGGGCTATTAGTGCCTAAGGGCAAAATCGTCTTCCAAACCAAGTCACCCACTTGAAATGATTTTGGTTTAACCTTCTTATTGTAGGCTTTAGCTACTCTCCTCTTGTCTATCTCTATAGCTTCTAACGCCCTTAGCCTCTTATTGGTCAATTCTTCTAGATTATCCTTCAAAAGAGTTTCATACTCATCGACCGATAAGTCATCTTGCTTTAGAACCCTTAAAGAGCCAAGATCTACTTCTACATGTAGAATGGCCTCTTGTCCATATACTAACTCATATGAACTAACTTTGGTAGCACCATGCTTTGCAACTCTACAAGACCATAGTGCCTCAGAAAGCACTTCATGCCACCTATTTTGAGCATCCTACTCATTTTCTGGGTCGATGGATGAGTGCCACAAAGCCCTTCATGGACTTCTCTTGTAGCTACCTCAGATTGTTCATCACCTAAACACCTTAAAAGTACTTCATCAATAGTTCGGCGATATAGTACATCATCTAGCAACACACATTTAAACGCTTGGAATTCCTCAACTGCTAGACGATTGGAATTCTCCAATCGTCCTTATGGACTTCCGGAGGATTCGCTAACTCCATTCCTAGAGTGATGTTCAAACTACTCACTTCAGAGTGCCCCCAGGCCCTTCCCATTTCTATCGAAGGCTGACTGGGTTGGCCATGCGGAGCCAATCGTTCCAAAGCCTTCTATTGGAGGGTTCTGGTTCCCAAAGACCTCCGCTATCCAGCGGGCTTCGGCGTAGGGGCTACGACGTGGTAGGCCCTTCGACGAATGTAGTGTCCCGACGCGAGAGCTCCAACACAGGACACCCTCTGGTGGTCAGAGGGGTCCGACCCATAGGGTTTGACAGACCTCGCTCCTGCTTGATGCTTCTGGCTTCGGCAGCAAGACCAAACATTGGCTTTTCTTGTATAGAAAATTTTCCTCTCTTGACTTGATAGCCAGATGCTTGCTGAGCCAAATCATTTGTAATCGAATTGGCTTCTCTTGACACATGAGAGATTTTGAAGTCATCAAAAGTAGCAATTATGGCTAAACATTTATCCAAGTAACTATTTAGCAAGCCATTAAAACATTGAGCACTCTTAGCTACTTGTTGCTCTAGTAACAAAGAATCACCATATGCATGGACATGTTTAGTACCTATAGATTCAATCAATTCAAGTCCTAGTAATAAGGCTTCATATTCAACTTGGTTATTAGTAGAGGTAAATTCTAAACGGGCCTAGGTCTCAAAGTGCATTCCATTAGGTGATATGAAAACCACTCCAATACCTTGGCCACTCTTGCAAGCCAAACCATCAAAATAAAGTTTCCATGTTACTACTTCAATTCGAGCAACATTTTCACTCCAGCTGACATCTATGTGGTGATCAACTATGAAATTAGCGACAATTTGGCCTTTCATAGCTCTTAGAGGTTCATAGGTCAAATCATACTCAATCAAAGTGTAAGCCCACTTTTTTATTCTTCCACTTAGAATCGGCTTTTGCAACATGTATTTTATAACATCGGTTTGGCAAGCGACGATACATGTAGTAGGGAGAAGATAGTGACGTAATTTGGTACATGCGTAGTAAAGTGACAAACATAAGCACTCCATGAATACATACCTGGTTTTGGCATCTAGCAGGCAGCGGCTCAAAAATGTGATGATATACTCTTTTCCCTCCACCTCCTGGGTTAGCACGACCCCTATCACGCTATCTTTGGCAGCGATGTATAGCTGAAAAGGAATCCAGGTTTTTAGCGCTCTCTCCACGTGTGGTGACGACAAGCACTCTTTATTTTTTTTCAAAGGCGCTTTGCTAACTTGCCCTCCAAGTGAACTCGGCTTCATTCTTTAGCCAGAGTATAAGGACAAAGGCATCAATCTTGCCAGACAAGTTATATATAAAGCGACGCAAATAATTCATCTTGCCTAGAAACTTCTGCACATCTTTCTTGCATGCCGGCGCTGCAAAGTTTCTAATCTTCTCAAGCCTCTTAGGATCAATTTCTATACCTCTTTCGTGAATCATGAATCCTAAGAACTTGCCCACCGACACGCCGAAAGCACATTTGAGTGGGTTCATTTTCAAGCCATACTGTTGCATCCTATCAAAAGAAACTTTCAAATTGTCTAAGTGGTTACCCATAGCGTCCGATTTGACTACAACAACATCTATGTATACCTCTAACATAACTCCTAACAAGTCATGAAAGATCAAGTTCATAGCACGTTGATATGTAGCACCAACATTCTTTAAACCAAAAGTCATAACGACCCACTTGAACAAGCTGACAAAACCAGGGCATCCAAAGGCTATCTTGTAGACATCCTCTTCAGCCATAAAGATTTGATTATAACCAACATTGCCATCAAGAAAACTTAGTACCTTGTGTCCTGAAGCATCGTTGATTAGCATGTCGGCTATTGGCATCGGATACTCATCCTTCGGAGTGGCCTTGTTTAGATCCCTAAAATCAATACAAACTCGTATTTTGCCGCTCGCTTTCTTTTATACAGGCACAATCTTAGCGACCCATTCAGCATACCTGCATGGCCTAATAAACTCAGCCTTGAGTAATCTCTCCACTTCTTCTTTAACTCGGTCATAGATGACCGAATTAAAGTGACGAGGAGGTTGTTTATAAGGCCTAAATCTGGATTTGATAGGTTGCAAATGCTCCCTGAGATCGTGGCTTAATCCAGGCATCTCACTATACTCCCATGCGAAACAATCGATGTATGATTGAAGCAACTTTATTACTCTGGCCTTCTCATCACCCTATAAATGTTGGTTTACAAAAGTCGGCCTTGGGATGTTTCCGTTGCCTATGTCAATTTCCTCTAAAGGATCGGCCGACGCAAAACCTTGTCCTAATTTCTCTACTTCACTAAAGTCTTCGATGGCCTCAGCAATACCATCCTTAGCAAACTGATATTGCTCTACACGAGACTTCAGCCAATCTAGATTACTTTTGCTAGACACGACTACTCATTTGGATATAGCCATGCTACACCAGTCGACTTTATAGACACTAGTATGAAACGTCCTCCGGACACGTTAACAAAGTCATAATCCAAAAGATCTCTTCTTGATAGACATTCTACTTTATTGTGGATGGCGTGAATGGACACATCAGCCAATGCTACTTGAGAGGAAGTGTCTGCGGGGATGACCTCTACATCATCGCTGTCCTACTCAATTAGGCATTGGTGCAAAGTAGAAGGAATACAGTAGTTTGCATGAATCCAGATGCGCCCGGGTAGCACACTGTAGTTACCTTGCACGTCAACGATGAAGAATGCTATTGGCTATGTCTTGTTGCCTATTGTCAACTCCATGGAGAGCACGCTTTTGGCCTCAGGAACTCTCACCGTTGAAGCCGTTGAGCATTAAGTTAGTTTTCTTCAAGTCCTCCTCACTCCTGCCAAGTTTCTTCAGTAGCATGTAAGGAATTAGGTTAATAGTGGCACCACCGTCATCAAGCATTCTGAAGATCGACTTCCCGTCAATGTGACCTCTGACGTAAAGAGGCTTTAGATGGCGAGTCGTATCCTCAGGTTTGTCAAAAATAGCATTGCGCGGGCCGAGGTTCAACCGAGGGACCTCGGCCTCGTCTTGGGGTAGGGCGAACTCAGCGGGCAGCATGACGACGATGATGTCCATCACCTGAGGTGTAGGTCCCTTAGAGACAGGCGAGTAGTCATCGTCGAGCGCGTCGTCGTCGTTGTTTCTCGGACTAGGAGCCGGGTTGGTTATTTCAATCGGCTTGATCCTCCATACCTGTATCGTTGTTGTCCGAGGGTGTATTTCCTCAAAGATGGTGTCTCGCTCATCCTCTACTTTCTTCTAGTGCATCTCCTGTGCCTGCAGGCATTGCAGACGCCTTTTCTGTGATTTGGACATACCTGGAGGTGCCCAAGATGGTTGTGGCCCGGTATCACATGCCACTGTCCCGTTTCTGTGATTTTTGGCCGAAGGGGTACTTCCCAGGTCGGACTCGCGTACCTCATAATTAGAGGGGCTTTTGCTGCCGACCCTGCTAATCGGACCAGCCTCGTTTAGCCAGTCGGACCAGGCTTCGGCGCTGGTTTCGGCTGGAGTAGGGAACTTACCTCTGTCAGTCTTCGGTGAGGGGGCCTTCAGGATTGGGACTTCCTAAGACCCTACTCTAAATGTGATAGCTTAGGACTCCCTATCCTTCACCTCTTCGTGCTCATCACCCTAGCTCCATCTTGTGTGAGTCGATTCGGAGGTACTACGGACAACCTGTGGGTGATTCCTCCCTCTGCCACGTCTGTTTGTCCCTGCCAGTTATGATGCTCTGAAGGAAAACAAGGGACAGTGTTAAGTTGCAGAGGGTACTCAGGTTGTGATGTGTACAGAGCACATGGGGTCCCTGCCCAATTGTATGGTAGAGGCATTGGCGGATCCAGTGGCTTTGCCCACTGTGAGCCGAACCCATTACCCGGAGGGGTCATGCTAGGCCGAAGGTATGTTCAGCCATTGTGGGCCGAAGCCTCACGCCGGATGGTTCGTCTAGAGTGGAGCTGGGTTCAGCCATTGGGGTCCGAACTCATTCTGTGTTGAACTCGACCAGTGGGGTCCGAGGCCACTATACGAGGGATTCGGCCACTGGGTTCCAAAGCCACCGTAGGGGGTGTTAGGCCACTGTGGCCGGAAGTCATCATGCGAAGGGTTCAGCCACTGTGGTCCGAAGCCACCATGTGGAGGGTTCGACCACTATGGTCCGAAGCCACCATGCGGAGGCTTCGGCCACTGTGGTCCAAAGCCACCTTTAGACTGCTTTGGCCCCTTCGGTTGTCTTAGCCTTTTTGCACGGGGGCCTGTTTCCTTAGCCTTTCTTTGGTGTTAGTTTAACAACATCTGATATGTCACCTTCGGCTTCTTGTGAGCCCTGGCTGAAGGAGGTGTGCTAACATTCCGTTTCCACACTCCTACTTAAGGTTTCTTAGGTATGAGCGTGCACGTACGTGATTCTCCAATAACGACCGTTTTCCCTTTAGTTGACTCGACCTGCTCCGGCCGAATCAGCACTTTCTTTTCATCGAGATAGACGGTGTTAACGGGAAAAGGGTCCTTGTCCATCTTCATCTTTGGACTGGGGTCTATCTTCAATCATCCTTCCTCTATGTCCAATTGAACCTATGGATGAAAAACATTGCAGTCATTAGTATAGTGTGAATGCGAATCATGCCACTTACAGTAGGGGTTTTTCTTTAGCTCGTCGACAGATGGAATGACTTGGCCTTTAGGCAATCTGAGAAGCTGGTTATTTAAGAGGAAATCAAATATTTTATCACATTTAGTTATATCAAATGAGTATTTGACCTCGCTAAGCCGATTCTTGGTGGGAGACGGCTATAACTCAGAGCAAGTAACAGGCTTGTTCTTAGTGTTCCAAACCCATTCGGCCACGTACATGTCAGCTGAATCTTCCTCTTCATCCGATTCTTCCTCGTCGGAGTGTTCCATGACGTGGACTTTAGCCCTAGTCTTGTTAAACATCTTAATGAACCTTTTATCCTTAGCTCGGCCTTCCTGGACCAGAGCCTGTTGCAAGACTTGGCTAACTTCTAAGAAGTGTTGGTTGTCTAGTCTCTCTTTAATTTCAGAATGCAACCGGCTAAAAGATAGATCCGCCAAATCCCTTTCCGAAATATTAAGACTAAAACACCGATTTCTGGTATCTCGAAAGCGCTTGATATACTCACAGACGCTATAGCTAGATTTCTGTCTAACCGATGTCAAGTGTGAAAGCCTAAGTTCTGTATGGAGTTCGGCGGGAGCGCCAAAAAACAAGTGAAAGTGGTGCCGGATAGTGAGAGAGAAAATAGTATAAGTTCTAAAGCGTCCGACCCACTAGGTTCTCTACACTATGCTCTAGTGTGGTTTTTTTATCCTCACCGTCGAACTTGGTGAATTGAAGGACTCTATAGCCTCGAGGGTAAGGTATTGAATCGAAATGATCAGGGTATGGCTTTCGGTAAACCATAGCTTGACCCCTGGGTATGAAACCGGTGCACTCTATAAATAGTGTGTGGATCTGTACCACAATATCATCCTAGCCTACTGCCTGCGTGCGTCTCTCATGTGGGGGCACGACACATGGCGGTATGTCGGCGTGTCCGCCGTGGGTTTCTTCCTCATGTGCTAGCCGGGGATGTACGACATGTTTGGGCCTATGCGCTTGTGCATGCGGCACGGGCAGTGTGGGCAAAACTGGCGCCGGTGTAGGTGGAGACGACGCATGGTAAGCGTTGCTAGTTTGGCCGTACGCATAATTATTGGTCTCGGCCATAGACATTGAGGCCGGAGACGTAATGGCTTTGCCAGTACTACCGTCAGTTCTGCTGTAAATGTGATTTATTGGAGGTATACTGGCAATCGGAGCTGAAGGTACAACCTTGGTAAAGTCAAACCTTCTAAGTGTCGCCTCTACTTAAGAACTAACTGCCGAATATAAACGGTTGGCTAGCGAAGGGCTAACGGCTTGATTTACTGATGCGTCTATATTCTGCTCAATCTCTAAAGAAGATAAATGAGGCGATACCGGTGTTACATGGGTCCGAGCGAGGTCGAGGACATTGACGTCGCGCTTTATGAAGCATGTGCGTGTCTTGACGTAGCTCCCAAGCATGAGGTCTTGGAGTGCCTTCATTTTTGCCTCAATCTCTGCTCGGTCTTCCGCGGAAATATCTTCAAGGGTAGGCATCATGATGTTGCGGTTGTCGATATCTGCGCCTCCCATGATATCCATTGGCAATGTAGACGTAGTAGTCGTTGTAGATGTACCGGTGGCCGATGTAGACCTACTCGTCATGTATTCGTAGCCCTCCTCAGCGGAGTCACCAAAAAGTGTGTTGACACGAAAATGTGCCCCCACACCTGGGTTAGTTCGATGATCCAAAAGTTTGCAGATACTTAGGGACATGCCTAAGCGTAACACAACACTGACTTCGCGTTCCAACTACCCTTAATAGTGGTAAGTGGGGTGGAGTCACCAGGTAATCAGATCACATAGAAATAATCCAACTAGCCAAAAAGAAATATATTAAACACGTTAAATCAACAAGCTGAGCGGAGCCTGACTAATTCGAAGTATATAGTGTGAAGGGTATCGCCGAAGGGTACCTTCAGCATTTGGACTAATATGACCGAAGGCCCGCTCCGAGAAGATCTCGACGCGACAATCACATCCGAATAGTAGGGTTCGGCGCGAAGTCTTTGACACGATAAGATAACTCAAACGCAACACACTGGCATGACTTCGCCTGGTGCGGGGTGCAAAAATGGTGAATCCTGTCGTGATGAAGCCTGCTGTGAAGCATGCTGGTGTGCGGGACATGGTCAAACCGACAATAGTGTGACGGTCCGTCACGGGTAGTCGAAGCAGTATTTCCACCGAGGGGTGTTCTAGCGACCTCCGAAACCAGCTTCCTGGCTCCAAACACCTCCAGTGAAGGGGCTCTGTAACACCCCAAATTTTTACATGGTAAAATAAAATTACGGAAATGAAATTTCTGAATTAGAAAAGATTATTTTAATTAAGGTAAAGAATTCTGAAAATAGAACAAAAGGGGTTTATTTGAGTTGAAGTAAAAACACCCAAAATGAAACAAAACATGGAGAAATAAATCAAATTCAGAGTTGATAAAATTATGGTGGAATCTATAAGCGAAGAACAATTTTTGAGAATTTTTACAAAATTTTAGTACCTATGCCTTTAGCTCTAAATTTATAAACTAATTTCTGGAATTATTTTAATCAGAAAATGAATTTTATTTACTAATGGGCCACCTCCATCCAATCTGCCTTGGCCCAGCCCATTCCAAAACCAGCACTCATTTACCTGTGGGACCCACCTGTCGATGCGTTCCCCCTATCTCTCCTTCGTGCCGCGCCCGCCTGGTCCCGCATGGCAGCCACACGCTCTCCCCCTCCCACGTCGGATCACCCTTGCCCGCCTGTTGGCGCGTTCGCCCTTGCCAGCGCCCGTTGACATGTAGCCCCCACATGCCAGGCCCTTCTTCCCCGATGGAATCCCCCCTCTTTCCATTGCCGACGACCCCAGTTTCTAAATCCATCGCCGCCGGCCACTTTCCATCCAATTACTACCGGGATCCTGATCCCCGATCTCCGGTGATCTCTTTCCCTTGGAATCCGACACATTTTCACCCCTATGGCAAGAACCCGAGCGCATGATAACTCGTCGAAGTAAATTTGGAAACCCTCCTCGTGTTTTTTTCTTTTAGCCTTCCATCCTCGCCGCTGACAACCAATATTTAAGCAACGCCACTCACTGCACTCCGGCCAGGCTAATTTGACCCGACACACACAATCCCGACGCACTGCGTCACCAAAGCCTCGTCGCCCCTTTGTTTCAGCTCTGGCAGCCTCTCGCCGGTGCCAAAGGACCCCGCCGCCCTCGCCGTCGTCACCCCTAGGACCGTCGTCGTGTCTACTTCCTCGGCCATGCCACCGTTTTCCATAAGGACCGCCGGAACACCACGCCGCTGTCGAACCCAAAGGACTTCACCGCCTCTCCTTGTCGCTAGTCACCACTGAGGAGCCATGCTGAATAGCGTGGGCCTCATTGCTCCAAATGTGATGAGTCATTGTCAACGATAGTCAAAGAGGACAGAAGAAGAGAGAAGATCTGCTGCGTCATGGGCCACGTGTGACTCAGGTACACGGGCAGCGAGCGACTGTCGGGCTGAGAGAGCTACGAAGTCGGGCTGGCCCAATCCGGGTACATGGACCAGAAGCAGCAGAAGACCCACTAGGTTGTTGACCAGGATTGACTCAGGTACATGGGCGGTGAGCGATTGCCGGGCTGAGACAGCTGCAGAGTCGGGCCGGCCCAATCCGGGTACCTGGTGCAAAGTCGGTGGAGGCTTTGTCAGTTTCGGCACAAAACCGACGACCGCTGATCTTGTATCAGACTGTCCAGAAGAGAAGCCGTAGTCGCTATGAATGGTTAGCTTCTAGATAAGTCATCTGTAAATAGGAGTTTACTATTTTGTCCCTAGGCCCACAGTTAGTCAGTCGAGTTTGTAAAAATATCCTAAGGGCAGTTTAGTCTTTTCCTTTTATTTCAGAGTTTGTAAAAACACTAAGGGGCTGGTGGAATATTCTAGGTCATTCGGCAGCCTATAAATAGGGCCCCAATTCCTAGGGTTAGACTACCCTTTCAAGAAATCACTTTTTAATCAAGGATTGGGTCACTTGAGTTTCCTGCATTTTTCTCTCTCCTGTTTGTGCGCCGCCAGGCTCTTGCGCAAGGCATTTTTATTCCTGCATGCACTGCTGTGAGTTTATGTTCTTCATGAATCTGTGAGCTTCTATTCTCTTCTGTTGTCACTTCGAGTTGCAGTGATTCTACAGTTGTTTTTACGGCTTCGTTTGACGTGCGCAGCTATTTTATTCCTGAACGTTTGTGTCTCTGTTGCTTCTATTCTTCCCTTGAGTAGTACTAGTTCTTGCGTGTAGCAAGTAGTACCTACTCCCTATAGCAACAGTACACTAGTACTCTAGCTTTGCTTTTGACTACATAGCCTTTTTGATCGAGTAGACATGACTTAGCTTTTCTCTGGCTGGTTCTGGCAAAGCCTCATGACTGGTGCGAAGCCCTTTTAGCTCTGTGAAGCAGGCTTCGACCTGACTTCTTCGAAGGTTTTGCTAAGAACGTTCAGATCTGATTTTGAACTGTGAACCTAGCTTTGAAGTATGTTTTGTGCTTCGTTTCTGTTCTGTTAGCATACTTTGACAGTTCTTGCGAAGGTGTACTCCGACTCGAGCTTTACGTAGTCAATACTTTGACAGGCTTCGAAGTTAGCTCCGAAGCATGTCTCTCTAGTAGACTTCACTCGATGTGTGTTCTCTGAGGTTTTTCTACTGCTGTCTTTTCCGAAGGTCTCAGTTTGTGAGTTCAAAGTTTGTCATTTGAAGTTAGCCCTCGGGTAGAAGGTTACCACTTCGTTTATCATACCTCGACCAAGCTAGCTTTGAAGGAAGAATGCAGGCTTCGATTTTGTCTTGCTGCTGTGTGTTGAGCTTCGCTTCTCTTTCGAAGGTTGCCCTTTTGTGAACCTTGTTCGAAGCTTTCTGTTCGAAGTTCAGGCTTCGAAGTACGCTGTTCGAAGAAAGCTTCGATACTGTCATACTTCGCTTCGAAGCATACTTCACACTTTGTCACACTTGAACTAGGCTAGTTTTCACAAACCTTCGGGACTTCCACGACAGCCTTCGGTATACTTCAACAAGGGACTCCGAAGCAGGCTTCGACTCTGCGAAGCAGGCTTCGACACTGTGAAGCAGGCTTCGACACTATGAAGCAGGCTTCGACACAGCGAAGCAGGCTTCGCCAAGTTTCGACCAGGAGACAAATTTGAACAGTAAACTTCTCATCTCTTTTCATGTACACTTAGATCATCTGCTGAGAAGTATGATTTGACATGTCTTGATATTTTGTTTATCTGCCTATTAGCACTGTATTGATGTTTCTCTGTCTAGCACACCAGTCTTTTCTTGGCTAGATACTTTTAGACTTAGGCAATCTGTTCACGCTTTGCTGCTGAGTCTTTTGAGGTCTATTGGGTGTTGGGAGCAGGCCATAGATTCGAAAGAATTTTTTAGGCGCCCATTCACCCCCCTCTGGTCGCTACTTTTGGTCCTACAACCACTAGTCCATCGTCGCCGCCATATCCGGTACCTTCGTGTTCCTCGTGCTCCCCTCATTCCATTTTAGCCATTAGCTAGGCCTTTAGGCCATCGCCATCGTTGGTATTGCTCGCTGTCGAGCCTCCAGAGCAGGGGACGAAGGCCTCGGCCTCCCCCGTGCCGTGTGAGTGCTGGACGGAACCGTGGCCACACGGTCACCCTTGGACAGCACCGTTTAGATCCCTCACGGGATTTAATCTTGGCCCTTGATCTGCGCTGAAGGGGTATCGGGCCACCATGGCCATTGGATCCCACTTAACCCCCGCCGGCCCCCACGCACAGTCATGGGTTCATGGTGAACCTGGTTCACCGTGGACCAGGGACTGTTTTTAATTTAAATAAAATTCAGAAAAATATGTTTAAACTTCAAAAATTCATATCTCACTCATTTTAACTCCAAATTTTACCATTCAAATTTTAGAAAATTCTAAATTTAATTCTCTACAACTTTGGCCCAATTAATCCATATGTTTTGTACTGCTATTTCCATGTTAATAATTGTTTGTTCTCTTTTAATTTTGTACCGAGAAGATTACGTCACTATCGAGGATCCGGAGTATTATCTAGAGGTCCCACCTTCACCTTTTGCTGATCAAGGCAAGTAACCACCCCCATTTTGATCATAATTGAGCCCATTTTTAATAATTACCACTATAACTCATTGGATTATAATTGCATTAGTTTAATTAAGAGCCATACATTATATTTATTAGATCCCCATCCTTGTTGTGCAAACCCAAGCCATGCTTATTGAGCCTAAACTCCTTGTCACCTTTAAAGTATTATATTAGATAGTGTACAATGTATCGACACAACTGCTATAGGGTAAAAACGAGTCGTAGATGGTAGGATTATTTTATATCCAGAGTGGCCTGTCGAAGCCTTCGTCTCCGATGGAAGGGGATCCCCCCCCATCCATTTCCGGTGACCCCTTCACATAAAACCGCCGCCGGCCACCACGTTACACCAATTGGATCCCAGATTCGAACCCCCCGATCTCCAGCGATCCCTTTCCCCCTTAGCCGATGTGGATTCGCGTGTATGGAAGCCTAACTGAGCACCTGGAAGCTCGCCAATGTAAAAATGGAACCCTCTCAAATTCCCACCGACACTCTTCCATACCCGATGCTGGTGACCCCCTATTTAAACCCTCCCCCTCGCAGCACTCCGCTCACACCCCCTTAGCCCAAGCCATTGCGAACCAGAACACCGCCGCTCGCTTTTCGGTTTTTCCCTCTGTTTCCACTCCGGCAGGCCCTCGCCGGCACCTCGAGCTGTCGCTGCCCTTGCTGGCGCCACCTTCGGGACCGCCGTCGCTCACCCTTCCCCGACCTCGCCTCCGTTGGACTGGATCACCGCCGGAACAACGTTGCCACCACTAACCCGAAGCACTTCGTCGCCCCTCTTCATCGTCAGTCACCGTCAGCTCGCCGCCGCTACCACCGCTGGTACGCCCGAGTTCACCTAGCCCCCTGGTCTTGTTCTAAGCCTTAGCTTGGCCAATTAACCATCGTCGTCTCCAAAATTCGTCGTCGTTGCACCGCTGGAGTCGGGGACGAAGGGTAGAATACCCTCGATGTCGCGTGCCATGTCGGACGTGCCCTTGGCCATTCGATTCAAGATGGATGGCTAGGATTATAACCCACACAGGTTTAATATGGGCCATCCATCCAGTGAAACCGGTACCGAGCCCTATCAGTCATCGATCATCATTTAAGCGCCCCGCCTCACGACTGGCCATAGGATCTAGATCCAACGGTTCAGAGGACTCCGGTCCACGCACTCAGTGTGCGGGTCCATGGTGAGCCTGGCTCACCGTGGACCCGAACCCTTTTATGATTTAATAAAAATTCAGAAAAATGGTTTAAACTTTTGAAATTCATATCTTGCACAAATTAACTCCAAATTTCACCATTCAAATTTTGTTAAATCTGTCTTTTTATTCTCTACATTTTTATGCCATAAAAACAGTATGTTTATTTTGCACACTTTATTCTTATTAAATAATAAATAAAAACTCCTTTAGGAATAAATACATATTTCATTATATAATTCAGAAAATCCCTTAAAAATTAATCCTTAATATTTAGGACATAACTTTAGAATATTTAATGCTTTATTCCCCTTGTTTAAAACAACAAAGTTGTATGCTTATATTTTGTGATGTTTGGATTGTTTATTGAATGTCGTATTTATTTTCCGTATCAAGAAGACTATGACGCCATCGAGGATCTGGAGTTTTACCCCGAGGTTCCACCTTCACCGTTTGCGGATCAAGGCAAGTCACAAACCCCAAGTTGATCATATTTGAGCCCGATTTTTCATAATTACCACTATAACTCATAGGAATTAGATATAGCATTAGTTTAATCACAAGCCCTAAATTATATTAGATCCCCGTCCTTGTGTGAAACCCAAGCCATGCTTATTGAGCCTAAACTCCTTGTCACTTTTAAATATTATATTAGATAGTGTGCAATGTATCGACACAACTGCTATAGGCTAAAAGAACGAGTCGTAGATAGTTGGATTCTATTATATGGTTTTCCCCGTTATTCTCATCTGTGGATTCTGTTGGAGTTGGCTATGTTATAAGTATGGTGGGTTCTGGTTGCAAGCTAGTGCATTGGTTGGTCGCACCAGGGGCACTATAAGGACCGGTCTGCGGGATCTGTTGCAAAACAAACTCGTACTAACCACAAGTCTAATGGGTAAGTCCTAACTGGAGGTATGGATCGTACCAACTTGAAGCACCATAGTGGAGGGGGCAAGGGGAAACCTGCGGGTGACTTGTACCGATGAGGCTCAAGGGGGGTACAGTGTTGGCCTGACGCATCGGGGCACCGTATGAAACCTATAAGAGGGTGTTATCGAATTGGTGTGTTCATGCTAAAGGTTTTGGCATGAGTTCCCATGGTATGGGTCATCTCGTACACTTTGGTGTGCGTGGATGAGTGTGTGCCTTGTGGGTATAGTAGTACACCTTTGATCAGAGTATAATATTTTTGAAAAGTCGTGCCCATGGTCAAGGGCGGGTTGGGCAATGTTCACCGCAGTTAGTTTACTATTGTTTGAATGATCGTGTGATTCATGGCATGTAAGGACTGCTGAGCGAGGGCGAGCGGACTGTACTCCTCGAGGTAGAAGATGATGCATTACACATGTTTACTTTTTTGTACTAATAACCTGCTTACATTAAATGTTTTACAAATATGCTTTTCCGCAAAAGTAGCCACTACCTTCCTTGTTATTACTCTGCATTATACTTGCATCCGGTGGCTTGCTGAGAACAATTGTACTCACTCCCATTGAATTACACCACCAGAGGCCGTCTTCTACAAGGAGGATGAAGGTCTGGAGTAGCGACCCAATCAAGGTGAGACTGGAAGGAGATGTTCATCTAGGAAATTTATTTTATTAGTTTCTCTTTGATTTAACTCTTTTGTAATAATATGGTCTACGAATCATGTATGATTGGCGTATTGTACGCAGTCGTGTGATGAACATCTTGTTTTATTGATTTTCTTTGGAATTTCAATAAAGTCTAGGTTTTATTAAATCTAGGCGTTACAATATCCAAGGCGCAACTTTCTAGGCTGACCCCATTCTGATAGATTGTAAACGTTTGGACCTCATCCTAGGGATGGATTGCTTAAACAAACACAAAGGGGTAATAGATTGCTCAAGAAAGAAAGTAACAGTGACCAGCGAAGAGGAGGTTGTCGTCACCTTCCAGATGCTAGACCAGAAGCCCGGAAGATCTCATCTCCATCAAATAGCATTAGAAGAAGTATCGGTAGCCCAAGAATACCCAGACATCTTTCTCGAGGAGTTGCCAGGGATGCCACACAAGAGAGATATCGAATTCAGAATTGATCTGGTACTTGGGACCACACCCATCTCTAAGTAACCCTACTGGATGGCCACAAACGACTTGGCAGAAATGAAACAACAGATAGAGGACCTTGAGCGGAAATGGTACATTAGACCCAGCACATCCCCGTGGGGAGCCCCAGTCATTTTCGTTGAGAAGAAAGAGGATAAGGCAAAAAGGATGTGTTTGGACTATAGGGCCCTAAATGAGGTGACCATTAAAAATAAATACCCTCTACCAAGGATTGATGATTTGTTTGACCAACTAAAAGGGGCCACAGTATTCTCCAAGATTGATCTCCGGTCGGGATACTACTAGTTGAGAATACGAGAGGAAGACATACCCAAGACGACCTTCACCTCCAGATATGGGTTGTACGAGTGTACAGTCATGTCATTTGGACTAACCAATGCCCCCGCTTTCTTCATGAACATGATGAATAAAGTGTTCATGGAATATTTGGATAAATTCATAGTGGTGTTCATATATGACATCCTAATTTATTCCAAGAGCCGAAAAGAGCATGAGACTCACATCCGGTTGTCCCTAGGAAAACTCAGGGAACACCAGTTGTATGCCTAGTACAGCAAGTGCAAGTTCTAGACGACGGAAGTAAAATTTTTTGGGCATATCATCTCGGCAAAGGGCATTGCAGTAGTCCCCGCCACTGTGGAAGAGGTAACAGATTGGCTGCCACCCACCAACGTATCGGAGATACAAAGTTTTCTCGGACAAGCGGGATATTACCATAGGTTCATTGAGAATTTCTCCAAGATAGCGAAGCCCACGACCAAGTTGTTGCAGAAAGGTGAGAAGTTCGAATGGACTTCGGAATGTGAGGAAAGTTTCCGAACCCTCAAAACGAGGTTAGTGTCAGCCCCAATATTAACCCTACCGGACATTCGGGAGGATTTCCAGGTCTATTGTGACACATATCGATAGGGTCTAAGATGTGTCCTTATGCAAGATGGAAAAGTAGTCTCATACGCCTCCCGACAATTGAGACCGGATGAGTTAAACTACCCCACCCATGACCTGGAATTTGTTGTCGTAGTGCACACCCTTAAGATTTGGAGGCACTACCTTGTTGGGAACTGATGCGAAGTCTTCACGGACCACAAGAGCTCGAAGTATATCTTCATGCAGTGAAATCTAAACCTCAGGAAAAAGCGCTGGTTTGAACTAATAAAGGATTACAATTTAGGCATTCACTACCATCCCGGCAAAGCGAACGTAGTGGCTGATGCTTTATGTCGAGAGGGATATTGTACTGCCATCATGGTCCAGGATCACACGCCTTTGTTATATAAGGTAATGGAGAGGTTAAACCTCGAGATAGCTAATGGAGCCTACCTAGCCACACTGGAAGCTAGAGCTATCTTAATCGACCAGATTCGTGAAGCTCAGCTTGAGGATCTCTATATAGTCGCGATCAAGAAAAACATGAGGCAGGGCAAGGCCCCAGGGTTCTCAAAAGATGAGAACGACACCGTGTGGTTTGGAACCCGGTTGTGTGTGCCAAATAAGCTAGAGTTAAGGACATTAATTTTAAGAGAGGTCCACGACACTTTGTACTCCATTCATCCCAGAAGTACAAAGATGTATGAAGACTTAAAAGAAAGATATTGGTGGGTTAATATGAAAAGAGAGATCGCACAGTCCGTGGCAGAATGTGACAGCTACCGACGAGTGAAACCTGAACATCAGAGGACAGTAGGATTGTTGTAGCCCATCAAGGTTCCCGAATCGAAGTGGGTAGAGATCAAAATGGATTTCATCACCAGACTACCAATGACCCAAGCTCGGTATGACTCAATATGGGTAATCATTGACCGACTTACGAAGGTAGCACACTTCATAGCCGTTAAGACAACCTTCAGCGGCCATAGATTAGCGGAGTTGTACATGGCCTGTATAGTGTGCCTTCATGGAGTTCCAAAGAAGATAGTTTCCGACAGAGGGAGTCAGTTCATGTCCCGATTCTGGAAAAACCTTCAAGAAGAGATGGGAACTAGACTGCATTTTAGTACAGCATATCACCCGCAAATAGATGGACAGACCGAGAGGGTGAATCAGATATTGGAGGATATGCCTAGGGAATGTGCCCTAGATTTTGGAGGAACATGGGTGTTGATAGAAAAAAATGGCATTAATTGTTAAGATTACCAAAATATCAATTTTGATAATTTGGGCGAAAAATACTCATGTCTCGGGTTGGGCCGAAGCCCTACAGGGCCGAAGGCCACCCGGGCTATGGCTTTTGGAAGCTTCCAACAAGCCTGCAGCCTTCGGCCTGAAGGCCTTCGGAGGCCCACCCTGCCGAAGCTTCGGCCCGAGGAGTAGGCTTCGGTGGGCCTGGCTGAAGGCCCACTTCGGGCAGAGATTGAGATTGAGTTTGATTTTTGACTAAGTCTTTTTCCACGAGTGATTAAGCAAATTTATATCGGATTAGACTTAGAGATTAGAAGTCTATCCCCTATAAATATAGGGGTGAGGCTGGTTCAGAACCCCCCAAACACAATCAACACAAAGCCATAGCTTTGACTTGTACTTTATTTTACCTTTAATTTCTGCAATCTTCGTGGGTTTGCTTGGAAGCGCTCTGACGACCACTTCAAAACAATGGTAATCCTTGTTACTTCGCTTGTGAAGTATCCGGTAATATGTGTAACAGATTGTTACCTTCGCCCTAGTGCAACACTTAGTAGAATTCGGTCCCCAGGCCAAATTGGCACTTGATATATGTTCTGTTGTAGGTTTCATCGTTCAGAGCCACATCGCCGGAGGTGTCCGGAGCCAAGAGATTGGTTTCGGAGGTTCCTAGAACACCCTTCGGCGAGATTACTAATTCGAATACCCGTGCCAGACCATCACGCTGTTGTCGGTTTGACCAAGTCCCGCATGTCAACATGCTTCGCAACAGTCTTCGTCACGACAGGCTTCACCATGCTCGTACCCCGCATCAGACGAAGTCACACCCACATGTTGCGTCTATGTTAATTTAGTGTATCAGAGACTTCGGGTTGAACCCCGCTGTTCGTAGGTGATTGTCGCGTCAGGATCCATTCGGAGCCTGACTTCAGCCAGATCAGTCCGAACGTCGAAGGTACCCTTCGGCGATACCCTATGCACTATACACTTCGAATCTGTCAGGCTCCGCTCAGCTTGCTGATTTGTTCTGCTTAATACATTTATTTTGGCTAATAGGATTATTTATGTGTGATCTGATTACTTGGTGACTCCACCGCCTTACCATGGTTAAGGGTAGTCAGAACACGATGTCGGTGTTGTCTTACGCTTAGGCTTGTCCCTAAGTGTTGGGGGAAAATATTCCATCCTTAGGGTTATTGCAGTAACAGGACAGAGGCAGGAAATCAAGTTAAAAGATTCCAGCATGTATTTCCAGATATACACTGAAAACAGTTCGAAGTATGAAGACGGACTCTAGTTCGGAGTATATCTTCGAACTTGGACTCTTCCGAGAGCTTCTTTGCCAAGCTAAGATGGAAGACTTATCTTCTTTCTCATTAGATTAGTCTTTTACCATTTTAGCCCTATTAAGGGTACCGAATAGTTTCCACTATGTTGGTTGTAATAGAGGGGTAAAAGGGTCTTTTCCTTAATGTTTGGGCCTATAAATACCCCCCATTTTACCCTGTAATGAGGATCGAATACAAGTTATTCAATACACAGTTTCGAACTATTTCTAGCTATTTTCCTTTCAGAGGCTTGGAATAGTTTACTTCGCAAACACTTCGTTTGTTAGTTTCTAATTTCCAAAAACCTGTTAGCGTAATCTTTTACGCCAACAGTTGGCGCCGTCCGTGGGGAACCTAGTCCAAGAAACTTCGTTCTCTACCAAGTTCTCAAACCATGCCTCCTAAGCGGAGTTCAGCTGGTAATCCTATTCGGAGGTCTCCTCGGACCTTCGGAACAAGATCCTCAGACACAGTTGAGGTCGAAGGACCTTCGGCTTTTCCTCGACCTCAAACCCCAGAAGGGATCCCCCTTCCCAGAGTATACGGAGTTCCTCCGCCAACTCCATCTATACTTTGGCCAGCCGGAGTCCCTCTTCCACCTCAAGTTCCACTTCGAACCGATCCCTACAGTTCTCAAGACCTGGAAGATCCTTTCGGAGGAGATGAAGATAGACTTGGTGATATGGCCGCTCAGATCCCCAGTCTCCAAGCCGAAGTAACGAGGTGGCGGCAAGAAGCCACAAATAGGCTTCGTTCTCAAGCCATCCCGGTTATTCCTGAAGTGCCCGAAGACGACGAACCTATTTATCCCGAAGCCCCGGAGAACGCTTCCTTCGACACCGAGTCTACGCTGCATCCTGAACTGCAAAAGGTGCGCTTCGATCCTAAGTTTAAGACTTCGAAGCTTTGCAAGTATGCCGAAGATGAAGATCCTAGAGAATTTGTCTGTTCTTATGCCTTGGCGATTGAAGCCAGCAGAGGAGTGCGGGACACTATGGAAAAATGTTTCCCCCTAGCTCTTCAAGGAGTGGCATTGCAGTGGTTCTGGTCTCTGAAGCCAGGATCAATCAATTCATGGGGGCAGTTGAAGAAAAAGTTCGTGAGTAATTTCCAGGGCACCTTCGTGTCTCCAATGTCAACGGGAAGTCTTTTCCAGGTGAAGCAGCTCCCTGGAGAAACCTTAAGACAGTATTTCAAGCGCTTCGCTCATACGAAGTCGCAAATTTGAGGGTTAACTACGTCTTCGGTAGTTGATGCAACTTGAGAGAGAGTTATTCATCCAGGCCTACTTGATAAACTTCACCGGAAAAGCATATCTTTTGTTTCTCAGTTAATGTCTTATTTTGAAGAGTATGCAAGGTAAGAAGAGGGTTGGCTTCGGAGAACTGCAGCTACTCTGTCCATACTACAAGAAGTGAAATTGGAAGTGAAAACTTCAGCACAGCCATAAGGGCCTAGCTTCGAAGTTCAACACGATAGACGTCGGGGGAAAAAGCATCCTCGTTCAGAAGTTCTGAACATTGCACCCCCGCAGAAGTTTGCCCAAAGAGCTCCGCAACCGTCGGGAAGCAAGAACAGCAGCTGGAGGCCTCCAGGGAAATCGGCTGGCAAAGGCCAAACTTTCTTCTACTGTATTCATGGTGAAAATCGAAGTCACGCAACTGACGCGTGCAAAGCTATACTTCCTCTGAGAGGAGAGTATTTGGAAAGAACTTCGGGTCGAGTCACTACTGACCGAGTTCCAGTCGAAGTGCACCCGAAGCCTGTCCAGGCTGTGGCGTGAATAGAGAACTTCGATCCGGCAAGATGCCCTCCGGTGGTCAATGTTATGCCACCCCAGAAGCAAGAAGAAGGGCAAGATCAAGGAAAAAGAGTAGTCTTCCCCATCTCTGGATGAGGGACCCTCGGAAGTATGTCAAAGAGGAAGAGAAGAGAATATGTCAGAGAAGTGGGGCATATTGGGACTTCTTCGTCTGCAGCTGCTATGCCCGATTGGTCCCATGTGCCAATATCTTTTTCTGCGGAGGATGCAGCTGGCATTAAGTTTCCACATGCAGACCCACTTGTCATTACTGCCGAGATAGCAGGAACTGAGGTTCGGAGAGTGCTAATTGACGGAGGGAGTTCGGCAGACATTATTTTTGTTCAAGCTTTTGATCAACTCTGCATCTCTAGAAAGCATCTTCTCCTAGCAGCCCATCCTCTGCAAGGCATCGCAGGACCCCCTCTTGATGCCCTCGGCCAAATTGGCTTGGAAGTTACTTTCGGAGAAGGGCTACTGGCCAGGACAGAGGAAGTGATCTTCGACATTGTGGATGCTCCGTATGCATACAATGTCATCTTTGGAAGAGGCATGTTAAATAAATTCGGAGCCGTGGCACATCATAATTACTTGTGTACGAAGATGCTCACACAGGCGGGAGTGCTTACTGTTTTCGAAGATCAGGCTACCGCCCGAAGAGCGGAGTATGGTCATGGTCCTCCTCTTGACCCGAGGCAGGTGAACAATGTGGAAGATAATTTAGAAAATTTTTCTGCTCCTAGCGAATCTTCGAAGAAATCCTTCCCAAGACCAAGTCCCGAAGGAGAGATTGCAACGAAGGTTATTGTCAAAGATGGAAAGGAATATTCTTTTTAGTTTGGTAAAGACTTTCCTCCAGATGTTGCTACCTCCTTAGAGAAAGTAGTTGAGGAGAATTTAGATGTCTTTGCTTGGTCTGAGGAAGACATCACCGGAGTCAGTTGGTACATTATTGAACACAGTTTACTTGTAAACACGATGGCCCGGCCTGTCCAGCAAGGACTCCGAAAAATGTCTGCAGAAAGAGTTGTCCTTGCTAGAGACAAAGTTGAAAAGTTGCTGAAGGCTGGGATTATCAGAGAAGTGGCTCATACGGAGTGGTTAGCCAACCCAGTCTTCGTCAAGAAGAAATCTTCCGGGAAGTGGCACATGTGTATTGATTTTACATCTCTGAATAAAGCATGCCCCCGTGACCCCTACCCCATGCCTCGAATTGATCAATTGGTCGACTCCACTGCCGGTTCAAAGTTATTAAGCTTCCTCGACGCGTACTCCGGCTATCATCAAATCTGGTTGAAGCGCGAAGATGAAATCAAGACAAGCTTTGTAACTCCTTCAGGAGTCTTTTGTTATGTAAGAATGCCCTTTGGCTTAAGAAATGTCAGGGCTACTTTTTCGAGGTTAATTGATAAGGCTCTAGGTCATCAATTAGGTCACAATGTAGATGCCTATATGGATGATATTGTAATAAAGAGTGCTTTAAAGCACCTACATAGCCTAGACTTAGCAGAAACATTCAATAGCCTTCGGGCATGTGGGATCCGTCTTAACCCCGAAAAGTGTATTTTTGGAGCTAAGGCTAGAAAATTGTTAGGGTATCTAGTTTCAAGCAGAGGGATTGAAGCTAGCCCTACTCAGATAACTGCGCTGCAAAAGATGGCTCCTCCAGAGAATTTAAAGCAAGTGCAAAAGCTGACTGGTCGTTTGGAAGCACTTAGCAGGTTTTTGGCAAGGTCTGCAGAGAGAAGCTTGCCTATCTTTAAAGCATTGAAAGGGTCCGAAGATTTTGCATGGACACCAGAGTGTCAAAAGAGCTTCGAAGAAATTAAAGATTATCTCAGTAATCTCGCTACACTCACGGTACCTACTACGGACAAAACCCTACTCCTCTACCTTGCAGCTACATGTTCTGCTGTCAGTGCAGTCCTTGTCAGAGAAATGGATTTCGATGGGAAGTTGGTACAAAATCCAGTTTATTTTGTGTCCAAAGCATTGTCACGGAGCGAAGACAAGGACAGCAATTAAATCACAAGTGTTGGCAGACTTCGTAGCAGAGTGGACTCCCCCTGCAACGTGGGTTCTGGAGAAGCCAAGCGAAGGAATTTGGACTGTTTATTCTGATGGAGCCTTCCAAGCATCTGGAGCAGGTGTTGGAGCAGTGTTAATTTCGCCTTCAGGGCAAAGGGCAATGTACTCCGCAAGACTCAACTTTAAGTCTACCAATAATATAGCGGAGTATGAAGGGATTTTACTGGGACTCCGAAAAGCACGTGCTCTAGGGGCTACAAGAGTTGTTATAAAGACAGATTCTCAAATAGTAGCAGGGCACGTAGATAAAAGTTTCCATGTTCGGCATCCACAACTTGCAAAATACTTAGAAGACATTCGTAAGATCGAAGCAGCATTCAAAGGTATTTCCATTCGGAGTATACCCAGAGCAGAAAATGTGCAAGCTAACATCTTAGCAAAATCTGCAGTCGGAGCTATGGATATACTAGAAGAGGCTTTTTATGAGGGGCTCAGTACACCTTCGGTGCCACAAATTCCTTCTACAGAAATTCTTTGCACTCCAAGCACAGACTGGAGGAATTCAATCATGGAACTTTTGCAAGGAGGAACAAATTTGCCTGAAGAGCCACAGATTTCAAGATTGAAACTCAGGGCTAGAAATTATCACATAATCATCGGTATTTTATTCAAGGCCGGAGTATGTTCCCCTCTACTTCGATGTATATCCCAAACTGAAGGTCAAGATATTCTTCGAGAAATCCATGAAGGGCTTTGCCGTAGCCATTTAGCCCCTAGAGCTTTGGCAGGAAAGACACTTCGCCAAGGGCTTTATTGGCCTACAATAGTAGCCGATGCAGAGAATTTAGTCCTCACCTGCCAAGGGTGTCAGTGGATGGGACGACGGAGTCATCGCCCACCAACAGCTCTTCAAGTTATTGCTCCAATATGGCCCATGGCCAGATGGGGTATGGATCTCATTGGTCCCTTTCCAGCAACTAAGGGAAATTTAAAGTTCGCAGTGGTAGCTATTGAATATTTTTCTAAGTGGGTAGAAGCAGAGCCCTTAACAGCTATCACTTCGAACAATGTACATAAATTCTTTTGGAAGAATATCATTTGCCGGTACGGAATGCCTAGACAACTCACAGTTGATAATGGAACACAGTTCGATGCAGAACCTTTCAGGAAATTTTGTGAAGATCTAAGCATCCAGTTATGTTTTGCTGCAGTAAGACATACTCAGTCTAATGGAGATGTAGAAAGAGCTAATTGAAATATTTTGTTAGGGCTAAATCGAAGGATAGTAGGATTGGCAAAAGGGCTCTGGACCGAAGAACTTCCGAAGATTTTATGGTCCATTCGGACTACACAAACGAGGTCCACGGGTTTCACTCCATTCAGACTATTATTCGAGGATGAAGCTATGACTCCAACGGAGCTCAAAGGAGGATCACTTCGCAGCACCGAACCGGAGACAGAAGGAGAAAGACAAGCTTCACTGGATTTAACAGAAGAGACAAGACTTCGAGCTGTAGCCAATTTGATGAAGTATCAACAACAGACGAAGACTTGGTTCGACCCGAAAGTCAAGATCAATGAGCTTAGGCCGGGTCATCTCGTTTTGCAAAGTATCATAGCGCCAGGAAAATTAGGAAATAAATGGGAAGGTCCATACTTAATTGTTCGTTCAGGGCGTCCTGGCTCTTTTAAATTAGCTAATTTGGAAGGTGAAGAGTTAGCACATACTTGGCATGCGGAGCACCTAAAGCGATACTTCGCATAGGGACTCCTTGTAATCATTTGTAAACACTTTCCGAATTAATAAAGCATATGGTTCAAATAATGCCTACCCCTCATAAACTTCCAACTTCCGAGTGGACGCACTGGAATCGCGGAGTTGACCGAGAGGGAAGTGTCATTAATCTGAATCATATTTTCAGACTTTGGATCACTGGTCTGAAGTTTCCGACGTGGTGGGCTGACATAATCCGGAGTCCAAGCCACCGGATCTTAGGAATCCGTAAAAGAGCCCGAGAGCACACGATGCGGAGTCCAAGCCACCGGCTGGTAGACATCCGTAAAAAGAGTCCAAGGAGACCAAATGATGCGGAGCCCAAGCCATCGGCTTGTAGGTATCCGTAAAAAGAGTCCAAAGAGACCACTGCGAACTCCAAACCACTGGTTTGACGGAATTCGCAAAAAGAGCCGAAGGAGGCCAAAACAAAACAGAGTTTGAGCTCATAAGCTTCGAATATCTGTTAAAAAAGTCCAAAGTGACTAATTGTTTGGGACACCAAAGTGTCCGGAGAGTTGTCCAAAGTGATTTCTTTCAAAACATAAGGTACTAAGTTACCAATCTTCAGACTTCAAATAGTCGAAGACATTTTATAAGATGTTAATCAATCTTTAAATTGCTGAGGGGCTCCGAGTCCCAAAAATTGTACTCCTAAGTTTTTCTCTGCGCCTAACCATCTTTGAATGGAATTGGAAGTTGCTTACGCCCAAAGAGGGACTAGTAAATAGGGAGACAATTTTAAATTGATATTTATTATTCGAACAATTATGATTACATCATGAAAAATCGGTATCTATACCAAGAAGGAATCGAAGACCCCTTCGATCTCTAGAACTACGATTGGAACGACTAGTTCCAGAGCCGAGAGTTCTAACAACTTTGCTTTTAATTCTCCTGCCTCCCTTCGAAGCTCTAAAGTCTTTCTGTTTTTGTTGAAGCTCGGCCCAAGTTTGAAGTCGTTCGGGGCTCCTTTCCCAGCTTCCATGTTCTTCAGGCTTTTTATCTTGAGCTTCATCTTCATCTTCGGACCATACGATATCTTCAGAAGATGAAGTTTCCAAGTTAACTTCTTTTTCTTCCTCTTTAATATAAGACAGTATGTCTTTGCTTACTTCAGGCATAATGGCACCGGAGCTATCCCGCGGAGCTAAAAATCGAGGGCGCTTGTGAAGTTTTAAAATATCGAAGGTAGCCCATAGTAGGCGGAGTTCATCGTTAGCGTCTAACACTTCGACATCTTCCATATGAGGCAAAGCCTAAAAACATGATAAGCAAATTTTCATTCATAAATGTACAAAGGCATAATGCTTTACATAATCGAAGATCCTAAGATAATTCTAAACCTGCGGGTTTGGCGAAGGCTGGCTGCTCGAAGCTTGAGACCGAGCTTGTTTCTGGCGTTGCCCTTCATCAATCCAAGCCTTGATCGCAGAGCGACCTTTGGCTCTCCATGAGGTTTGAAAGGTTTGCCAAGCAGCGGCCACACCTTCGGAAGGAGTAAGAAGCTGATTGTCGTCAAAGGTAATGGGAGCCGCCCCTGCGTCCAGAGTTATCGATTTGCCCAGATCTTCGTAGTAACGAAGTATGCCGATAGCAGCCACTTGTCCGGAAATTTCTCCGTACCGAATGCCTGCTGTTTTCATTTGCTTCGCTGCTCCTTGGATCCTTTTCAACCGTCGTAGCAGGGGGATGTTGTCATCTGAAGGAAGCGTTCCAGTAGTACCAAAGTACTCTAGAATGCCTAGCAGCTGGTTCATGACCTCTGCAGCTACCTTCTCTGACTTCAGCTTGTCTTCAATTAAAGCATCCTTCGTCGAAGTTAATTCTATTACCACTCCAGAAAGCCTAGCTGCCTCCGTAGCTAAAGAATTTTTCTAGTTGAGTAGTTGGCTAGCTTGCTCGACAGCTTTGGTTTTTTCTTCTTGGAGCTTGACAAGCTCAGCTCCCGCCGCATCATGCTCTGCCCGCATCTTTTCAATTTCCGCTCGAAGCACAATTTGTTCTGCTTTGAGCTCTTTGTTCGCAGCTTCCAAACCTTGTCTGGCCATGCGCTCCGTAAAAACCATGTTGTCCAAGTGGACCACTCGACCTTCGGAGATAGTAAGATTTCGTTGAAGAGTTGTATTTTCTTCTCGAAGGCGAAGGTTTCCACGCTCGTTTGAGATGTTCGGAGCTCGGGCCAAAACTGTTTGCTGCGAAGAGAAAAAACGAAGGTGAGAAATTATTTGTATATAAGTGTAACTTTGTTTTGTAGATACTTCGTACCTGGTATGCTGCACGTTCCATGGCAGCATTAAGATCCGAGCTCTCCGCCTCGCTCAAGATGGCCACCAGGTTCGTCTCCCCTACTTCGCGGCTGGCTCGATCCAAAGGTTCGAGCAAAGCTCGAAGCCCAGTTCTTCGCTCCAAGAAAGGAGCTAGAAGAGGGAGCATACTCAAAGCCTGCTGGTCATCTTCATTTGGTGAAGGCCCAGAATGCTGAGCTATGTTCTTTGGAGTTCTGGCAGACTGCCCCCCCTCCGTAGATTGGCTCGCATGGAGGTGGTCCATCTTGCCTTTGCCTTTTCTAGGTCCCATTTGAGTGGTTCCTAGAATTGTCTCCGAAGTTGTTGAAGGTCCAGGAATTATATCTTTAGGATGGACCTCTTCTACAGGAGTGGATCCTGTTAAAACAAAGGTATTATACATTGTATAATTTCGCAGGAAAAAAGAACAAAAGAATTATGCAAAGTTTACCTTCGACATTTTGACGACGGGTGAGCATAGGGCTTCTTGACGGATCGAAGGCTACTCCAAAGTCTTCGTTGGAGTCAGCAGTCAAATATTCATCTATTGGAGCATCTTCAGGACCAGCCGTTGTTACTTCACTCAGAATCGAAGCTGCAGCAACTTTGACTCCACTTTCGTCCGCAGGAGCTCCATCTTGCGGTAAATTTTCTTGAGCAGCCGGAGTCCTCACATGCTCAAGATTCTCTTGAGACTCCAGCATGCTCACATCATCATCAATATTTATATTTGTTTGGGCTGCATCCTCGTTGATCAGGTCAACCAGCATTCTACCTTCATCCTCCAACGAATCAGAGACCGAAGCTCTAGGGCTTGAAGGCGCAGGAACTCTTGGCTTTCGAGCCACCTTCTTTAGCGGAGTCTTGGCAGAGCTTGAGGCTCCGACTTTAGCCTTTCTCTTTTTGGGCCCTTTCCCTGAATGCACCCAATCAAGAAGAGGGGGCGGAACAATTTCGAGTAGCCCCCATAGTCGGTTGGACCGTTCCCAAGTTCCAACCAACTTGATTCTCCATTCCTTCTCGGTTGGAGTTGGGACGCCTAGAATCTTCTCCGAAGCTCATACAATCTGCTCCGAAGTTATAGGGGCTGAAGAGGCTGAAAAACGAGTTAAGTTGGTTATTTCTTCGAATAAATAAACATGACATATGTCGTTTTAGAAGTTACCTGCAGGGCTCGAAGTCGAAGAAATTTTGTGAAGCCCGCCCTCCGAATCTTCCTCGAAGGTGATCGGCCAGTTGGCCATCAGGGGAGGGATCTGAAGCCCGAGGAATTCTTCGGCTAAGTCCCGCATGCTCAAGCGATGGCTGATTTTTTGGAGCAAGCTGAGGAGAGCTTCGAGCTGCCCTGGATCCGGATGCACAAGAGCTTCTTTTCGGAAGTTGATATCTTGCAAGGGTCCAGCTAGCCGACTGCTTGCTCCCACTTCGGCATAAAACCACTTCAAAATCCAATCTGTGTACCATCTATCATTTATGGCCTTGGTGGGAAACTGAAGGGCATATTCGTCCCGAAGCCTAAAGTTGATGCTTCCGAAGGCCACCACCATCTTTTCACCTTCGGGGCCTATGAAGGTCTTCGGCTAGCACGAAGCTCTGTGCAGTGCTGCGAAGATCTCGGCCCTTCCTTTGCAACCTTTGGCTCGCAACGCCCATTCAAAGATGGCAAGACGAGCTACGGCATTCGGAGAGAGTTGGGGGAGAGTAACGTGGAATAAGTCCAATACCTCCGCCAAGAAGTCAACCGCCGGAAGCCCCAAGCCAGCTTCGAAGACAACCACTTCTCCAGGCTTTGGCGATGGAATGATCTCTTTCCCGGGTTTGCGAATCATGACTCCCGAACTAATTTTGCCTTCTATTGCGGCTGCGAGTGATTCTCTTTTGCAGGTTGAGGGCACCAATTGACAGGATTGATCCGTATACTTCGTTGATGCTGGAAAAAGGTCTTGAGAGCCAACATTTTTGGGATTTCTCCCCGCCGCCGCCATTGTTGCCACTACTGGTGTCGGAGTTGCCATCGCCAATGTTGCAGCCGCCGCTGCTGCCGCAGCCTGCTGCCGGGCCAAGGTTGAAACTTCTCTAGGACCCTTGAAACTAGTTTTTGCCATGGGATCTCACGGATTGCTTCAGGAAGAAAAATGGAGGCTAGGGCTTGATTGATGGTTGTTTGCACGAAAGCGGTGGAAAGGTACTCAAGAAGGGTTTGGGCCCTCTATTTATAGCCCAGACCCCGATTTTTTACCGTTTGCCTATGCCGTTTCGCATTCTTAACCATTACTTTGTTGCAGAATTAACGTGTCACGTAACTTCCGTTAGAAGAAAAAAGCCAACGGCTATTTCTTCCAAGTCTAAAAAGGCTTTCGGACTTTTCGAGTTAGTTCTAAAATGGTTTGAATGTAATTTTCTTAGAAATTGATTCGAAGTTTGCATCTCCATACATTTTGGAGGTGTATTAAATCTGCTAACCCCTACGCATGGTTATTTTTTCTTGCGTATACTGCTTTCCTAACATCACAGATTTAACGCAGAAGCGTATTCGAGGGGCTACTGTTGGGGGAAAATATTCCATCCTCAGGGTTATTGCAGTAACAGGACAAAAGCAGGAAATCAAGTTAAAAGATTTCAGCGTGTATTTCCAGATATACACTGAAAACAGTTCGAAGTATGAAGACAGACTCTAGTTTGGAGTATATCTTCGAACTTGGACTCTTCCGAGAGCTTCTTTGCCAGCTAAGATGGAAGACTTATCTTCTTTCTCATTAGATTAGTCTTTTACCATTTTAGCTCTATTAAGGGTACCGAATAGTTTCCACTATGTCAGTTGTAATAGAGGGGTAAAAGGGTCTTTTCCTTAATGTTTGGGCCTATAAATACCCCCATTTTACCCTGTAATGAGGACCGAATACAAGTTATTCGATACACACTTTTGAACTATTTCTAGCTATTATCCTTTCGGAGGCTTGGAATAGTTTACTTCGCAAACACTTTGTTTGTTAGTTTCTAATTTCCAGAAACCTGTTAGCGTAATCTTTTACGCAAACAGTTGGCGCCGTCCGTGGGGAACCTAGTCCAAGAAACTTCGTTCTCTACCAAGTTCTCAAACCATGCCTCCTAAGCGGAGTTCAGCTGGTAATCCTATTCAGAGGTCTCCTCGGACCTTCGGAACAAGATCCTCAGACACAGTTGAGGTCGGAGGACCTTCGGCTTTTCCTCCACCTCAAACCCCCAGAAGGGATCCCCCTTCCCCGAGTATACGGAGTTCCTCTGCCAACTCCATCTATACTTCGGCCAGCCACAGTCCCTCTTCCACCTCAAGTTCCACTTCGAACCAATCCCTACAGTTCTCAAGACCCGGAAGATCCTTCCGGAGGAGATGAAGACAGACTTGGTGATATGGCCGCTCAGATGGCCAGTCTCCAAGCCGAAGTAACGAGGTGGCGGCAAGAAGCCGCAAATAGGCTTCGTTCTCAAGACATCCCGGTTATTCCTGAAGTGCCCGAAGACGACGAACCTATTTATCCCGAAGCCCCGGAGAACGCTTCCTTCGACACCGAGTCTCCGCTGCATCCTGAACGGCAAAAAGTGCGCTTCGATCCTATGTTTAAGACATCGAAGCTTTGCAAGTATGCCGGAGATGAAGATCCTGGAGAATTTGTCCGTTCTTATGCCTTGGCGATTGAAGCCAGCGGAGGAGTGCGGGACACTATGGAAAAATGTTTCCCCCTAGCTCTTCAAGGAGTGGCATTGCGGTGGTTCTGGTCTCTGAAGCTAGGATCAATCAGTTCATGGGGGCAGTTGAAGAAAAAGTTCGTGAGTAATTTCCAGGGCACCTTCGTGCCTCCAATGTCAATGGAAAGTCTTTTGCAAGTTCGAGGGTTAACTACGTCTTAGGTAGTTGACGCAGCTCAAGAGGGAGTTATTCATCCATGCCTACTTGATAAACTTGACAAGAAAAGCATATCTTCTGTTTCTCACTTGATGTCTTGTTTTGAAGAGTATGCAAGGTCAGAAGAGGGCTTGCTTCGGAGAACTGTAGCTACTCCAGTCCATACTACAAGAAGTGAAATTGGAAGTGAAAACTTCTGCACAGCCACAAGGGCCTAGCTTCGAAGTTCAGCACGATAGGCGTCGGGGGCAAAAGCATCCTCGTTCAGAAGTTCTGAACATTGCACCCCCACAGAAGTTTGCCCAAAGAGCTCTGCAACCTTCGGGAAGCAAGACCAGTAGCTGGAGGCCTCCAGGGAAATCGGCTGGCAAAGGACAAACATTATTTTGCTGTATTCATGGTGAAAATCGAAGTCACGCAACTGACGCGTGCAAAGCTATACTTGCTCTGAGAGGAGAGTATTTGGAAGGAACTTCAGGTCGAGGCACTACTGACCGAGTTCCAGCTGAACTGCGCCCGGAGCCTGTCCAGGCTTTGGCGCGAATAGAGAACTTCGATCCGGCAAGACGCCCTCCAGTGGTCAATGTTATGCCACCCCAGAAGCAAGAAGAAGGGCAAGATCGAGGAAAAAGAGTAGTCCTCCCCATCTCCAGAGGAGGGACCCTTGGAAGTATGTCAAATAGGCAGAGAAGAGAAAATGTCAGAGAAGTGGGCATATTGGGACTTCTTCGTCTGCAGCTGCTATGCCCGAATGGTCCCATGTGCCAATATCTTTTTCTGCGGAGGATGCAGCTGGCATTAAGTTTCCACATGCAGACCCACTTGTCATTACTGCTGACATAGCAAGAACTGAGGTTCGGAGAGTGCTAATTGATGGAGGGAGTTCGGCAGACATTATTTTTGTTCAAGCTTTTGATCAACTCTGCATCTCTAGAAAGCATCTTCTCCCAGCAGCCCTGATGAGGACATCACTTCACATGATACACACATGGAGCCTCCATCTACAATCCAATTACAAGGACCAATCACACGCGCCCGTGCCCGTCGCTTGAACCATGAGGTTAATTCTTTCCTTAGCAACTATGTGAATATTTGTTTGGACGGGATGCTACTGAATACTAGTGATATTTTGTTGCTTAGGAACATGGGAGATGGAATAGAAGAGTTGGAGTCGAAGACGGAGCCGCACGGATGATTTGAAGTCAAGAATTCGCTGGTTCGGACTACATCGACCACCATGCACCAAAATGGGCATAACTTCCTCATACGAAGTCTGATTGGCGCGTTCTTTGACTTTCTGGAAAGCTGAGGAGAAGACGGATCGTTTGCCGTTGGTTTCACCTCATTTGGAGTCTCGAGTCGTCCTGTATGTTTTAAAACAGTCCTGCGTGACAGAACTGGGCCGTGTTGGCCATAATCTGAGTCTGTACGTCTTCTAGCCCACAGCCCAAGTTTGTTCACCTTCCACAGGCCGCCGCCCTATATATTCTCACGCCAGCCGCCTCTAGGGTTAGGTTTTGCTTTGTTTGCATCTACACTGTTGTGTTTAGATCCCGCCTCTTGCACCGGACCGATTGGCTGCTGCATTGGCGTTTGTGAAACCTCACCTTATCTTCGTTTGTCTGTTTTGGCATTCGATTTGTATCCTTCCTGTTCTTACTTGTGTTCTTGGGTTCGCTTGCAGGAATTAGCCTTCGTGGCGAGGTCAATCGTGTCCTGCGTGGTTGATAACCAACAGAGACAGTGGTGAAACGATTGCAAGGTTTTGATCCGCCGGACCGGAGCCTTGGATCGCCAACGTCGAGATTCTCCACCAACCCAAGTTTATCCTTTACGTAACGGAAGATCGGGACCAGTCCCCCATCAGTTGGTATCAGAGCTCAGATTTCCCGTTAGGTAATCTCGATCTGCTTTTGTTTTACCCAGAGTCCAAAAAACCGCACCAAAAAAAATTCCCCACCGAGAACCCCTTTGTGCCTTGCGATTTTAATTTCAGTTTTAACTTTGTTGAGTTCGTGTTCTTGGTCGAGTCTTGTTGCTGGTTTAGTCATCCCTCTGTGTCGTTTGAGTAGTAGTTGTTCTTGTGTCTCAGAAAAAATTCCCCACCGAAAAACCCCCCTTCCGCAACCCTACTTTGTTTTCCACATCGACTCTTGTGACCCCCCTTCAGTAAAACAGGCATAACTTTTCGCTCGTTTGGCAGAAAAATCTGAAATTTTTTGAGCGTGTTCCTGACCCAATTTGGGTGGGTACCCTAACGAGGTTCCCCAGTTAGCCCTCACCAAAATCGCCAAAAAAATCAGGAAGATAAAGAAAAAAAATTGGTCAAAGTTTTTGCTCGCCGGACAGCGAACTTGTTTGAATTTTTGTGAGCCACATCCCACCTCAGTTGTAGGTGCCAATTTTTGTGGTTGCATCTCTGGTCATCCTTGTTCAAAAAAAATAGAGTGAAAAAAAAGGAGAAAAAAAATATAAAAAAAAGAGAAGCGGTCCTATTAGTTGCTTGTCCGAACTCTTGTCCGAACTCTTGTCCGATCTCTTGTCCGATCAGTGGCAGGCAGTGGCAGTTTCTGCTTGTCCAATCCCTTGTCCGAACTCTTGTCCGATCTCTTGTCCGATCAGTGGCAGGCAGTGGCAGTTTCAGTGGCAAATTCTGCTTGTCCAATCCCTTGTCCGATCTCTTGTCCGATCTCTAGTCCGATCTGCAGAGAGCTGAATTTGGCCTGTGTTGCTTCCATTTGAGTTTTGGGCACATAGTTTCCCTCTATTGCTTGAATTTTCACCTTGGGAGCACTAAGGCCAGCAACTTTGACGAGTACTAGGGAATACTTATTGAACTTGGTTTAACTGTTATTATTATCGCTAATCCTTGCTACTCACTTTGCCTTCCAAGCTACACCTTTCTCTTGGTCAGGACAGGTTCATTTCTTGCAATTGTACACCACCCTCCACTTTGTTCATCACCTGTAGGCCGGTGACCTCACTGCGGCGTGGTAAGAACACTTGCAAGCGTGGGTAAGGTGCTTGACGGATTGCTTCCACCACACACCCACCACCCCACCTAGCTGTTTTACATAGGATTATTCTTTGTTGTTTTATC
Organism: Zizania palustris; assembly: GCA_019279435.1. Classification (NCBI taxonomy): domain Eukaryota; kingdom Viridiplantae; phylum Streptophyta; class Magnoliopsida; order Poales; family Poaceae; genus Zizania; species Zizania palustris. Next base: position 45,905,047 of record JAAALK010000288.1, on the reverse strand, counting down.
TTTTCACTAACATGGCAGATAACAGCGGCACCCCTCCATCTGATTTTAATGACTGTGTCTCACGGCGTGCTCTACTAGAGTCTCAGCGGCAGACCCAACATTCCATCGAACGTCTCGCGTGTACTGTGGCTGACCTAGTGGACCGGATGACTGCCTTGGAAACACGCTTGCCTGCTGCACGAGCCAACAATGACCATGTTGAAGAGGAAGACGACCATATTGAAGAGGAAGACGACCTATCCTATGCCGGAAACAATGCCATTGACCCTGACGAGGCTGCACGTCATCGCTTTCAGTTCAACCGTCAAGGTATGGGCGGCCACCGCAACCGCCCTCCACGAGGTAACAATGACAACCACAGGAACAATGATCCCTACTCTAAGGTAAAATTTTCAGTACCTCCTTTTGCTGGCACCTATGATCCAGATGCATATTTAGATTGGGAGATGTCAGTCGAACAAAAATTTAATGCTCACATGGTTCCTGCTATCCACCGTGTGCGCTTAGCTACTAGTGACTTCACTGGATATGCTCTTCTTTGGTGGACTGAAATAGTTCAGGTTGGCAATGAACCACAAACTTGGGATATGTTAAAACGGCAAATGCGTGGTAGATGGGTCCCTCCTTCATATAAACGTGATTTGAGAAAAAAATTGCAGCGCCTAAACCAAGGAAATAAATCGGTAGAGGAGTATTATCAGGAGTTGCAAATAGGTTGCATGCGTGCTGAAATTGAGGAGGACAATGAGGATAAAATGGCCCGTTTTTATGGTGGTTTAAGACGTGAAATTCAGGATATCATTGATTACAAAGAATACAATACTATCACTCGTCTTTTCCACCTTGCTATGCTTGCAGAAAAAGAATTGCAGGGTCGCCAACAACCACAACGCAGCACGAGGACCAACATTGGTGGTGCTACTTCACGCTCAAGTGGGCAGCAGCAACGACCACCCCCACCCCCTTCTCGACCGGCGGCTACATCAGCACCTTCTACATCTACAACCCAGGTTGAGAGTTCCAAGACTGCAGCATCCAAGGCGCCAGCCAAGCCCACCTCCTCGGCGGCCTCTACTGCACGTTCTGCAGCGATCCAGTGTCACAGATGCAAAGGATTTGGCCATGTGATGAAAGACTGCCCTAGTCAGCGGGCCTATATTGCTACAGAAGACGGTGGTTACGTAAGTGCTAGTGATGTTGAAGATGAATATGCACTTGCTGCTAACATTGCAGGAGATGATGATACATTCGACGATGACGCTGTTTTGGCGCCGGATGCCTCTGCCAACCTTGAAGCACTTATTGTACAACGCGTCTTGAGCACTCACATGGAGCAGGACGACAGGGCACAACGGAACAATCTGTTTCAGACCTTTTTCGGTGTCAATGACCGTCGTGTACGTGTCATCATCGACAGCGGTAGTTGCAACAATTTGGTGAGCCACGACATGGTAATGAAGCTTCAACTTCCCACACGTGCGCATCCACACCCTTACCATGTGCAATGGTTCAACAATAGCGGTAAGGTCAAGGTAACACAAACTGCTCACATCAAATTTTCCATTGGTACATACTTCGGAGCTGCTGATTTTGATGTAGTACCAATGCAAGCATGTTCTCTGTTACTTGGTAGACCTTGGGAGTATGATACTGATGCTACACACCATGGTAGGAGCAATACGTACACATTTATGTATAAAGGAAAGAAAGTTACACTGCTTCCTATGACTCCTGCTGAAATTGTAAAATTTGAACAAGAAAAACATGCTAGGGATGCACAAAAGAGCAAACAACCTTATGAAAATCAGCAAGTAGCTAAGACGCTTTTGAGGCAACAGAAAGATAAAATTGCTTCTCCTTCTTCATCACAAGTTATAAATCTGAAAGGGCGTGTCATGCTTGCAACTAAAACTGACCTTGCTGAAATTTGTGATGATACCCCCTTGCTATATGGCTTGATTTGCACAAATGTGTTGTTTTCACTTGCGAACATTCCTAGCTCTGTTCCTGTTGCAGTCACTGACCTTTTGCAGGAGTTTAAAGATGTTTTTCCTGCTGAGATACCACCCGGGCTGCCACCGATACGCGGCATCGAGCACCAAATTGATTTGGTCCCGGGAGCGTCTCTTCCTAATCGTGCAGTGTATCGCACCAATCCGGAGGAGACAAAAGAAATTGAGCGCCAAGTACAGGACCTTCTTAATCGTGGGTACGTTCGTGAAAGCCTTAGTCCTTGTGCAGTACCCGTTCTTTTGGTACCTAAGAAAGATGGTAGTTGGCGCATGTGTGTTAATTGTCGTGCTATTAATAATATCACCATTCGATATCGACACCCTATTCCTAGATTGGATGACATGCTTGATGAGCTTAGTGGTGCCATTATCTTTACTAAGATCGATCTCCGTAGTGGCTACCACCAAATTCGCATGAAACTAGGTGATGAATGGAAAACTGCTTTTAAAACAAAGTTTGGATTATATAAGTGGCTTGTCATGCCTTTTGGACTTACTAATGCACCTAGTACCTTCATGCGCTTGATGAATGAAGTCCTACGGCACTTTATAGGACGCTTTGTGGTCGTATACTTTGATGATATCTTGGTTTATAGCAAGTCTCTCACTGAACATGTTGAACACCTACGTGCTGTTTTTTCTGTCCTCCGTGAGGCTAGAATGTTTGGTAACCTTGAGAAGTGCACGTTTTGCACGGATCGAGTTGTGTTTCTCGGATATGTTGTCACTTCATAGGATATTGAGGTTGACGCGGCGAAGGTAGAAGCAATCAACATCTGGCCGCAACCCCAAACTATCACACAGGTACGTAGTTTTCTTGGTCTTGCAGGTTTCTACCGGCGTTTTGTGAAAGATTTCAGCACCATAGCCGGTCCGTTGCATGATTTGACCAAGAAGGGAGTCACTTTTATTTGGGAACCAGCACATGAACAAGCTTTTGCCACACTCAAAGATCGTCTTACACATGCACCTCTACTTCAGCTACCCGACTTCAGTAAGCCTTTTGAGTTAGAATGTGATGCTAGTGGTTTTGGATTAGGAGGTGTGCTGCTGCAAGGAGGTAAACCCGTGGCCTATTTTAGTGAGAAATTACATGGCCCACAGTTGAACTATTCTACCTATGATAAGGAATTATATGCCTTAGTGCGTGTGCTTGAAACTTGGCAACATTACCTTTTGCCTAAGGAGTTTATTATTCATTCGGATCATGAAGCATTGAAGCATATACGTAGTCAAGCAAATCTGAATAAACGACATGCTAAATGGGTAGAATTTATTGAAACTTTTCCATATATCATTAAGCATAAGAAAGGGAAAGATAATGTGATTGCCGATGCTTTATCTAGACGTTATACATTGCTTTCTCAACTTGATTATAAGATCTTTGGTTTAGAAACATTGAAGGGCATGTATGCTACTGATTTGGACTTCAAAGATGCTTTTGCAAATTGTACAAATGACCGTGCTTGGAACAAATATGTGCTGAATAATGGATATCTTTTTCGTGCTAACAAGTTATGCGTGCCGGCTAGCTCTCTTCGCTTGTTGTTATTGCAGGAAGCACACGGTGGTGGTTTGATGGGTCATTTTGGATCAAAGAAAACCGAAGATGTGCTGTCCACACACTTCTATTGGCCTAGGATGAGACGAGATGTTGAGCGCTATGTGGCACAATGCACTACTTGCAATAAAGCTAAGTCCCGTCTAAACCCACATGGTCTTTATATGCCTCTGCCCGTTCCTAGTGTACCTTGGGAGGATATTTCTATGGATTTTGTGTTAGGACTACCTAGAACTAGGAGGGGGAGAGATAGTATTTTTGTGGTGGTAGATCGTTTCTCTAAAATGGCGCATTTTATACCTTGTCATAAGAGCGACGATGCTACAAATGTTGCTGATTTGTTTTTCAGAGAGGTCGTACGCTTGCATGGAGTTCCCAATACCATCGTTTCAGATCGTGATGCCAAATTCTTAAGTCATTTTTGGAGGACGTTGTGGCATAAGTTGGGGACGAAGCTGCTGTTTTCTACTACTTGTCACCCCCAAACGGATGGACAAACGGAGGTCGTCAACCGCACATTGTCCACCATGTTGAGGGCTGTTTTGAAGACCAACTTGAAGCTCTGGGAAGAGTGTCTACCTCATATTGAGTTTGCATATAATAGGTCAGTACACTCCACTACTAAGGTAAGTCCGTTTCATGTGGTCTATGGCTTTAATCCGCGTGCTCCTATTGATTTGCTACCATTACCACCATCTGAAAACTTGAATTTTGATGCTACTACACGTGCTGAATTATTACTTAAGATGCATGAAACCACTAAAGCAAACATAGAGAAAATGAATGAGAAATATCGTGCTTATGGTAGTAAGGGTAGAAAAGAGATAACATTTGAACCAGGTGATCTTGTTTGGTTGCACTTGCGCAAGGATCGTTTCCCTGATTTGAGAAAGTCTAAATTGATGCCCCGTGCTGATGGTCCTTTCCGTGTGCTTGAGAAGATAAATGATAATGCATATAAACTTGAGTTGCCTGCAGCTTTTGGGGTTAGTCCCACATTTAACATTTCAGATTTAAAGCCCTATTTGGGAGATGACAATGAGCTTGAGTCGAGGACGACTCCAATTCAAGAAGGGGAGGATGATGAGGACATCACTTCACATGATACACACATGGAGCCTCCAGCTACAATCCAATTACAAGGACCAATCACATGCGCCCGTGCCCGTCGCTTGAACCATGAGGTTAATTCTTTCCTTAGCAACTATGTGAATATTTGTTTGGACGGGATGCTACTGAATACTAGTGATATTTTGTTGCTTAGGAACATGGGAGATGGAATAGAAGAGTTGGAGTCGAAGACGGAGCCGCACGGATGATTTGAAGTCAAGAATTCGCTGGTTCGGACTACATCGACCACCATGCACCAAAATGGGCATAACTTCCTCATACGAAGTCTGATTGGCGCGTTCTTTGACTTTCTGGAAAGCTGAGGAGAAGACGGATCGTTTGCCGTTGGTTTCACCTCATTTGGAGTCTCGAGTCGTCCTGTATGTTTTAAAACAGTCCTGCGTGACAGAACTGGGCCGTGTTGGCCATAATCTGAGTCTGTACGTCTTCTAGCCCACAGCCCAAGTCTGTTCACCTTCCACAGGCTGCCGCCCTATATATTCTCACGCCAGCCGCCTCTAGGGTTAGGTTTTGCTTTGTTTGCATCTACACTGTTGTGTTTAGATCCCGCCTCTTGCACCGGACCGATTGGCTGCTGCATTGGCGTTTGTGAAACCTCACCTTATCTTCGTTTGTCTGTTTTGGCATTCGATTTGTATCCTTCCTGTTCTTGCTTGTGTTCTTGGGTTCGCTTGCAGGAATTAGCCTTCGTGGCGAGGTCAATCGAGTCCTGCGTGGTTGATAACCAACGGAGACAGTGGTGTAATGATTGCAAGGTTTTGATCCGCCGGACCGGAGTCCTTGGATCGCCAACGTCGAGATTCTCCACCAACCCAAGTTTATCCTTTACCTAGCGGAAGATCGGGACCAGTCCCCCATCAAGCCCGTCCTCTGCACGGCTTCGGAGGACCCCCTCTTGATGCCCTCAGCCAAATTGGCCTGGAAGTTACTTTCGGAGAAGGGCTACTGGCCAGGACAGAGGAAGTGATCTTCGACGTTGTGGATGCTCTGTATGCATACAATGTCATCTTCGGAAGAGGCATGTTAAATCAATTCGGAGCCGTGGCGCATCATAATTACTTATGTATGAAGATGCCCACATAGGCGGGAGTGCTTACTGTTTTCGGAGATCAGGCTACCGCCCGAAGAGCGGAGTATGGTCGTGGTCCTCCTCTTGACCCGAGGCAGGTGAACAATGTGCAAGATAATTCAGAAAATTTTTCTGCTCCTAGCGAATCTTCGAAGAAATCCTTCCCAAGACCAAGTCCCGAAGGAGAGATTGCAACGAAGGTTATTGTCAAAGATAGCAAGGAATATTCTTTTCAGTTTGGTAAAGACTTGCCTCCAGAAGTTGCTACCTCCTTAGAGAAAGTAGTTGAGGAGAATTTAGATGTCTTTGCTTGGTCTGATGAATACATCACCGGAGTTAGTCGAGACATTATTGAACACAGTTTACTTGTAAACCCGAAGGCCCGGCCTGTCCGGCAAGGACTCCGAAAAATGTCTGCAAAAAGAGCTGTCCTTGCTAGAGACGAAGTTGAAAAGTTGCTGAAGGCTGGGATTATCAGAGAAGTGGCTCATATGGAGTGGTTAGCCAACCCAGTCTTCGTCAGGAAGAAATCTTCTGGGAAGTGGCGCATGTGTATTGATTTTACATCTGTAAATAAAGCATGCCCCCATGACCCCTTCCCCATGCCTTGAATTGATCAATTGGTCGACTCCACTGCCGGTTCGGAGTTATTAAACTTCCTCGACGCGTACTCCGGCTATCATCAAATTTGGTTGAAGCGCGAAGATGAAATCAAGATAAGGTTTGTAACTCCTTCAGGAGTCTTTTGTTATGTAAGAATGCCCTTTGGCTTAAGAAATGCCGGGGCTACTTTTTCGAGGTTAATTGCTAAGGCTCTAGGTCATCAATTAGGTCGCAATGTAGAGGCCTATATGGATGATATTATAATAAAGAGTGCTTTAGAGCACCAACATAGCCTAGACTTAGCAGAAACATTCAATAGCCTTCGGGCATGTGGGATCAGTCTTAACCTCGAAAAGTGTATTTTCGGAGCTAAGGCTGGAAAATTGTTAGGGTATCTAGTTTCAAGCATAGGGATTGAAGCTAGCCCTACTCAGATAACTGCGCTGCAAAAGATGGCTCCTCCAGAGAATTTAAAGCAAGTGCAAAAGCTGACTGGTCGTCTGGCAGCACTTACTAGGTTTTTGGCAAGGTCTGCGGAGAGAAGCTTGCCTATCTTTAAAGCATTGAAAGGGTCCGAAGATTTTGCATGGACACCGGAGTGTCAAAAGAGCTTTGAAGATATTAAAGATTATCTCAGTAATCTTGCTACACTCATGGTACCTACTGCGGATGAAACCCTACTCCTCTACCTTGCAGCTACAGGTTCTGCTGTCAGTGCAGTCCTTGTCAGAGAAATGGATTTCAATGGGAAGTTGGTACAAAATCCAGTTTATTTTGTGTTCGAAGCATTGTCAGGAGCGAAGACAAGATATTCTGAGCTTGAGAAGTTCACTTATGCTCTGATAATGGCTTCGAGGAAGTTGAGACATTATTTTTTGGCACATAATGTGATCGTACCAACTTCGTATCCTTTGGGAGATATGCTCTGAAGTAAAGACTCCACTGGAAGAATTGGGAAGTGGGCCGTTGAATTGGCACCCTTCGGCATATCCTTTGTGGCAAGGACAGCAATTAAATCACAAGTGTTGGCAGACTTCGTAGCAGAGTGGACTCCCCTTGCAACGTGGGTTCCAGAGAAGCCAAGCGAAGGAATTTGGACTGTTTATTCTGATGGAGCCTTCCAAGCATCTGGAGCAAGTGTTGGAGCATTATTAATTTCGCCTTCAGGGCAAAGAGCAATGTACTCCGCAAGACTCAACTTTAAGTCTACCAATAATATAGCGGAGTATGAAGGGATTTTACTATGACTCCGAAAAGCACGTGCTCTAGGGGCTACAAAAGTTGTTATAAAGACAAATTCTCAAATAGTAGCAGGGCACGTAGATAAAAGTTTCCAAGTTCGGCATCCACAGCATTCAAAGGTATTTCCATTCGGAGTATACCTAGAGCAGAAAATGTGCAAGCTGACATCTTAGCAAAAGCTGCAGCTGGAGCTATGGATATACCAGAAGAGGCTTTTTATGAGGAGCTCAGTACACCTTCGGTGCCACAAATTCCTTCAGCAGAAATTCTTTGCATTCCAAGCACAGATTGGAGGAATTCAATTATGGAACTTTTGCAAGGAGGAACAAAATTTTTTGAAGAGCCACACCTTTCAAGATTGAAACTCAGGGCCAGAAATTATCACATAATCAACGATATTTTATACAAGGCCAGAGTATGTTCCCCTCTACTCCGATGTATATCCCAAACCGAAGGTCAAGATATTCTTCGAGAAATCCATGAAGGGCTTTGCCGTAGCCATTTAGCCCATAGAGCTTTGGCAGGAAAGACACTTCGCTAGGGGCTTTATTGGCCTACAAAAGTAGCCGATGCGGAGAATTTAGTCCGCACCTGCCAAGGGTGTCAGTGGATGGGACGATGAAGTCATCGCCCACCAACAGCTCTTCAAGTTATTGCTCCAGTATGGCCCATGGCCAGATGGGGTATGGATCTCATTTGTCCCTTTCCAGCAGCTAAGGGAAATTTAAAGCTCGAAGTGGTGGCTATTGAATATTTTTCTAAGTGGGTAGAAGAAAAGCCCTTAACAGCTATCACTTCGAACAATGTACAGAAATTCTTTTGGAAGAATATCATTTGCCGGTTCGGAGTGCCTAGACAACTCATAGTTGATAATGGAACACAGTTCGATGCAGAACCTTTTAGGAAATTTTGCGAAGATCTAGGCATCTAGTTATGTTTTGCTGCAGTAAGACATCCTCAGTCTAATGGAGCTGTAGAAAGAGCTAATGGAAATATTTTGTCAGGGCTAAATCGAAGGATAGTAGGATTGGCAAAAGGGCTCTGGACCGAAGAACTTCCGAAGATTTTATGGTCCATTCGGACTACACAAACGAGGTCCACGGGTTTCACTCCATTCAGACTATTATTCGGGGATGAAGCTATGACTCCAACGGAGCTCAAAGGAGGATCACTTCGCAGCACCGAACCGTAGGCAGAAGGAGAAAGACAAGCTTCGCTGGATTTAACAGAAGAGACAAGACTTCGAGCTGTAGCCAATTTGACGAAGTATCAACAACAGACGAAGACTTGGTTTGACCCGAAAGTCAAGATCAATGAGCTTAGGTCGGGTCATCTCGTTTTGCGAAGTATCATAGCGCAAGGAAAATTAGGAAATAAATGGGAAGGTCCATACTTAATTGTTCGTTCAGGGCGTCCTGGCTCTTTTAAATTAGCTATTTTGGAAGGTGAAGAGTTAGCACATACTTGGCATGCGGAGCACCTAAAGTGATACTTCGCATAGGGACTCCTTGTAATCATTTGTAAACACTTTCCGAATTAATAAAGCTTATGGTTCAAATAATGCCTACCCCTCATAAACTTCCAACTTCCGAGTGGATGCACTGGAATCGCGGAGTTGACCGAGAGGGAAGTGTCATTAATCTGAATCATATTTTCAGACTTTCGATCACTGGTCCGAAGTTTCCGACGTGGTGGGCTGACATAATCCGGAGTCCAAGCCACCGGCTTGTAGGCATCCGTAAAAGAGCCCGAGACCACACGATGCGGAGTCCAAGCCACCGGCTAGTAGGCATCTATAAAAAGAGTCCAAGGAGACCAAATGATGCGGAGCCCAAGCCATCGGCTTGTAGGTATCCGTAAAAAGAGTCCAAAGAGACCACTGCGAACTCCAAACCACTGGTTTGACGGAATTCGCAAAAAGAGCCGAAGGAGGCCAAAACAAAATAGAGTTTGAGCTCATAAGGTTCGAATATCTGTTAAAAAAGTCCAAAGTGACTAATTGTTTGGGACACCAAAGTGTCCAGAGAGTTGTCCAAAGTGATTTCTTTCAAAACATAAGGTACTAAGTTACCAATCTTCAGACTTCAAATAGTCGAAGACATTTTATAAGATGTTAATCAATCTTTAAATTGCTGAGGGTCTCCGAGTCCCAAAAATTGTACTCCTAAGTTTTTCTTTGCGCCTAACCATCTTTGAATGGAATTCGAAGTTGCTTACGCCCAAAGAGGGGCTAGTAAATAGGGAGACAATTTTCAATTGATGTTTATTATTCGAACAATTATGATTACATCATGAAAAATCGGTATCTATACCAAGAAAGAATCGAAGACCCCTTCGATCTCTAGAACTAAGATTGGAACGACTAGTTCCAGAGCCAGGAGTTCTAACAACTTTGCGTTTAATTCTCCTGCCTCCCTTCGAAGCTCTAAAGTCTTTCTGTTCTTGTTGAAGCTCGGCCCAAGTTCGAAGTCGTTCGGGGCTCCTTTCCCAGCTTCCAAGTTCTTCAGGCTTTTTATCTTGAACTTCATCTTCGTCTTCGGACCATACGATATCTTCAGAAGATGAAGTTTCCAAGTTAACTTCTTTTTCTTCCTCTTTAATATAAGACAGTATGTCTTTGCTTACTTCGGGCATAATGGCACCGGAGCTATCCCGAGGAGCTAAAAATCGAGGGCGCTTGTGAAGTTTTAAAATATCGAAGGTAGCCCATAGTAGGCGGAGTTCGTCGTTAGCGTCTAACACTTCGACATCTTCCATATGAGGCAAAGCCTAAAAACATGATAAGCAAATTTTCATTCATAAATGTACAAAGGCATAATGCTTTACATAATCGAAGATCCTAAGATAATTCTAAACCTGCGGGTTTGGCTAAGGCTGGCTGCTCGAAGCTTGAGACCGAGCTTGTTTCTGGCGTTGCCCTTCATCAATCCAAGTCTTGATCGCAGAGCGACCTTTGGCTCTCCATGAGGTTTGAAAAGTTTGCCAAGCAGCGGCCACACCTTCGGAAGGAGTAAGAAGCTGATTGTCATCAAAGGTAATGGGAGCCGCCCCTGCGTCCGGAGTTATTGATTTGCCCAGATCTTCATAGTAACGAAGTATGCCGATAGCAGCCACTTGTCCGGAAATTTCTCCGTACGGAATGCCTGCTGTCTTCATTTGCTTCACTGCTCCTTGGATCCTTTTCAGCCGTCGCAGCAGGGGGATGTTGTCATCGGAAGGAAGCATTCCAGTAGTACCAAAGTACTCTAGAACACCTAGCAGCTGGTTCATGTCCTCTGCAACTACCTTCTCCGACTTCAGCTTGTCTTCAATTAAGGCATCCTACGTCGAAGTTAATTCTCTTACCACTCCAGAAAGCCTAGCTGCCTCTGTAGCTAAAGAATTTTTCTGGTTGAGTAGTTGGCTAGCTTCCTCGATAGCTTTGGTTTTTTCTTCTTGGAGCCTGACAAGCTCAGCTCCTGCCGCAGCATGCTCTGCCCGCATCTTTTCAATTTCCGCTTGAAGCACAATTTGTTCTGCTTCGAGCTCTTTGTTCGCAGCTTCCAAACCTTGTCTGGCCCTGCGCTCCGTAAAAACCATGTTGTCCAAGTGGACCACTCGACCTTCGGAGATAGTAAGATTTCGTTGAAGAGTTATATTTTCTTCTCGAAGGCGAAGGTTTCCAAGCTCATTTGAGATGTTCGCAGCTCGGGCCAAAACTGTTTGCTGCGAAGAGAAAAAATGAAGGTGAGAAATTATTTGTATATAAGTGTAACTTTGTTTTGGAGATACTTCGTACCAGGTATGCTGCACGTTCCATGGCAGCGTTAAGATCCGAGCTCTCCGCCTCGCTCAAGATGGCCACCAGGTTCGTCTCCCCTACTTCGCGGCTGGCTCGATCCAAAGGTTCGAGCAAAGCTCGAAGCCCAGTTCTTCGCTCCAAGAAAGGAGCTAGAAGAGGGAGCATACTCAAAGCCTGCTGGTCATCTTCGTTTGGTGAAGGCCCAGAATGTTGAGCTGTGTTCTTTGGAGTTCCGGCAGACTGGCCCCCCTCCGTAGATTGGCTCTCGTCTGTTGACTCAGACGGAGTTGATCCTGAGCTCGGAGCAGGGAGGCGGTCCATCTTGCCTTTGCCTTTTCCAGGTCCCATTTGAGTGGTTCCTGGAATTGGCTCCGAAGTTGTCGAAGGTCTAGGAATTATATCTTCAGGACGGACCTCTTCTACATGAGTGGATCCTATTGAAACAAATGTATTATACATTGTATAATTTCGTAGGAAAAAAGAACAGAAGAATTATGCGAAGTTTACCTTCGACATTTTGGCGATGGGTGAGCATTGGGCTGCTTGGCGGATCGAAGGCTACTGCAAAGTCTTCGTCGGAGTCAGCAGTCAAATCTTCAACTATTGGAGCATCTTCGGGAGCAGCCATTGTTACTTCACTCGGAATCGAAGCTGCATCAACCTCGACTCCGCTTTCGTCCGCAGGAGCTACGTCTTGCGGTAAATTTTCTTGAGCAGACGGAGTCCTCACTTGCTCAAGATTCTCTTGAGACTCCGGCACGATCGCAGCATCATCAATATTTATATTTGTTTGGGCTGCATCCTCGTTGATCAGGTCAACCAGCATCCTGCCTTCATCCTCCAAGGAATCAGAGACCAAAGCTCTTGGGCTTGAATGCGCAGGAACTCTTGGCTTTCGAGCCACCTTCTTTAGCGGAGTCATGGCAGAGCTCGAGGCTCTGACTTCAGCCTTTCTCTTTTTGGGCCCTTTCTCTGAAGGGACCCAATCCAGAAGAGGGGGCGGAACAATTTTGAGTAGTTCCCATACTCGGTTGGACCGTTCCCAAGTTCCAACCAACTTGATTCTCCATTCCTTCTCGGTTGGAGTTGGGACACCTAGAATCTTCTCCGAAGCTCGTACAATCTGCTCCGAAGTTATAGGGGCTGAAGAGGCTGAAAAACGAGTTAAGTTGGTTATTTCTTCGAATAAATAAACATGACATATGTCGTTTTCTAAATTACCTGTAGGGCTCGAAGTTGAAGAAATTTTGCGAAGCCCGCCCTCTGAATCTTCCTCGAATGTGATCGGCCAGTTGGCCATCAGGGGAGGGATCTGAAGCCCGAGGAATTCTTCGGCTAAGTCCCGCATGCTCAAGCGATGGCTGATTTTTTGGAGCAAGCTGAGGCGAGCTTTGAGCTGCCCTGGATCCGGATGCACAAGAGCTTCTTTTCAGAAGTTGATATCTTGCAAGGGTCCAGCTAGCTGACTGCTTGCTCCCACTTCGGCATAAAACCACTTCAAGATCCAATCCGTGTACCATCTAGCATTGATGGCCTTGGCGGGAAACCGAAGGGCATATTCGTCCCGAAGTCTGAAGTTGATGCTTCCGAAGGCCACCACCATCTTTTCACCTCCGGGGCCTACGAAGGTCTTTGGCTGGCACGAAGCTCTGTGCAGTGCTGCGAAGATCTCGGCCCTTCCTTCGCAACCTTCGGCTCGCAACGCCCATTCGAAGATGGCAAGATGAGCTACGACATTCGGAGAGAGTTGGGGGAGAGCAACGTGGAATAAGTCCAATACCTCCGCTAAGAAGTCAACCACCGGAAGCCTCAAGCCAGCTTCGAAGAAGGCTTCGAAGACAACCACTTCTCCAGGCTTTGGCGACGGAATGATCTCTTTCCCGGGTTTGCAAATCATGACTCCCGAACTAATTTTGCCTTCTATTGCGGCTACGAGTGATTCTCTTTTGCAGGTTGAGGTCCCCAATTGATAGGATTGATTCGTATACTTCGTTGATGCCAGAAAAAGGTCTTGAGAGCCAACATTTTGGGGATTTCTCCCCGCCGCCGCATTGTTGCCATTGTTGGTGTCGGAGTTGCCGTCGCCAATGTTGCAGCCGTCGCTGTTGCCGTAGCCTGCTGCCGGGCCAAGGTTGAAGCTGCTCCAGGACCCTTGAAACTAGTTTTTGCCATGGGATCTCACGGATTGCTTCAGAAGAAAAATGGAGGCTAGGGCTTGATTGATGGTTGTTTGCACGAAAGCGGTGAAAAGGTACTCGAGAAGGGTATAGGCCCTGTATTTATGGCCCAGACCCCGATTTTTTACCGTTTGCCTATGCCGTTTCGCATTCTTAACCGTTACTTTGTTGCGGAATTAACGTGTCACGTAACTTCCGTTAGAAGAAAAAAGCCAACAGCTATTTCTTCCAAGTCTAAAAAGGCTTTCGAGCTTTTCGAGTTAGTTCTAAAATGGTTCGAATATAATTTTCTTAGAAATTGATTCGAAGTTTGCATCTCCATACATTTCGTAGGTGTATTAAATCTGCTAACCCCTACGCATGGTTATTTTTTCTTGCGTATACTGCTTTCCTAACATCACAGATTTAACGGAGAAGCGTATTCGAGGGGCTACTGTTGGGGGAAATTATTCCATCCTCGGGGTTATTGCAGTAACAGGACAAAGGCAGGAAATCAAGTTAAAAGATTCCAGCGTGTATTTCCAGATATACACTGAAAACAGTTCGAAGTATGAAGACGGACTCTAGTTCGGAGTATATCTTCGAACTTGGACTCTTCCGAGAGCTTCTTTGTCAGCTAAGATGGAAGACTTATCTTCATTCTCATTAGATTAGTCTTTTACCATTTTAGCCCTATTAAGGGTACCGAATAGTTTCCACTATGTCGGTTGTAATAGAGGGGTAAAAGGGTCTTTTCCTTAATGTTTGGGCCTATAAATACCCCTCATTTTACCCTGTAATGAGGACCGAATACAAGTTATTCAATACACACTTTCGAACTATTTCTAGCTATTATCCTTTCGGAGGCTTGGAATAGTTTACTTTGCAAACACTTCGTTTGTTAGTTTCTAATTTCTAGAAACCTGTTAGCATAATCTTTTACGCCAACACTAAGTATCTGCACACTTTTGGATCGTCGAACTGACCCAAGTGCGGGGGCACGTTTTCGTGTCAACACACTTTTTGGTGACTCCGCTGGGGAAGACTACGCCAACATGATGTGTACATCTACGTCGGCCACCAACACGTCTACAACGACTACTATGTCTACATCGTCGATGGATCCCATGGGAGGTGCGGATATCGACAACCGCAACATCATGACGCCTAGCCTTGAAGATATTCCCACAGAAGAGCGAGCAGAGATCAAGGAAAAAATGAAGGCGCTATAGGACCTGATGCTTGGGAGCTACGTCAAGACACACACCGGCTTCATCAAGCATGACATCAACGTCCCCGATCTTGCTTTGATCCAGGTAACACTAGTATCACCTCATTTATCTTCTTTAGAGATAGAGCAAAAAATATTCGCATCAGTAGATCAAGCCGTTAAAGCCTCGCTAGCCAACCGTTTAGATTCGGCAATTAGCTCTCAAGTAGAGGCGACGCTTAGAAGATTCGGCTTTACTGAGGCTGTGCCATCAGCCAGTATTGCTAGCATACATCTGATAAGTCACATTTATAGCAGAACAGACGGTAGCACTAGCAAAACCATTACGTCTCCGGCCTTGATACCCATGGCCGAGACAAGTCATTATGCTTACAACCAAGCCACAACGCTCACCATGCACCACTTCCACTTACACCGGCACTAGCTTTGCCCACGCTACCCGCGCCACATGCACAAGCACGTTGACCCGAACACGTTGTGCAGCTAGCGCATGAGGAATAGACCCATGGCCGACACGCCGACATCCCACTGCGTGTTGCGCCCCCGCATGAGAGACGTGCATAGGCAGCGGGTCAGGATGACATTGAGGAGTGGATCCGCGCACTGTTTAGGGAGTGCACCGTCTTCGTACCAAGTGGTCGAGCTAGGGTTTACTAGAAGTCGTACCCCGATCATTTTGATACAATACCTTACCCTCATGGCTATAGAGTCCCTGAATTCACCAAGTTCGACGGTGAGGGTAACAAAACCACACTAGAGCATGTTAGTCAATTTTTAGCATAGTGTGGAGAAGTTAGTGGGTCGGATGCTTTAAAGCTTAGACTATTCTCTCTCTCACTATCCGGCACCGCTTTCACTTGGTTTTCAGCACTCCCACCGAACTCCATCCAAATGTAGGCTGAATTGGAAAAAAACCATGACTACATTTACACAGGTGAAAAAGAACTTAGGCTTTCATACTTGATGTCGGTTAGACAAAAAGCTGGTGAGAACATCTCTGAGTATATCAAGCATTTTAGGGATACCAGAAACCGATGTTTTAGTCTTAACATTTCAGAGAGGGATTTGGTGGATCTAGCTTTTAGCGAGTTGCATTCTGAGATTAAGGAGAAACTAGACAACTAGCACTTTTTAGAAGTTAGCCAAGTCTTGCAACATGCTCTGGTCTAGGAAGGCCGAGCTAAAGATAAAAAGTTTATTAAGACATTTAACAATCCTAAAGCTGAAATCCACGTCATGGAAGACTCCGACGAGGAGGAATCAGAAGAGGAAGAGGATTCGGCCGACATGTACGTGGCTGAATGGGTTTGGAACGCTAAGAGTAAGCATGTTACTTGCTCTGAGTTACGGCCATCTCCCGCCAAGAATCAGCCTAGCGAGGTCAAATACTCATTTAATATAACTAAGTGTGATAAATTATTTTATTTCCTCTTAAAGAACCAGCTTCTGAGATTGCTTAAAGGCCAAGTCATTCCATCTGCCGACGAGTTAAATAAACATCCTTACTGTAAGTGGCGTGATTCGCATTCGCATTATACTAATGACTACAATGTTTTTCGATGATAGGTTCAATCGGCCATAGAAGAAGGATGATTGAAGATAGAACACAATCCAAAGATGAAGCTAGATAAGGACCCCTTTCCCATCAACACTGTCAATCTCGATGAGAAGAGAGTGTTGATTTGGCTAGAACAGGCTGAGCCAACTAAGGGGAAGGCAGTGATTGTTGGAGAACCGCGCACATGAACACTCGTACCTAAAAATCCTGAAGTAGGAGTGTGGAAGCAGAACGCTAGCACATATCGTTCGTCTAGGGCTCGCAAGAAGACAAAAGTAACGTATCAGATGTTGTCAAACAAGAACCAAAGAAAAGCCAAGGAGATAGGCCCCCGCGCCAAAAAGCTAAGTCAGCCAAAGAAAGCAAGGCATTCTAAGGGTGGCTTCGGACCACAGTGGCCGAGACCTCTGCATGGTGGCTTCAGACCGCAGTGGATGAGCCCTCCGCATAGTGCCTTTGGGCCACAGTGGCCTAACACTCCCTATGGTGGCTTCAGACCTCAGTAGCCGAACCCCATGTAGAGCGAGTTCGGCCCCCAATGGCTGAACCCTGCACTGCTCTAGACGATCCCTTCAATAGGAGGCTTCGGCCCACACTGGCCAAAGGTATCCCAGGCCTGGCAGGACCCTTCATTGATATGGTCCGAGACAGCGTCGACTTTGCTGAACCATCCTTCGGGCAACGGGTTCGGCTCATAGTGGGTGAAGCCCCTTGAGCCATCGATGCCTCCGCAATACAACTGGGCAGGGACTAAGTGGGCTCCATACTTATCACAACCGGAGTACCCTCTGAGAAACCATGTTGAAGAACATGGGTTTGATACTCTAGATGTGATGAGTGATTGTGAACGGAAGTCAAAGGAAGAGAAGGGAGGACCTGCCGAGTCTGAGGCTCGTGTGACTCAAGTACACGGGCAGCAAGCGACAGCCGGGTAGAGGAGCCGCGGAGTCGGGCTGGCCCAATCCGGGTACATGGGCTAAGAGTGGCAGAGGATCCACTAGTCTGTTGATTGGGTTTGACTCAGGTACACGGGCGGCAAGCGATTGCCGGGCTGAGGAAGCTGCGGGGTCGTGTCGGCCCAATCTAGGTACCCGGTGCGAAGACGGTGGACGCTTTGTCAGTTTCGGCGCAAAACTGACAACCTATGATTATTTTGTTTTTAGGGTATTAATATTTAGTTTTTGAGTTCAGGATAGTTTTATTTGAGTCAGGTGATTTTTCTAAGAATATTTTAGTAATTTACGGAATTTATTTTAGAGTCAGTGTTAATTTACTCTAGGGGTAAATTAGTCTTTTCATGTATTAGGAGTCGCCTATAAATAGGCCCCTACCCCCATGGGAATAGGATGACTGTTTCTAATAGATCAATCTACAGTCCATTTTCATTTTCCACCAAAAATATTTCGATCTGCAAATTTCATCGACGCCTGTTCTTCTCCAGGAAATTTTTTCGGCGGCCGGTTTTTCCTGGCGTTTTCTTCTTCTCCACAGCAGGCGGCCACGTCGTCAGCGCCTGCAGCAGCAGCTCACTCATTCACGCAGTTGCTTTCGACTCCATGGATTTCCACGGCGCTCTGGCATGCAGCGGCGAGCTTCACAGAGTCACCATCATCACGGACGCGCTGTGCAGAAAAAAAAAGGCACGCAACGCGGCGTCCTGCCGTGGGCCCCAGGGGAATTGATTACAGCGCACGGCACCGCATGATGTAGCAGGGCGGAAGTTCTTTATGTGGAAAGCATGTGATCTTGTGCACGGTTCTTGAGGCACAAGCGATGGCAGCAGAAAGAAAAAAATTAATAAAACAACGCAACAGTACGTCCGTCCGGCAAAAAAAATTCTTTAGGGATCTCTTCAGCACACATGCAGGTTAGCACTTTTAATCTTCTGTTTTTTAGGTAGTTTAAATCTAGTTATTAATCTTGTAGTTAAATTTTTAATCTGTTAAATTTTTATTCCTCATCTCGTATTATTTAATTAAGTTTTTTTACTATATTATAATTATTTGCATTAATATTTTTATCCTATTTGTTACGTGCAATCTTTTAGGTTTATTACTGAATTAATTTTTAATGATCCATGAGTTATTCATTTGATTAGTATTTTAGTTCTAGACTGAAATATTAATATTTCGAGTTTTATCTAGGTGTTTTTATTTACTGCAGTAATTTTCTTTGGATTATCTTTAATATCATTTCAATTAAGACACTGGTCAATTTTAGACGAGACAACTTTAGTTCCAGTAATTTGCTCTGCTAATATTCTGCCTGGTTAAGTTTGTTTGGGTGTTGGGACTAGTATATAGTTTAGCAAGAAATTTTTAGGTGCTCATTCACCACCCCTCTGGTCGCTACTTTCGGTCCTACAAGTGGTATCAGAGCGAGGTTAGGGTTTTCTAATATCTTAACCGATTCTAAACCTAGGTAGTGACCATGACATCTTCTAGCAAAATCCCGTCCCTAGAAGCTTTTGGCTACACTTATTGGAAGACTCACATGCGAGCATACCTTATGAGCCAGATCTCGGACATATGGGAGATTTGTGTTCATCTTACTTTCACCATAGTGACTATTGCTGTGGATACTGCTGTAGATGTAGTTACACATCATCAAAATAATAGTAAAGCAGTGAACATTTTATTTTCTGGTCTAGGTCCTAGTGAGTTTGAGCGTGTTAGCCATCTCACCACTGCTCGAGAGATCTGGGCTACCCTCCAGGCACACCATGAGGGGACAGCTTAGGTCAAGGCTCGGCTCTATCAGACCTACCGGCGTTAATATGAGACATTCACACAAAAGCCGGGTGAATCTGTTGAAGCGTTGTTTGGTCGTTTTCAATAGATCATAAACAAGCTTCGGGACAACAAGGCTGAGGGTGCTTAGTTAGTCTCAGATCTTGAGCAGGCGCTCAAGGTTCTCCATACCTTGGACCCTAAGATCTGGGAGATCAAGGTCTCTTCTATTGTTGAGAGCGCGTCTTATGATACCTTGACTGTCGCAGAGCTTTTTAGTAAGCTCAAGGCCTCAGAGGTCGATATCTAGTTGAGATCAAATCTCACTGGTTCTGGTTCAAAGACTCTGGCACTTGCGACACCGTTTGCTGACCCTAATGATGATATGTGCTTGTTTAACAACCGGGTGCGACATGTCTATGATAAGCGAATGTTTAAGAGACACGACACAAAATATGTATGCTTTGAGTGTGGTGATACAGGTCATTTCATTGCCGACTGCCCCAAGCGGAAGAATTACAAGAAAGGAACCAGCGGCAACTCCTATGACTCTGACAAGTACGAAAACTCCACGAAGGGAAAGCCCAAGACGAGATTCTTTCGAAAGGCTTTGAAGGACTACAGGAGTGAGAACAAGAAGCGAGACAAGGCTTTCTTCGCCGAGATGGAGAAAAGCTACTCCAAGAGATACTTGTCTTCCTCCTCATCTTCGAATTCAAGTGATGAAGAGATCGTGATCAGGAAGGGGAAGGACAGGGATAATCTGGCGGTCCTCTATTTCATGGCCTTCGGGGACAAGCCAAAGAGACACTCACGTGACAGCCGAAGATCTCACAAGAGATTCTGCTCAATGGATCTTGGGAGAAGAAAGAAAAGGACTCCTCCGACGACTCCAACGACGACGACGATGAGAAGGTATCATCCTATGAACAAGAAGTTGTTAATTTTCTAGAACAGAACCATCAGGAGTTGAAGTATCGGGAGAAATTTCTTAGAGGGGCTAAGAAGAGGATAGATGAGCTTGAGAGTGAGCTTTGCATGGCGAATGGCAAGATTGAGAGTCTGTCTTCTTCCCCTCGCTATGGTGATAGTGGTGAGTACCCTAGTTGTGAGGTGTTGTTGTGTAGGAGCTCAGCAGGAGCTGAAAAATGCTCATTCCACTGTCGTCGTACCTTGCGTAGACTGCCCATCTCATTTAGCTAGTATAGCTGAGCTGATAGCCAAGAGTGATGAGCAGTTGAGCGAGTTAGCTGGAGTGAGAGCTGAGTTGGAGCAAGCTAAGCTAGAGCTTGAGACCTTGTCAGTTCCACCCACTGTTTGTGAGAACTGCATGTCCATTAGAATGGAGTTGATCAAGCTAAAAGCGGAGAAGTCTATCGAAGTTGATAAAGAGTGTGAGATCTGCTTGTCTCAGGTGGAGGTGTTAGCTTCCTTGAGAGAGGAGCTAGCTGATTTTCAGAACGAGAACTTTTACCTTCGTCAGATCCTGAGTTGGATTAGTGCCAGAGAGCCACAGCTCATCATGATGATCCAGTAGTTCAAGAGACAGGATGGGTTTGGTGTAGGTTTCACCTATAGCAAGGCTGATTTTGAGAGTGCCATTAGCCGAGCAGTGGAGTGGAGTAAGATGACTCACGAATAGAGATATCCCAAGACTCACTCCACTAAGTCCTTTAAGGATAGTCAGCCCAAGTATGGAGTGATCCAAGAACAACATAAAGCTCCACCTAAGAAAGAAATCTGGGTTCCAAAGCCTAAAACTCTCCACACTTCTCTTGATTCTTTACCTGGACTCTCTCACACCTAAGATGCTACACCCAACACCACCAAGCCTAAGAATCCTAAGCCACAACAACATCCCAAGAAGCCTACCTATCACTGTGAGTTCTGCCAGAGAGACGGGCATCTTGAGGAGTTTTGCTTCAGGAGGAAGCGGGTTGAGCGAGTAGAGAGAGCTCAAGGTGGGCAGGAGCAGTTCTACCAGCAGGGTGGTAGACATAGAGTTCCTCGACGTAGAGAGAGGCTAGAGGTCAGGCCACGTTGTGTAGGTCGTGGTAGAGGAGACGGTTTTCATGACCGTGCTCCGGAGGGTGGTTTCCGTTCTGGTAGAGTTCCAGATCGTTATGGATACGGTTTTGGACCTCGTGATCGGGATTTTAGGAAGAACAGAGGACCGTGCTTTGAGCCGCATTTTGGTCTAGACTCATATGATTCCTTATGCTTTCCTACATACGAGCAGATGGCTCGACACTAGTTTAGTACTTTTGCTAGACCTGGTGATCGACCATTTGCTCCCACTCATGACCATTGATCTTGCAGGATCGAGGACTGGAGGACATATGGATCATGGATTCAGGATGTTCTCGCCATATGACGGGACACCGCAGAGTGTTCTCCAGCCTCACTCCCCCGAGCTCCAAGGAATAAATCACTTTCAGGAACAGTGGTCAAGGGAAGGTACAAGGTATTGGGTCGATTCGTATTTCTGATTATTTCTGTTTGAAGAATGTTGCTTTAGTTGGAAATCTGAACTTCAATCTAATTTATGTTTCGCAACTGCTTGAGGATGGTTTAGAAGTGCGTTTTCAGAAGGGCATGTCTTCTGTTGTCGATTCTAGAGGATCTTTCGTTTGCTGGATCTTACCTTTTGGTAAGTGTTGGCGTAAAAGATTACGCTAACAGGTTTCTGTAGAAAAGAAACTAACAAACGAAGTGTTTGCGAAGAGAATTGTTCTAAGCCTCCGAAAGGATAACAACTTAGAATAGTTCGAATGTGTTTATTGAATGACTTGTATTCGGTCCCTATTACAAGGTGAAATGGGGGGTATTTATAGGCCCAAATATTAAGGAAAACACCTATTTACCCCTCTATTACAACCGACATAGTGGAAACTATTCGGTACCCTTGATAGGGCTAAAATGGTAAAAGACTAATCTAATGAAATAAAAGATAAATCTTCCATCTTAGCTGGAAATAAAGATCTCGCAGAACCTTAGTTCGAAGATGTAATTCGAACTAATGCCTATCTTCGTACTTTGAGCTTGACTCAGGGTATCTTCGAAGATGGACGTCTGGAAACCTTCGAATCCACTATCTGCTGCCATGCTGTTGCGGCAATAACCCCAAAGATGAGATATTTTCCCCCAACAGTAGCCCCTCGAATACGCTTCTCCGTTTAACCTGTAATGTTAGGAGAGCAGTATACGGAAGGAAAAAATAACCAGACATAGGGGTTATTAAATTTCAATTCATCTCCGAAATGTACGAAGATGTAAACTTCGAATCAGTCGTAAGATAACTACTTTTTGAACTATCTTAGAACCGACTCAGGAAGTTCAAAAGTCTTTTAGACTTAGAGGAAATATCCATTAGTTTTCTGTTCCTAACGGAAACTGTAGAAAGCGTTAATTTCAGAGAAAAGTAACGGCAGGAATGCGAAACGACATGGGTTAACGGTAAGAATGTAAAGTTTAGGCTATAAATAGATAGCCTAGAACTTACCCGGTTACCTTTTCACTGCTTTCTCGCAATCAAACATCTTTTGAGCCCTTTGAGTTCTTTGAGCCCTAGCCCCTATTTTCCCCCAAAGCAATCCGGCGACTGCAATGGTGAAGACCAAGGGTTCTGGAGCCCCGTCGGCCTTGGCTCGGCAGCAAGCGGCTGCGGCAGCAGCGGCTGCGACATTGACGATAGTGCCTCCGGCATCTACAGCAACATCCATGGCGGCAGGAGGGAGAAATCCCAAAAACATCGACGATCAAAGTCTCTGCCCGCCTTCGACAAAGTATTTGGACCAGTCTTTCCAACTGGGATCTTCTACCTGCAAAAGGGAATCGCTAGCGATTGCAATAGAAGGAAAAATCAGTACCGGAGTGATGATTCGCAAGCCCGGAAAGGAGCTTATTCCGTCACCAAGGCCCGGAGAAGTGGTTGTATTCGAAGCCTTCTTCGAAGCCGGCTCGGGCCTTCCTGCAGTAGACTTCCTGGCGGAGGTACTCGATCTATTCCATGTCACCCTCCCTCAATTATCTCCGAATGCAGTAGCTAGACTGGCTATCTTCAAATGGGCATTGAGAGCCGAGGGCTGTGAGGGGAGGGCAGAGATCTTCGCTGCACTGCATAGGGCTTCATGCCAGCCTAAAACCTTCGTAGGTCCCAGAGGTGAAAATGTAGTGGTTGCCTTCGGAAGCATTAATTTTAGGCTCCGGGACGAATATGCCCTGCAATTCCCTGCTAAGGCCATCAATGCAAGATGGTACACTGACTGGGTTATGAGGTGGTTCTATGCTGAAGTTGGGGCGAGTAATCCTCTGGCCGGACCTCTGAAAGAAATTCAATTCCGGAAAGAAGCCTTAGTGCATCCCGGCCAAGGTCAGCTCGAAGCCCGCCTCAACCTACTTCAGCGGATCAGCCGGAGGTTGAGTATGCGAGACTTAGCCGAAGAGTTCCTCGGGTTACAAATTTCTCCACTGATGGCCAACTGGCCTATTGTCTTCGAAGAGGATTCGGAAGGCGGTCTCCAAAAAATTACCGTGACTTCGAGCCCTGCAGGTAACTTCGAAAACAATATGTATTATGCATATTCACTTCGAAGAAAGACTAACTTGATTTATTTATTTTTTTAGCTTCTTCAGCCCCTATTACTTCGGAGCAAATTATAAGGGCTTCGGAGAAGATTTTGGGCGCCCCAACTCTGACTGAAAAAGAATGGAGAGTTAAATTAGTCGGGAGTTGGGAGAGATTTAACAGAGTATGGGGAATGTTGGAAATGACTCCGCCCCCTCTGATGGATTGGGTGCCTTCAGAGAAAGGACCAAAGAAAAGGAAAGCCGAAGCTGGGACTTCGAGCTCCGCAAAGACTCCGGTGAAGAAGGTGGCTCGGAAGCCAAAAAATCTTGCACCTTCGAATCCTGCACCTTCGAGCTCAAGGGCTTCAATTTCCGACTCCCAAGAGGAAGAAACGAGATTGCTTGTGCGTCTAATAGAAGAAGATGAAACTCAAAGGACTGCACAAGCCGAAGTATCTGTGAACGTGCCGGAGTCCCAAGACAATGTTGATCAGCCAAGGACTTCGGTAGTTCAAGAAGATGTATTTCAGGATGAAGTTCCTGTGAATGAGAGCGGGGTTGAAGTTACTATAGCTTCGATCCCCGAAGAAGCAACGAGGACTGCTCAGGACGATGCTCCTGCAGTCCAAGACTTAACGGCTGATTCGGATGAAGAACTAGCCTTCGATCCACCGAACAGTCCGACGATGACTCCACTGCAAAATGTCGAAGGTAGACTTCGAATAACTTTTTCATGTTTATTTTGAGTATTTATACAATGTATAATACTTTTCATTATTTTTATAGAGTCCACTCCTATGGAAGAAGTCCGTCAAGAGGAAATAATTCCTGGACCTTCGACAACTTCGGAGCCAGCCCAAAGAGTTACTCAAATGGGACCTGGAAGAGGCAAAAGACATATAGAGCCCCTCCCTGATGTGAGCTCCGGATCAACTCCGTCTGATTCAACAGACGAGAGCCAATCTTCCGAGGAGGGCCAGTCTTCAGTGGCTTCGAAGACCACAGGCCAAAGCTCCGGTCCTTCGCTGAACGAAGATGACCAACAGGCAATAAGCATGCTCCCCTTGCTGACTCCTTTCTTAGGGCAAACAACTGGTCTTCGGACTTTGCTCGAACCTTTGGATCGAGCTAGCCGTGACATAGGGGAGACCAATTTAGTGGCCATCCTGAGCAAGGCTGACAGGACGGAGCTTAATGCCGCTATTGAACGTGCAGCCTACCAAGTACGAAGCAACTGTGAAATATCATAGAATTCATCTACGAATAAATATTTATCTTAGTTTTTTATTTTTGCAGCAAACTGTCTTGGCCCGGGCTGCGAATATATGCAATGATGAAGAGATCGCTCGTCTTCGGGAGGAAAATACTGTCCTTCAAAGGAATTTTAACATCTCCGAAAGTCGAGTGGCTCAAATGAATAATATAATATCAACAGAGCAAAGGGCCAGGCAATGTTTGGAGGCTGCGAAGAAAGAGCTCGAAGCAGAAAGGATTGTGCTTCGAGCAGAAGTTGAAAAGCTGCGGGCGGAGCACGCTACTGTGGGGTCCGAGCTCGTCCGACTCCAAGAGGAAGCTAGCCAACTGTTAAACCAGAAGAACATTTTGACCACTGAGAATTCTAGGCTTTCTGGGGTTTTGGGCGAAGTAACTTCGATGAAGGATGCGCTGAACGAAGACAAGTTGAAGTCTGAGAAGGTGGCTGCGGAAGTTATGAGTCAGTTGTTAGATGTCCTGGAGTACTTCGGTACTACTGGGATACTTCCTTCTAACGATAACATCACTCTTCTGCGCCGGTTAAAGAGGATCCATGGAGTGGCGAAGCAGATGAAGACAGCGGGCATTAGATATGGAGAACTCTCCGGACAAGTGTCTGCTGTTGGCCTACTTCGCTACTACGATGATCTGGGCCGATCAATAACTCCGGACGCAGGAGGGGGCCCAATCACCTTCGATGACGAGTGACTTCTCAAACCTTCCGAAGGTGTGGCTACTGCTTGGCGAGCCTTCCAAACCTCATGGAGAGCCGAAGGTCGTTCCACGATCAAGGCTTGGATCGACGAAGGCCAACGCCAGAAGCACGTTCGGACTCAAGCTTCGAGCAGTCAACCTCCTCCGAACCTGCAGGTTTAGAAGTACCTTAGGATTTTTGGCCATGTAAAGCTTTATGCTTATAAACATTTATCAATGAAAATCTTGTTTGTCATATTTTTAGGCTTTGCCTCTTACGGAAGACATCGAAGTGTTAGACCTTAACGACAAAGTTCGCTCATTATGGGCTACCTTCGATCTTCTTAAAGCTTATAAACGTCCTCGATTTCTAATTCCTCGAGATGACTCCGGCGTAATTGCGCCCGAAGTAATCAAAGATGTACTGTCTTATATTAAAGAGGAAGAAAAAGAGGTTAACGTAAACACTTCGTCTTCTGAAGACGTTATTTGGTCTGAAGACGAAGATGAAGCTCGAAATAAAAAACCTGAAGAACTTGGAAGCTGGGAAAGGAGCCCCGAACGGCTTCGAACTTGGGCCGAGCTTCAACAAGAACAGAAGGATTTTAGAGCTTCGAAGGGGAGCAAGAGAGTTAAACGTAAAGTTATTAGAACTCCCGATGCTGGAACTAGTTGTTCCACCCCTAGCTCTAGGGACCGAAGAGGTCTCCGATTCCTTCTTGGTATAGATACCAATTTTTCATAATGTAATCTGTAAACACATTTATTTGAATAATGAATACCGATTTAAAATTGTCTCCATATTTACTAGCCCCTCTTTGGGTATAAGCAACTTCGAAATGTATTCAAAGATGGTTATGCGCAAAGAAAAAACTTCGGAGTACAATTTTTTGGGGGTTCGGAGCCCCTCTGTAATTTAAAGATTTTTTAAAATCTTATGAAATGTCTTCGACTATTTGCAGTCGGAAGAATGGCAACTTAGTACCTTTGTTTTATGAAAGAAATCACTTGAGATAACTTTCAGGACACTTTAGTGTCTTAAATAATTTGTCACTTTGGACTGTGTTAACAGACATTCGAAGCTCATGGCTCAAATTCTGTTTTGCTTTAGCCACCTTCGGCTCATTTTTGCGATCTCTGTCGAACCAATTGTTCGGAGTTTGCAATGGTCTCTTTGGACTCTTTTTACGGATGTCTACCAGCCAATGGCTTGGACTCCGTATATTTTGGCCACCTTCGGCTCTTTTTGCGGAAGTCTACCAGCCAATGGCTTGGACTTCGCAGGTTTTGGCCACCTTCGGTTCTTTTTACGGAAGTCTACCAGCCAATGGCTTGGACTCCATATGTTTTGGTTTTGGGCTCTTTTACGGATGCCTACAAGCCGGTGGCTTGGGCTCCGGATTATGTCAGCCCCCACGTCGGAAGCTTCGAACTTGCAGGTTCGAAGTCCGAAAATACAACCCAGCTTCATGACACTTCCCTCTCGGTCGACCCCACGGTTCCAGTGTGTCCACTCGGAAGCTGGAAGTCTATGAGGGGAAGGCACTATCAGGATCATATGCTTTATTAATTTAGAAGATGATTACAAGCGAATTACAAGGAGCCTTTATGCGAAGTATCGCTTTAGGTGCTCCGCATGCCAAGTATGTGCTAACTCTTCACCTTCTAAATTAGCTAACTTAAAGGAGCCAGGGCGCCCTGAACGGACAATTAGGTATGGACCTTCCCATTTATTCCCTAACTTCCTTGGTGCTATCATGCTTCGTAGAACAAGATGACCCGGTCTTAGTTCATTGAGCTTAACCTTCAGGTCAAACCAAGCCTTCGTCTGCTGATGATACTTTGATAAATTTGCCACAGCTCGAAGTCTTGTTTCTTCTGATAAATCTAGCGAAGCTTGTCTTTCTTCTTCAATGTCCGGTTCGGTGCTGCGAAATGATCCTCGTTTGAGCTCCGTTGGAGTCATAGCTTCATCTTCGAATAGTAGTCTGAACGGAGTAAAACCTGTGGACCTTGTTTGCGTAGTCCGAATGGACCACAAAATCTTCGGAAGCTCTTCGGTCCACAGTCCCTTTGCTAATCCTACTATTCTTCGATTTAGCCCTGATAAAATATTTCCATTGGCTCGCTCTACGGCTCCATTAGACTGAGGATGCCTCACTGCAGCAAAACATAACTGAATTCCTAGATCTTCGCAAAACTTCCTGAAGGGTTCTGCGTCGAATTGTGTTCCATTATCAACTGTGAGGTATCTAGGCACTCCGAACCGGCAAATGATGTTCTTCCAGAAGAATTTCTGTACATTGTTCGAAGTGATAGCTGTTAAGGGTTCTGCTTCCACCCACTTAGAAAAATATTCAATAGCTACCACTGCGAACTTCAGATTTCCCTTGGCTACTGGAAAGGGGCCAATTAAATCCATACCCCATCTGGCCATAGGCCATACCGGAGCAATGACTTGAAGAGCTGTTGGTGGGCGATGACTCCGTCGACCCATCCACTGGCATCCTTGACAAGTGTGAACTAAGCTCTCCGCATTAGCTGTTATTGTAGGCCAATAAAGCCCCTGTCGAAGTGTTTTTCCTGCCAAAGCTCTAGGGGCTAAATGGCTTCCACAGAGGCCTTCATGAATTTCTCGAAGAATTTCTTGGCCTTCGGCTTGAGATATACATCGGAGTAGAGGGGAACATACTCCGGCCTTATATAAAATACCGTTGATTATTTGATAATTTATGGCTCTAAGCTTTAATCTTGACAGCTGTGGCTCTTCGGGCAAATTTGTTCCTCCCTGTAAAAGTTCCATGATTGAATTTTTCCAATCTACACTAGGAATGCAAAGAATCTCTGCAGAGGGAATTTGTGGCACCGAAGATATATTGAGCTCCTCATAGAAAGCATCTTCGGGCACATCCACAGCTCTGGTTGCAGCTTTTGCTAAGATGTCCGCTTGCACATTTTCTGCTCTTGGTATACTCCGAATGGAAATACCCTTGAAGTGTGCTTCGATTTTACGGATTTCTTCTAAGTACTTTGCAAGCTGTGGATGCCGAACTTGGAAACTTTTATCTACGTGCCCTGCTACAATCTGAGAATCTGTCTTTATAATAATTCTTGTAGCCCCTAGAGCACGTGCTTTCCGGAGTCCCAATAAAATCCCTTCATACTCCGCTATATTATTGGTAGACTTAAAGTTGAGTCTTGCGGAGTACATTGCTCTTTGCCCTGAAGGTGAAATCAACACTGCTCCAATGCCTGCTCCGGATGCTTGGAAAGCCCCATCGGAGTAAACAATCCAAACTCCGTCACTTGACTTCTCCGGAACCAAATTTGCAGGTGGAGTCCATTCTGCTACAAAATCTGCTAGGACTTGCGATTTGATTGCTGTCCTTGCCAAGAAAGATATGCCGAAGGGTGCTAGCTCAACTGCCCACTTCCCAATCCTTCCAGTGGAATCCTTACTTCGAAGCATATCTCCTAATGGATACGAAGTTGGTACAATTACATTGCGTGCCAAAAAATAATGTCTTAACTTCCTCGAAGCCATTATCAGAGCATAAACGAACTTCTCAAGTTCGGAGTATCTTGTCTTCGCTCCTGATAATGCTTCGGATACAAAATAAACAGGATTTTGGACCAACTTCCCATTGAAATCCACTTCTCTGACAAGGACTGCACTGACAGCAGAACCTGTAGCTGCAAGGTAAAGGAGTAGGGTTTCGTCCGCAGTAGGCACCGTGAGTGTAGCAAGATTACTAAGATACTCTTTAATATCTTCGAAGCTTTTCTGACACTCCGGTGTCCATGCAAAATCTTCGGACCCTTTCAATGCTTTAAATATAGGCAAGCTTCTCTCCGTAGACCTTAATAAAAACCTGCTAAGTGCTGCCAGACGCCCAGTCAGCTTTTGCACTTGCTTTAAATTTTCCGGAGGAGCCATCTTTTGTAGCGCAGTTATTTGAGTAGGGCTAGCTTCAATTCCCCTGCTTGAAACTAAATACCCTAACAACTTTCCAGCCTTAGCTCCGAAGATACATTTTTCGGGGTTAAGACAGATCCCACATGCCCGAAGGCTATTGAATGTTTCTGCTAAGTCTAGGCTATGCTGGTGCTTTAAAGCACTCTTTATTACAATATCATCCATATAGGCCTCCACATTGCGACATAGTTGATGACCTAGAGCCTTAGCAATTAACCTCGAAAAAGTAGCCCCGACATTTCTTAAGCCGAAGGGCATTCTTACATAATAGAAGACTCCCGAAGGAGTTACGAAGCTTGTCTTGATTTCATCTTCGCGCTTCAACCATATTTGATGATAACCAGAATACGTGTCAAGGAAGCTTAATAACTCCGAACCTGCGGTGGAGTCAACCAATTGATCAATTCGGGGCATGGGGTAGGGGTCACGAGGGCATGCTTTATTCAAGGATGTGAAATCAATGCACATGCGCCACTTTTCGGAAGACTTCTTTCTGACGAAGACTGGGTTGGCTAACCATTCTGTGTGAGCCACTTCTCTGATAATCCCAGCCTTCAACAATTTCTCAACTTCATCCTTTGCTAGAGCAGCTCTTTCTGCAGACATTTTCCGGAGTCCTTGCCGAATAGGTCGGGCCTTCGGGTTTTCAAGTAAACTATGTTCAATGATATTCTGATCAACTCCGGTGATATCTTCGTCAGACCAAGCGAAGACATCCAAATTTTCTTCTACCACCTTTTCCAAGGAGGTTGCAACTTCTGGGGGTAAATCTTTACCAAATTGAAATGTATACTCTTTACAATCTTTAACAATGACCTTCGTTGCAATCTCTCCTTCGGGACTTGGTCTCGGAAAGGACTTCTTCGAAGCTTCGGAGGAGGCTGAAAAAATTTCTTCATTATCTTGTACACTGTTTACTTGTCTTGGATCAAGAGGGGGACCATGACCATATTCCGCTCTCCGAGCAATAGCTTGATCTCCGAAGACAGTAAGGACTCCTGCTTGTGTGGGCATCTTCATGCACAAATAATTGTGATGCGCCACAGCTTCGAACTGGTTTAGCATGCCTCTTCCGAAGATGACGTTGTAAGCATACGGGGCATCTACAACATCGAAGATTACTTCCTCAGTCCGGGCCAATAAACCTTCTCCGAAGGTAACTTCCAGGCCTATTTGGCCAAGTGCGTCAAGCGGAGGTCCTGCGAAGCCTTGCAAAGGATGAGCCGCTGGAAGGAGATGCTTCCTGGAGATGCACAACTGATCGAAGGCTTGAACAAAAATGATATCTACCGAACTACCTCCGTCAATCAACACCCTTCGAACTTCAGTGCCCGCAATATCAGCAGTGATAACCAGTGGGTCTGCATGCGGGAACTTAATACCAGCTGCATCCTCCACAGAAAAGGATATCGGTACATGAGACCACTCCGGCATTGTAGCTGCAGACGACGAAGTCCCAATATGACCTACTTCCCGGACGTAGTCTCTTCGTTGTCTCTTTGACATGCTTCCGAGGGTACCTCCTCCGGAGATGGGGAGAACTACTCTCTTCCCTCGATCTTGCCCTTCCTCTTGCTTCGGAGGTGGCATAACATTGGCCACCGGAAGGTGCCTTGCAGCATCAAAGTTTTCTATCCGCGCCACAGCCTGGACCGGCTCTGGTTGCGTTGCAGCTGGAACTCGGTCGGTAGTACCTCGACCCGAAGTTCTCTCTAGGTACTCTCCCCTTAGGGTAAGTATAGCCTTGCAAGTATCAGTTGCATGGCTTCGATTTTCTCCATGGATGCAGCAGAAAAGGGTCTGGCCCTTGCCAGCCGTTTTCCCTGGCGGCCTCCAGCCGCTGGCCTTGTTCCCCATAGATTGTGGAGCTCTCTGTGTAAACTTCTGTGGGGGTGCAATATTCATGACTTCAGAATGAGGGTGCTTTTGCCCTCTTCTCCGATCATGTTGAACTTCAAAGACTGGTTCTTCTGGCTGTGCCGAAGTTTTCACTTCTACTTTAACTTCTTGCAATATGGACGAAGTAGCGGCAGTCCTTCGAAGCCAACCCTCTTCTGACCTCGCATACTCCTCGAAGTATGACATCAACTGAGAGACCGAGGAGATGCTTTTCCGATGAAGCTTATCCAAGAGGCCTTGATGAGTGACACCTTCTCGAGCTGCATCAACTACCGAAGATGCAGACAACCCCCGGATTTGCGACTTCGTATGAGCGAAGCGCTTAAAATATTGCCTCAATGTTTCTCCGGGAAGCTGTTTCACCTGGAAAAGGCTTCCTGTTGACATGGGAGGCACGAAGGTGCCTTGAAAATTTCTTATAAAGTTCTTCTTCAGCTGCGACCATGAATTAATTGATCCTGGCTTCAAGGACCAGAACCACCTTAATGCCACTCCTTGAAGAGCTAAAGGGAAGCACTTCGCCATGGTGTCTCGAACTCCTCCGCTAGCTTCAATTGCTAGGGCATAAGAACGAACGAACTCTCTGGGATCTTCATCTCCGGCATACTTACAGAGCTTCGAAGTTTTGAACTTTGGATCAAAGCGAACTTTCTGCAGCTCAGGATGCAGCGGAGATTCATTATCGAAACAGGCGTTCTCCGGGACTTCGGGATAATCGAGATCGTCATCTTCGGGCACTTCTGGGCTAGATGGGATGGCTTGAGATCGAAGCCTGTTCGCAGCTTCCTGTCGCCACCTTGCTACCTCAGCTTGAAGGTTGGCCATTTGAGTGGCCATATCTCCAAGATTATCTTCATCTCCTCCGGAAGGATCTTCCGGGTCTTGAGAACTAGTAGGATCAGTTCGAATTGGGATGGAAGGTGGAGGAGGGACTCCGGGCGGTCGAAGTATGGAAGGGGTTGGCGGAGAAGCTTCGTATGTTCGAGGGATAGAAGCTCCTTATGGAGTTTGCGGAGGGAATGTCGAAGGCCCTCTGACTTCAACTGAGTCAAATGGTATCTCTCCGGAGATCCGAGAAGATCTCCGAACGGGATTGCGGGGTGCGCTCCGCTTAGGAGGCATGATGTAAGAAGTTGGTAGAGAACGAAGTTTTTCGGACTAGGTTCCCCACGGACGGCGCCAACTGTTGGCGTAAAAGATTACGCTAACAGGTTTCTGTAGAAATGAAACTAACAAACGAAGTGTTTGCGAAGAGAACTGTTCTAAGCCTCCGAAAGGATAACAACTTAGAATAGTTCGAATGTGTTTATTGAATAACTTGTATTCGGTCCCTATTACAAGGTGGAATGGGGGGTATTTATAGGCCCAAATATTAAGGAAAAGACCTATTTACCCCTCTATTACAACCGACATAGTGGAAACTATTCGGTACCCTTGATAGGGCTAAAATGGTAAAAGACTAATCTAATGATATAAAAGATAAATCTTCCATCTTAGCTGGCAATAAAGATCTCGCAGAACCTTAGTTCGAAGATGTAATTCGAACTAATGCCTATCTTCGTACTTCGAGCTTGACTCAGGGTATCTTCGAAGATGGACGTCTGGAAACCTTCGAATCCACTATCTGCTGCCATGTTGTTGCGGCAATAACCCCGAAGATGAGATATTTTCCCCCAACAGTAAGTTTTTTCGTATTGATTTCTCTAGTTCTTCTGGCCCTTCTCGCTGTCTGATGGCCGGATCCTCCTCTGAGCTATGGAAGTGGCATAGAAGGTTAGACCATTTGAGCTTTGATCTACTTGTTAGATTGAGTTTTATGGATCTTATCCGAGGATTGCCTAAGCTTAAGATGGAGAAGGATCTAGTGTGTCATACCTGTCGTCATGGGAAAATGGTTGCCCCTTCTCACGCACCTGTGACTCTGGTGATGACTTCATACCCGGGAGAGCTGTTGCACATGGACACAGTAGGTCCAGCTCAAGTACGATCAGTTGGTGGGAAGTGGTATGCCCTTGTGATAGTTGACGATTTTTCTCGATTTTTGTGGGTTTACTTTTTAGAGTCTAAGGATGAGACTTTTAGTATGTTCATGACCTGATTTTGAAGCTGAAGAACGAGAACAATGGTCTGATGCGAGCAATTCGTTCGGACAACGGATCTGAGTTTAAGAACTCTCAGTTCGTTAGTTTTTGTAGTGATCAGGGTCTTGATCATCAGTTCTATGCTCCTTACAATCCCCCACAGAACGGCGTTGTGGAACAAAAGAACCGCACGCTTGTCGAGATGGCCAGGACGATGCTTGATGAGCATAGGACTCCTAGGCGTTTTTGGGCTAAAGCAATGAACACAGCTTGCTATCTTGCCAACCATATTTTTCTTAAATCTTACTTAGGTAAGACGTCATATGAGTTGCATTTTGTTAGACAACCCAAGGTGAGTCACTTGCGAGCTTTTGGATGCAAGTGATTTGTGCTTAAGAAGGGAGGGCATTTGGACAAGTTTGAGTCTTGTTGTTGGGATGGAGTCTTTCTTGATTATGCTTTGCACTCACGAGGCTTTCGTGTTTGGAACCTAGACTCTCAGATGCTTGTCGAGACTTGTGAGGTTTCTTTTGATGAGTCTTTGCCCTCGCCGACTCCTTCTTTTGAACTTTATTGAGATGATGAGCTTGGAGAGTCCATATTCGAGGAAGATGAAGACACTCCTGCTGATGATTAGGGTGGGCCCTCTGTACTGCTTGCAAATCCCACACCTTCTGAGACTTCGACTAAGAATGAGGATGGACCTCTAATTACTCCTTCTACTTCGATTGAGCCTCCTCAGCCGAGTCCAGAGGTGCCAGGTGTTGACTCCGGTGAGATGACCTCTCAGCCGAGTCCAAAGGAGCTAGTTGCTGATTCAGGTGAGGTGACTTCAGATCACCTAGGATCCCGTGCAGTTCAGCGTGATCACCCTTCAGAGCCCATCATTGGTGATCTTATGGAGAGATCTTTACGGTCTTCAGCTGGTTCTCTTGCTATGTTTGCTGACTCTGCTTTTGTTGCTACTTTTGAGCCCCGAGACATTTCTCATGCTCTTTCTGATTCAAATTGGATAAACGCCATGCAAGAAGAGCTTCAAAATTTTGTTCGCAATCGGGTTTGGACAGTAGTTGAGCTGCCACCTGGATGTAACACCATATGCACCAAGTGGGTGTGTAAGAACAAAAAAGGAGAAGATGGTGTTGTGGTGCGCAACAAAGCTCAATTGGTGGCACATGGTTTTTGTCAAAAAGAAGGCATTGATTTTGAAGATACCTTCGCCCTTATTGCTCGCCTTGAGTCCATCCGTAATTTTTTGGCCTTTGCTGCTTCTAAAGGTTTTAAGCTTCATCAAATGGATGTCAAGAGTGCTTTTCTAAACGGGTATATAGAGGAGGAGGTCTATGTTAAGCAACCCCCGGTTTTGAGAACCCTAAATTTCCACGACATGTGTACAATTTGCAGAAGGCTTTATACGGTCTGAAGCAGGCCCCCAGGGCTTGGTATGATCGCCTGAAGCAGTTCTTGTTGTAGAAAGGTTTTGTGATGGGTTCTGTGGACAAGACTCTTTTCTTGCTTAGAGATGGCGTAGACTTGTTGGTTGCTCAGATTTATGTGGATGATATTATTTTTGGTGGTTCTACTAATGATCTTGTATCCAAGTTTTCTGAGTAGATGCATAGCGAGTTTGAGATGAGTCTCATGGGAGAACTCAAGTACTTTTTAGTGCTCTAGATCAAGCAGACCAAGGATGACATTTTCATCCACCAGGGTAAGTACACACGGGATATGCTGATGAAGTTTGACTTTGGTGGAGAGCTAAAGCCACGGATGACCCCAATGGGTACATCTGGAGGTCTGGACAAGGACGAGGATGACATCAAGGTAAATGAGAGAGAGTATCGAGGGATGATCGGATCGCTGCTATACTTGACTGCGACTAGACAGGACATTCTGTTTGTCGTGGGTGTGTGTGCGCGTTTTCAGTCTTCGCCACGCGCATCTCACCGGTAGGCTGTGAAGCGTATTTTTAGGTATCTTACTTATGCTCCTGATTTAGGTCTTTTCTATTCAACATCGTCTTCTATTTATTTAGTTGGTTTTTCAGAAGCTGATTTTGGTGGGTGATGGCTAGATCGCAAGTCGACTTTCCGGTACTTCCCAGCTTGTTGGTTCTTCACTTGTTTCATGGTCTTCTCGAAAACAATCTGGAGTTGCGCTTTCTACTACTGAGGCTGAGTATGTAGCTGTTGCTAGCTGTTGTTCTAAGTTGGTTTGGCTGATTTCTACTTTGAGGGATTTTGGGTTGTTCTTCCCATCGAGAGTTTCTTTGTTTTGTGATAGCACCACTGCAATTAGTGTAGGGAAAAACCCATGTCTTCATTCAAAAACCAAACATATTGATGTGCGCTTTCACTTTCTGAGGGATCAATATGAGAAAGGACTCATAGATCTTATTCATGTTGATACCCATCAGTAGTTGGCTGATATTTTTACTAAACCCCTAGATCAGTCTACTTTTGAGCATTTACGAGGGGATTTGGGAGTTGTGTATCCTTTTTAGGATACTTTGAGTCAGTTTTTCTTTCTTCTTTATTTTTTATTATTGAGTCTTTTTGTGTGCGTTCATATCATGCATAATCATCAATCACATTTTGAGCTTGCTTCTATTATATGATTAATCTGCTCTACTTTCTCTAGCTAGTATATGTTTTTGATTACTTGTCGATGATCATGTTCTGTTTCAGTTCACATGATATATCTGATATTTGTCATATGCATGGCTTTTATGTTTTTAAAATTGAAAAATGATCACCATAGCTTCTGGTAACTAGCATGTGTAGGCTGAATACTTTCGCTATCTTTTACATGCCTTGTAGCTAGATCCTTATTTAGATGCAGATATGCAACTTGAACATTTATATGCTTTAAATATGAAAAGTGTGTTATAAAAATGATAAAAAAAATTCTGAAAAATGAAAAATTTATGCATTTTTATGATTATTAGAAAAGATCCAGGTGGGTTTGCTTTGTCGCATTGCATTGTTTTGGACTGCTTACCATAACACTTTGGTATGAAATAGGACGGTGTAATGTATGCTAAGACCACTGTCTTTAGCTTCTAATGGTCCAGTTCTGGCCTAGGCTTGACTTGGTCGGTTAGCATAAGGTTTGACTTGCAAATAACCCCTAGAAGAAATGAAAAAAATATAAAAAGGAAAAAGAATTAGTCTGAAAAATTTTAAAAAATGACAAGTTTGCTGAAGCACTTTGTTTTGGACAATGCTTATCTTGGTAGATATCAGTTAGCTTTTGCATCTCATGCTTTACTTTTCTTGTCAACTAGAAAATGTGGTGATGTTTTTATTTGCAAAAATTGAAAAAAAAATGTGTGCTAATGACTCTCTTTAGATATCATCTGTTGCACCGATCATGTCATGTATCTTAGATAGTATATCTTTTGCTATACCTGGTAGATGTTGTAATTGCAATTAATCATATCTAAGAAGCATGCTTTTTAAACTCCACCTGCACCCCATCTGCATTCATGGCATATTTTGAGGGGGGGCTGCATTTTAGGGGGAGTTTGTGTCTATGTCTTTTTAGAGTGCATTAGGTCTCACTTGATGAGTCCAATTGTCAACAAGGGGGAGAAATTTTTGATTTTAGGGAACATTTTTTAGCTTTCTCTGGATCCTCTGCCGCTCTTAACCCATGTACCTGAGTCAAACCAAGTCAACAGACCAGTGGATCCTCTGCCGCTCTTAACCCATGTACCCGGATTGGGCCAGCCCGACTCCGCGGCTCCTCTCCCCGGTTGTCGCTCGCTTCCCATGTACCTGAGTCACACGAGCCTCAGACTCGGCAGGTCCTCCTTTCTCTTCCTTTGACTTCCGTTGACAATCACTCATCACAACTGGAATATCAAAACCATATTCTTCAACATGGTTTCTCAATCTCCCCCTTGATGAGTGCATTGTCAACACCCTTTTCAGTTCATCTTCAGAACCTGCAAAACATGTGGAAACAGGAAAACAAAGACAAAAGAAAATAGATGAAATAAAATAAAAGTTTAACCCTAATGACCAAAAGTCAAACAGAAGCAAGAAAAATGGTCATTATGGTTAACCAAAAATAAAGACTCAAAAACAAGTGCAATCTCGAAATTTTAAAATTACCAACAAGGAACTCCCCCTAAAATAAATCCCAGAGAAAGCTAAAAAATGTACTCCAAAAATTCTCTCCCTTGTTGACAATTGGACTCATCAAGTGAGACTGAATGCACTCTAAAGAGACATAGACACAAACTCCCCCTGAAACGCAGCTCCCCCTCAAAATGTGCCATGAATGCAGATGGAGTGCAGGTGGAGTGTGAAAAACATGCTTCTTAGATATGATTAACTGCAATTACGACATCTACAGGTATAGCAAAAGATATACCATCTAAGATACATGACATGATCAGTGCAACAGATGATATCCAAAGGGAGTCATTAGCACGCATTTTTCGATTTTTGCAAAACAAAAGCATCACCACAAAAGCAAAGTAAAGCATGAGATTTAAAAGCTAATTGATATCTACCAAGATAAGCATTGTCCAAATAAAAGTGCTTCAGCAAACTAGTCATCTTTTTAAGTTTTTCAGACTTTTTCTTTTTTCTTTTTATTTTTTCATTTCTGCCAGGGGTTATTTGCATGTCAAACCATATGCTAACCGACCAAGACAAGCCTAGGTCAGAACTGGACCATCAGAAGGTTAAGACATTGGTCTTGGCTTACATTACACCGTCCTAGTTCATACCAAAGTACTATGGTAAGTAGTCCAGAATAATGCATTTTGACAAAGCAAACCCACCTGGATCTTTTCTGATAATCATAAAAATGCATAAATTTTTCATTTTTCAGACCTTTTTTTTATCATTTTTATAATACATTTTTCACATTTAAAGCATATAAATGTCCAAGTTGCATATCTGCATCTAAGTAAGGATCTAGCTACAAGGCATGTAAAAGATAGCGAACGCACTCAGCCTACACATGCTAGTTACTAGAAGCAATGGTGATCATTTCTCAATTTTAAAATACAAAAACCATGCAAATGACAAATATCAGATATATCATGTGAACTGAACCAGAACATGATCATCGACAAGTAATCAAAATATATACTAGCTAGAGAAAGTAAAGATGTTTAATCATATAGCAGAAGCAAGCTCAAAATGTGACTAATGATTATGCATGATATGAATGCACACAAAAAGACTCAATAAAAATAAAGAAGAAAAGAAAAAACTGACTCAAAAGTATCCTAAAAAGGATACACAACTCCCGAATCCCCTCGTAAATGCTCAAAAGTAGACTGATCTAGGGGTTTAGTAAAAATATCATCCAACTGCTGATGGGTATCAACATGAATAAGATCAATGACTCCTTTCTCATATTGATCCCTCAAAAAGTGAAAGCGCACATCAATATGTTTGGTTTTTGAATGAAGACATGGGTTTTTCCCTACACTAATTGCACTGGTGCTATCACAAAACAAAGGGACTCTCGAAGAGAAGAACAACGCAAAAACCCGCAAGGTAGAAATCATCCAAACTAACTGAGAATAGCAGCTAGCAGCAGCTACATACTCAGCCTCAGTAGTAGAAAGCGCAACTCCAGATTGTTTTCTAGAAGACCAGGAAACAAGTGAAGAACCAAGAAGCTGGCAAGTACCGGAATTATACTTGCGATCCAGCCGACACCCACCAAAATCAGCATCTGAAAAACCAGCTAGAACAAGAGATGATGATGTAGAATAATAATGACATAAATTAGGAGCATGAGTAAGATACCTGAAAATACGCTTCACATCCTGCCGGTGAGATGCGCGTGGCGAAGACTGAAAACGCGCACACACA
The DNA here is from genome assembly GCA_019279435.1 of Zizania palustris. Lineage (NCBI taxonomy): Eukaryota > Viridiplantae > Streptophyta > Magnoliopsida > Poales > Poaceae > Zizania > Zizania palustris. The sequence goes on along the minus strand of JAAALK010000288.1, from coordinate 45,865,659 downwards.
CCCACAACAAACTGAATGTCCGGTCTCGTCACAGTCAAGTATAGTAGCGATCCGATCATCCCTCGATACTCTCTCTCATTTACCTTGACGTCATTCTCGTCCTTGTCCAGACCTCCAGATCTGCCCATTGGGGTCATCTGTGGCTTTAGCTCTCCACCAAAGTCAAATTTCTTTAGCATATCTCGTGTATACTTACCCTGGTGGATGAAAATGTCGTCCTTGGTCTGCTTGATCTAGAGCCCTAAAAATTACTTTAGTTCTCCCATGAGACTCATCTCAAACTCGCTATGCATCTGCTCAGAAAACATGGATACAAGCTCATTAGTGGAACCACCAAAGATAATATCGTCAACATAAATCTGAGCAACCAACAAGTATGTGCCATCTCTAAGCAAGAAATGAGTCTCGTCCACAGAACCCATCACAAAACCTTTCTGCAACACGAACTGCTTCAGGCGATCATACCAAGCCCTGGGGGCCTGTTTCAAACCATATAAAGCCTTCTGCAACTTGTAAACATGTCGTGGAAATTTAGGGTTCTCAAAACTAGGGGTTGCTTAACATAGACCTCCTCCTCTATATACCCGTTTAGAAAAGCAATCTTGTCATCCATTTGGTGAAGCTTAAAACCATTAGAAGCAGCAAAGGCCAACAGAATACGAATGGACTCAAGGTGAGCAACAGGGGCAAGGTCTCTTCAAAGTCAATACCTTATTTTTGACAGAAACCCTCTGCCACTAATCAAGCTTTGTTGCGCACCACAACACCATCATCTCCTTGTTTGTTCTTAAACACCTACTTGGTGCCAATGGTGTTACATCCAGGTGGCAGCTCAACTAGTGTCCAAACCCGATTGCGTACAAAGTTTTCAAGCTCTTCTTGCATGGCGTTTATCCAATTTGAATCAGAAAGAGCATGAGAAACGTCTCGGGGCTCAAACTAGCAACAAAAGCAGACTCAGCAAACATAGCAAGTGAACCAGCTGAGGAACGTAAGGATCTCACAGTAAGATCACCTATGATGAGCTCTGAAGGGTGATCACACTGAGTCAGCAACTGGCTCCTCCGGACTCGGCTGAGAAGTCATCTCACCGGAGTCAGCGCCCGACACCTCTGGACTCGGTTGAGGGGGCTCGATCGAAGTAGAAGGAGTAATTAGAGGTCCGTCCTTATCCTCAGTCGAAGTCTCAGAAGGTGTGGGGTCTACAGACTGTGCAGAGGGCCCATCCTCATCATCAGCAGGAGTGTCATCATCTTCCTCGAAGATGGACTCTCCAACCTCATCATCTCCAGAAAGCTCAAAAGAAGGAGTTGGCGAGGGCAAAGACTCATCAAACAAAACCTCACAAGTATCGACAAGCATCTGGGAGTCTAGGTTCCAAACACGAAAGCCTCGTGAATGCAAAGCATAACCTAGAAAGACTCCATCCCAACAACGAGACTCAAACTTGTCCAAATGTCCTCCCTTCTTGAGCACAAAGCACTTGCATCAAAAAGCTCGCAAGTGACTCACCTTGGGCTGTCTAACAAAACGCAACTCATATGACATCTTACCTAAGTAAGCTCTAAGGAAAATGCGGTTGGCAATATAGCAAGTTGTGTTCATTGCTTCAGCCCAAAAACGCCTAGGAGTCCTATGAGCATCAAGCATTGTCCTGACCATCTCGACAAGCGTGCGATTATTTCGCTCCACAACGCCATTATGTGGGGGAGTGTAAGGAGCAGAGAACTGATGATCAAGACACTGATCACTACCAAAACTAACGAACTGAGATTTCTTAAACTCAGATCCGTTGTCTGAACGAATTGCTCGCATCAGAACATTGTTCTCGTTCTTCAGCTTCAAAATCAGGTCATGAACATACTGAAAAGTCTCATCCTTAGACTCTAGAAAGTAAAACCACGAAAATCGAGAAAAATCGTCAACTATCACAAGGTCGTACCACTTCCCACCGACTGAGTGTACTCGAGCTGGACCTACTATGTCCATATGCAACAGCTCTCCCGGGTAAGAAGTCATCACCTGAGTCACAGGTGCGTGAGAAGCGGCAACCATTTTCCCATGACGACAAGGATGACACACTAGATCCTTCTCCATCTTAAGCTTAGGCAAACCTCGGATAAGATCCATAGAACTCAACCTGACAAGCATATCAAAGCTCAAATGGCCAAACCTTCAATGCCACTTCCATAGCTCAAAGGAGGATCCAGCCATCAGACAGCGAGAAGGGCCAGAAGTACTAGAGAAATCAATATGAAAAACCATACCAAAAGGTAGGATCCGGCAAACTAAAGATCCTCTAGAATCAACAACAGAAGACATGCCCTTCTTAAAGCGCACTTCTAAACCATCCTTAAGCAGTTATGAAACAGAAATTAGATTAAAGTTCAGATTTCCAACTAAAGCAATATTCTTCAAAGAGAAATAATCAGAAATACGAATCGACCCAATACCTTGTACCTTCCCTTGACCACTATTCCCGAAAGTGATGTATTCCTTTGAGCTCAGTGGAGTGAGACTGGAGAACCATCTGCGGTGTCCCATCATATGGCCAGAACATCCTCAATCCATGATCCATACGTCCTCTAGTCCTCAATCCTGCAAGATCAATGGTCATGAGTGCGAGCAAATGGTCGACCACTAGGTCTAGCAAAAGTGCTAAACCAGTGTTGAGCCATCTACTCGTAAGTAGGAAAGCAAAAGGAATCATATGAGTTGGGACCAAAATGCGGCTCAAAGCACGGTCCTCTGTTCTGCCTAAAATCACGGTCACGAGGTCCAGAACTGTATCCATAACGATCTGGAACTCTGCCGGAACGAAAACCACCCTCTGAAGCACAATCATGGAAATCGTCTCCTCTACCACCGCCTACACGACGTTACCTGGCCTCTAGCCTCTCTCTACGTCGAGGAACTCTCGGTCTACCACCCTGCTGGTAGAACTGCTCCTGCCCACCTCGAGCTCTCTCTGCTCGCTCAACCCGCATCCTCCTGAAGCAAAACTCCTCAAGATGCCCGTCTCTCTGACAAAACTCACAGTGATAGGTAGGCTTCTTGGGATGTTGTTGTGGCTTAGGGTTCTTAGGCTTAGTGGTGTTGGGTGTAGCATCTTTGGTGTGAGAGGGTCCAGGTAAAGAATCAAGAGAAGTGTGGAGAGTTTTAGGCTTTGGAACCCAGATCTGCTTCTTAGGTGGAGCTTTAGGTTGTTCTTGGAACACTCCATCCTTGGGCTGACTATCCTTAAAGGACTCAGTGGAGTGAGTCTTGGGACATCTCTGTTCTAGAGTATTCTTACTCCACTCCACTGCTCGGCTAATGGAGCTCTCAAAATCAGCCTTGGTATAGGTGTAACCTACCCCAAACCCATCCTTTCTCTTGAACTGCTGGATCATCATGCCGAGCTGTGGCTCTCTGGCACTAATCCAACTTAGGATCTGATGGAGGTAAAAGTTCTCGTTCTGAACATCAGCTAGCTCCTCTCTCAAAGAAGTTAACACCTCCACCTGAGACAAGCAGATCTCACACTCTTTATCAACTTCGACAAGCTTCTCAGCTTTTAGCTTGATCAACTCCATTCTAATGGACAAACAGTTCTCACAAATAGTGGGTGGAACTGACAAGGTCTCAAGCTCTAGCTTAGTCTTCTCCAACTCAGCTCTCACTTCAGCTAACTCGCTCAACTGCTCATCACTCTTGGCTCTCAGCTCAGCTATACTAGCTAAATGAGATGGGTAGTCTACACAAGGTATGACAGTGGCATGAGCATCTTTCAGCTCCTGCTGAGCACTCTCAAGCTCAGTGGCCAATGCATCTCTCGCATCTACTCTCTCTGTATACCTGGACTTAAGAGTTGTCAGGTCACACAACACCACCTCACAGTTAGGGCACTCACCACTATCACCCAAGCAAGGGGAAGAATACAGATTCTCAATCTTGCCATTTGCTGTGGAAGCTCACTCTCAAGCTCATCTATCCTCTTCTTAGCCCCTTTAAGCAGTTTCTCCCTATACTTCAACTCCTGATGATTCTATTCTAATAAATTAACAACTTCTTGTTCATATGATGCTACCTGCTCATCGTCGTCATCGTCGGAGTCGTCGGAGGAGACCTTTTCTTTCTTCTCCCCAAGTGCCATTGAGCAGAAGCTCTTGTGGGGTCTTCGGCTGTCATGTGAGCGTCTCTTCGGCTTATCCCCAAAGGCCATGAAATAGAGGCTCGTCGGATCATCCCTGTCCTTCCCCTTCCTGATCACGATCTCTTCATCACTTGAGCTTGAAGATGATGAGGAAGACGAGGATCTATTGGAGTAGCTTTTCTCCATCTCGGCGAAGAAAGCCTTGTCTCGTTTCTTGTTCTAACGCCTGTAGTCCTTCAAAGCCTTCCGAAAGAATCTCGTCTTGGGCTTGCCCTTTGTAGAGTTGTCGTATTTGTCAGAGTCGTAGGAGTTGCCGTTGGTTCCCTTCTTGTAGTTCTTCTGCTTGGGGCAGTCGGCAATGAAATGACATGTATCACCACACTCAAAGCATCCGGATTTTGTGCCGTGTCTATTAAACATTCGCTTATAATAGACACGACGCACCCAATTGTTAAACAAGCACAGATCATCATCTCCTAGAGTATCAAGTTGTTCCTCGGAGATAGACATCAAGGAAAAAGCAGTACAACTCATGGCATTAGGATTAGCAGATGGTGTCGCAAGCGCCAGAGTCTTTGATCCAGAACCAGTGAGATTTGATCTCAACTGGATATCGACCTCTGAGGCCTTGAGCTTACTAAAAAGCTCTACGACGGTCAAGGTACTATAAGATGCGCTCTCAATAATAGAAGAGACCTTGATCTCCCAGATCTTAGGGTCCAAGGTATGGAGTACCTTAAGCGCCTGCTCATGATCCGAGACCAGCTGATCACGCTCGGCCTTGTTAACGCGAAGCTTGTTAATGATCGATTGAAAACGACCAAATAAAGCCTCAACCGTCTCACCCCGGCTTCTGTGAGAAAGTTCTCATACTCACGCCGGTAGGTCTGATAAAGCCTAGCCTTGACCTGAGATGTCCCCTCATGATGTGCCTGGAGGGTGGCCCAGATCTCTCGAGCAGTGGTGAGATGGCTAACATGCTCAAACTCACTAGGACCTAGACCAGAGAATAAAATATTCACCATCTTACTATTATTTTGATGCTGGGTAATTAGATCTGCAGCAGTATCCACAGCAATAGTCGTTATGGTGAAACTAGGATGAACACAAATCTCCCATACGTCCGAGCTCTGGCTCATAAGGTATGCTCGCATGCGAGTCTTCCAATAAGTGTAGCCAAAAGCTTCTAGGGACGGGATTTTGCCAGAAGACGTCATGGTCACTACCTAGGTTTAGAATTGGTTAAGATATTAGAAAAACCCTAACCTTGCTCTAATACCACTTGTAGGACCGAAAGTAGCGACAAGAGGGGGGTGAATGGGCTCCTAAAAATTTCTCGCTAATATTTGCAAAGCAAATTATGCAAACCAACGTTGTCTAGCCTAAAAGTGATAGGTGTCTTAATTGAAATGATATCAAAGATAAACTAAAGTAAAAATACTGTAGTAAATAAAAACATCTAGATAAATCACGAAATATTTATTTTTCAGTCTCAAAATAAAACACTATTTAAATGAATAAAAACATGTAACATCCAGAAATTGATATAGAAATAACCCTAAAATATTTCAAGTAAATCTAGAATAAAAATATTTCTGCGACTATTAATAATTTTTTTTCTTTTATACGAGCAAATTAAATAATATTAAAATAAAAATATATGAGTACTAAAAATACTTAGGCAGTTTAAATTACTACAAAATTTCTAAACAAATTTTTCGCTAATTAATTAGTAGATGATTATCTCTAAAACTAATCTACTAAAAATAGGAGATTAAAACTTACCTACGTCATCTCGATCCTTGCGCCGTTGGCTTTGTTGTAGGAGCTCGGGTAGCCGCGCCGCACACGTCCAATATCCTGCCGCCGATCACCGTGCGTTGCTTCTGGAATTCCCGCCGAATGGCTTCCCTGGCTAAAAAGCGGACGCAGTGGGTCCCGCACAAGAGAAGTGCCACAACCGAAGCCTGCTGTTGCTTTTGCCGTGGAGAGTAAACCCGTCTTGATTGCCTTCCGTGAAGAAAAATTACACCGTAGCCCTGCCGCCCTGACAGCAAGCTGCTGCGCTAGGGCCAGTAGGTTGTGCGGCTGCACCCAGGCTCCAGAACTGCATGCGTCTGCGTGGTGCAGATGAGAAAGACATGTGCGCTGCTGCTGGTATCGCATAACGAGAGCTACGCCGGGGGCCCCTCAGTGTCACCCGATGCGCAGCTCCCTGCTGTGTCACGTCGCCCAAGAAAACGAGAGGCTGGAGATCGAATTTCGGTGGAAAAACTCAGGGCCTATTTATAGGCGACTCTAATACATAAAAGAGAAAATTTCGTATATGCCACTCAAAGTTCGCCGGTTTCCGTATATACTATTGAAAACTTGCTATTTCCATATATGTCACTGCTTGAATTTTCCGTGTCCATATATGCCATTACTGTTAGTTTTGACCGTTAGTCAACGTTAATTTTTTTCAAAATGCCAAAATTGTCCTTAGCTCACTAAAAATCAATGATGATTTAAGCTTCATGAGTAACTATTACTTGCTCTAGCCGGTACACGCATACCAATCGCTCATTCAATCTAGCGCAACCGAGACCGGTTGGAAGTAAATCTTGCTATCTAACTTTATAAGTTGAGGGCAATTTTGACATTTTGAAAAAATCTAATGTTGACTAATAGTCAAAACTAACGGCAATGGCATATATGGACACAGAAAATTCAAGCAGTGGTATATATGTAAATAGTAAGTTTTCAATGGCATATACGGGAATCGACAAACTTTCAGTGGCATATACGGAATTTTCTCTACATAAAAAGACTAATTTACCCCTAGGGTAAATTAAACTAACTCTAAAATAAAATCCTAAAATTACTAAAACATTATTAGAAAAATCACCTAACTCAAATAAAAATATTCTAAATTTAAAAACTAAATATTAATATCCTAAAAACGAATTAATCATAGATTGTCAGTTTTGCGCCGAAATTGACAAAGCGTCCAACGTCTTCGCACCGGGTACCCGGATTGGGCCGACCCGACCCCGCAGCTTCCTCAGCCCGGCAATCGCTTGCCGCCCGTGTACCTGAGTCAAACCCAGTCAACAGACCGGTGGATCCTCTGCCGCTCCTAGCCATGTACCTCGATTGGGCCAGCCCAACTCCGGGGCTCCTCTGCCCGGCCGTCGCTCACTGCCCGTGTACCTGACTCACATGCGCCTCAGACTTGGCAGGTCTTCATATCTCCCTTCCTTTGACTTCCGTTGACAATCACTCATCACATCTGGAATATCAAAACCATATTCTTCAACATGGTTTCTCAGCCGCAATGCCGGAGTTTTCCACCCGCTGATGGGCCTATCACGCCGGGGCCCATGCGCCGAAGTCCCTTGGGCATTGAGGGTTTTCGAAAACCCGAACCCTCCGACAGGAGGCTTCGACTTGACCAATCTCACGCTGCCAGCTCAAGCAGGCTTCGGTAGAAGTAGGAAAGGCTCGGGGGGCACTCCGAAATTAGTAACTTGGATGTCACTCTAAGGACTAAGTTGGCAGACCCTTCAGATGCTCATAAGGGCAATTGGAGAACTCCAATCATCCAATATTTAAGAGACCCTAGTAAAAGGGTTGATCGGAAAGTTCGGCGACAAACATTTAAATTTGTGGTGCTAGATGATACACTATATCGCTGAACTGTTGATGTAGTACTGTTAAAGTGTTTAGACGATGAACGGTCCCAAGTGTCTACGGGAGAAGTCCATGAAGGGCTTTGTGGCACTCATCAGTCGGCCCAGAAAATGAGTTGGATGCTCAAGAGAGCAGATTTCTACTGGCCGACTATGGCTGAAGATTGTTTTAAGTATTATAGAGGATGTGAAGCATGTCAGAAGTTTGGCAATATTCAGTTAGCTCCTGCTTCATTACTTAACCCTATTGTCAATCCATGGTCGTTCCGAGGTTTGGGTTTAGACTTCATCGGCCAAATTCACCCTCCTTCTTCAAAAGGGCATCGGTTCATGTTGATGGCGACATACTACTTCACCAAATGGACCAAAGCCGTGCCTCTCATGAACATGACTCACGACATGGTACTTGATTTTATCTTGAATCACATTATACATAGATTTGGTATTCCTCAAACTCTCACTACAGATCAAGGCAGTTCGTTTGTTTCTAAAAAATTGAGGGACTTTGCCTAATTTTATGGTATTAAGTTAATAAACTCTTCACCATACTATGCTCAGGCCAATGGTCAGCCCGAGTCTAGTAATAAGACTGTGATTAAGCTCATTAAGAAGAAAATTGAAGAGTTTCCTAAGAGGCGGCATGAAGTGCTTTCCGAAGCACTATGGGCTTATAGAATTGCAACGCACAGTGCTACCAAATTTAGTCCATATGAGTTGGTATATGGACAAGAAGTCGTTCTACCTATAGAAGTAGATCTTGGCTCTTTAAGAGTTCTAAAACAAGATGGCTTATCGGTCAACGTGTATGAAACTCTTTTGAAAGACAATATTGTGGGATCGGAATGACGACTAGAGGGGGGTGAATAGGCGCCTCGACAAATTATCAAGAATTAGATGGCCTTTTCAAAACACCCAATGCACCTCCAAAGTTACAAATTCAAATTTAAAACAATCAGTGAATCAGAACAACAGGATCTTTTCAAATTCAGATTTCAGTCTTGATTGGAGATTGAAATGTCGAAACACTTCTGTCGATGAATGATATTTTGAACTACAGAGAGTAGATCGACAACAGAGTGATCGACAGAAGTAATCAGTGTTTGAAACTCCAAAACAAACAAAAACTCAGAAATCTTCTCTAACACTTGTTCTTGCCACTTTGTGCCAACACTTGATGGAAGGTTGATCTAATTTAATACTTATAGCATCAATTCAACCTTTCAAATGATTTCAGATCACTTCAAAAAGATTTTAGTTGAAACAACCAAACTTCTGAAAATTTCTGGATGATGAATAGTACCAATCAGATTCAATTCAGTTCATAATTTAGATTTCAACTTCAAATCAGTTCAGATTACTATATCAAATTAATTCAAACAGATCTCAATTGAAACTACAACTTCTGAAACTTTTTAAATGATAAACAGTGTTTTCAGAAAAGATATAAACTGAAACTGTTTATGGTAATACAAGAAACAAATCTAAACTGAACCAATAGAGTTTAAACCTGAAAACAAATTGTAGTTTAACAACTCAGTTCAATTTAGAAATTCCTATGCTGAAATAGATTAAAACCCAGTTTGCAGTAATCAATCACTTCAGCACCAATTGATCAACAGAGGAAATTTCAGATGTAAGCAAATCAACACATCTCTACTCAAGAACATCAAAAGTGAATTAAATAAAGTCCCATGCTCAGATCAGAACACTGCAATTTCTGTTGTTCAAAAGTAACTCAACAAGCAATTCAATCAAGATTCAAAATCAGATCACTGATTTAAATCTCATACAGATAACCAAAAACATATTGTTCTTTTCAGTTCATGTTGTACAGCTTATAGCAAATCAGAGAATACTTCATGTAATCACAAGAAATGAACAACCACAACTGACCTAGTGAAGAATGGACATACCTTTGCTTGCATTAATTCAGTGCAGTCCTTGTGAGTGGATTAAATTAAATCACTCCCCTTGATTCCATTTGTCTTGACACTTGCTGGTAATATGTTGATCAGGAGCATAGAACACTTGAAGCATTAAGAGAGATGTGTAATGAAAAATGTTTTCAAGAAAAGTATTTCAGAGTAAACTCATCTAACACTGATAGAAATTGTTCATTCAGGAATTAGTTAGAGAGAAAAATATATCCAACATTTTTGAGTTCTGTTAGATAATTACTGAAGCAGGTTCAGTAATAAAACTAACAACTTCTTCACAGCTATGTCAGATAACCGCAACTTAAAAAGTTAGGCAGGGGACAGAACAGAGACAGCTCTGAAAAGCAAGTCTGGACAGACAAAATTCTGACAAATTAAAGTAGAACTTGCTCTCTGTCTGATTCATGCACAAAACGAACTGCTGATGTGTAATTAGGAAAAGCAACTTTTCAGTGTGCAGAGAGAACAGATGAACATATTCTATCTTCTCAAACCTTATTGTCTAGCCAAAATTGATGAGAAGTGCATCAAAAGATTCGGGTTTCCTTTAAAAGACAACCCTGTACATGCATTGCTGATTGATATGCACTTCAAGTATTCAAACAAGTACAAATCATCACAAGATAATGAATCTCTTCAATACTTTTGTTCAGATAAAAAGAACAGGATAGCAATTATAGTATTGAAAAGGTGAGCAATAGGACTCAACAAGTATCTGATAAGGAACAGAGAATAAAGAAGATCAACATATTAGCATCATGATGATAACGCATGTCTCCTGTGCAGATTTTTCAGAATAATTGCCTAGGAAGGCACATGAATCTTACACCAGGAGAAAACTTAGTATACATATTAAACCAGATCCAAAAGTTGACAACTGAAACAGTACATGATCATGAATATTGACTATTCAGAAATGCATACAAAGATGCGATGAAAGTGAACAAAGTAATACCACCATTTTCTCCATTCAGATTAGCACTCAAGATTTCTATCCTCTAAACTGATAGTCAAAAGACCTCTACTTTGTTGATTTCATCTGTGATGAACTAGAGCAGTATCCTTGACTTAGTGAGGATGAACCAGCTGAAAAGAAATAAACAAAACAGATCTGAAAACAGAAATTGATTACATCAAGCAATGTAAGCTGAATAGATGTATTTCAGATTGTTTCAGCATACTATTCTGTCTTTTCCAGCAGGAAAGTTCATTTCAGAAGCAATATTGCACTTTTGATGAACAAGAACATCATGAAGAAAAGGATTAAACAGATGCAAACTTCGAAAATGGAACATTGAAATGATGATCAACAAGAGTTATAAAGGCTCCAGATTCAAACACAGCATCAAACAGGAATCTCAAAAGTGAGTCAAAGGAAGAACTCATACGCTACAGCACTTCAGAGACCATCGCTGAATCCAGTTTTCTGTAGCATTGTCGAACGATGAACAGGCAAAAGCTGTACAGAACAGGACTGAAAATAAGAGAAAAATGTCTGAGAAAAATAGTGTTTTGTGATTAGGTAGCTCCTAAATGTTCAGCCAAAAAGAGAGCCACCTGCCCATGGCTATGGTCCTCTATTTATAGGCCAGCCATGGGGGTATTTTCTGAAAAAGACCCTCTAGAACTCAAATATTACACAAAGGTCCTATCCCTTGTAATATATTTTCAGAATTGAATAAATCCTGAAAAATTATATTCAAGGAGTACATTTACTCTAGACTCTTGCAAAAATTAAATCTAATTTATTTAAATAGTAACAATGATAAAAGTTTCGATGGTTTTTAGCAAAAACTGACAAAGCCTCTCCCGATCATCGACGCCCGTCATCAGTCCGCGATCTCGACCGCCAGCAAGCCTCTCCCGCTCTCGATCCCTCGAGCCGCCTTGTCACTTGCACTGGCTTCCCTTTCGCTGACTCGAATGACACTTCATCTCGATCAATCTCCAACTCGACGTCTTGTTCGACCTCCATGCATACTCCTGAGTACACTCTCGACTTCGACTGACACCCTTGACCATCCGACATTAGACTCCCCGTCTAACCTTGATCCCGTGCCATCGACAGTTGACAAGTAACTATAGCCTGCACACATGAGACAAACACAGACACACACCCCAACTCCAACACATCCTGACTCAACTCGTGAATCCAACATGTCAATCACTCATCATTCCTTTGAACAATAGTGACACAACTCACTATGTTCCTCAAATATAGAAGAAGTGACCGATAAGAGATTGAGGGCTTTAGAAGCTATAGAGACAAACAAAAGGAGAGTAGCTAAAGCCTACAATAAGAAGGTTAAACTAAAATCGTTTCAAGTAGGTGACTTGGTTTGGTAGATGATTTTGCCCTTAGGCACTAAGAGCCCTAAATTTGGTAAATGGTCACCTAGTTCGGAAGGTCCTTTCAAAATAGTCGAAATCGCTCCTGGCAATGCATATGTATTAGAGTCACTGCAAGGAGAACGGTTTCGAAGAGCTTTGAATAGCAGGTACTTGAAAAGGTATTTCCCAAGTGTGTGGCAAACAACTTGAAAAGTGTCAAAAGGCCGATATGAAAAGTATCGTCCTTAGCCCGTTATGTTTTTAGTTCTCTTAGTTCACTAAAAGGCAGGGGGGCATGTGTTGATAGAAAAAAATGGCATTAGTGGTTAAGATGACCAAAATATAAATTTTTGTAATTTGAGCCAGAAATACACGTCCCGGGTTAGGACGAAGACCTACAGGGTCGAAGGCTCACTAGGCTATGGGCTTCAGAAGATTCCAGCAAGCCTGCAGCCTTTGGCCCGAAGGCCTTCGGAGGCCCACCCTACTGAAGCTTCAGCCTGAGGAGCAGGCTTCGGTGGGCCTAGTGTAGCGCCCCGATTTATCGAAATTGAGACATTATTGAATTTCCAAAGAAAAACACTAATACAAGAGGTTCATCATGCGACAACGTACATACGACAAGCATTCATGGTACGCAGACCATATTATTACATAAGTGTTGAAATAAAAATAGTAATAAAAGTAAATAGCATGACGAACTTCTTCTTCATGGATCTTTGCTTGACTGGGTCGCTACTCCAGACCGTCTTCATAGTAGACATCCTCTGTGGGGTCCAACGGGTATGAGTACAAAAAGTACTCAACAAGCCACCGCAAATGCAAGTAATAATGCAGGATAATAAACAAGGAAGGATCATGGATCAAAGTGTGAAAAACTACATTTTCAGTTATGGAAATTAGTGTAATCACATTTTATCGTGCGGGAATATAAACATGAACATCAATAACATCATCTAACTCGAGGAGTACGTTTTACCTCCTCGCACAACAGTCCTTACATGTCAAACCATCATGCACATACATATTCAAAGTAATCTAACCGTGGGATGTCACGCAACCCGCCCTTGACCGTGGGCTCGGCTTTTCGAAAAGATTTAAGACTCTGATCAGAGATGTACTACTGTACCCACAAGGCACGCACTCATCCCAAACGAGATGACCCATACCACGGGAACTCGTGCCAAAACCTCGACATGAAGTGCTCCAAGCGATAACCACCCGCTCTAGGTTTCGCCGGCGCGCCGGGCCGCATCTCGGCTAACGTCGCACCCCCTTTTGTGCCATGTCGGTAAAGCCACCCGCAGGTGCAGCTTGACCCATCTCCAAATGGTGGCCTCGGTTTGGAACACGCCATACCTTAGTTAGGACTTACCCACTAGACTTGTGGTTAGTACGGATGTGTATTGCAACGGATCCCTCAGACCGGTCCTTATAGTGCCCCGGGTGCTACCGACCAATTCCCTAGCTTGCACCCGGAACCCACCATGCATACACTCACAACCATAACTCATCACCGACAGAATTCCAAGGATAAGAAACAATGGGGATCATATAGCAGAACCATATTGCTACGACTCATTTTTATCCTATAGCGATCGTGCCAATACATTGGACACTAGCTAATAGCATTAATCATATGGTGACAAGGAGGTTAGGCGAGATAGCATGGCTTGGGTTGCACATCAAGGTCGGGGATCCTAAATAAATATATTGTACGGGTTTCATTCGACTAATGCATATATTTCCTATGTGTTTTAGCGATAGTTTAATCAAACATGTGTTCAATATGCTCAAAAGATTGCTTTCGTGACTTGCCTTGTTCAGCGAAAGGCGAGGGAGGGACTTCCTGGAAGTATTCCGGCTCCTCGACGACATCGTAGTCTTTCCAATAAAGTAAAATAAAATGAACACAACATTCAATCAAACAATATAGCATTACATAATAAGCACATAGGTTAAAGTTGGTTTGATTAAAAATAAATTGAGTTGTTAAGGTTCTGAAATTCATTTTACAAATAATTCTAAAAGGAAATTAAAGTGAGGTGTTGTTCTTTGAAAAAGGGTTTTAAATGTGTGTAATCTCATTTTAGACATTCTAATCAATTTGAAATGAAAGGTTCATGGTCTATGTAGTGGTATTCAAGATATAGACAGAAAGAAAATAAATATAAACTGTAATGAAATTTACATTTTTGCCCTATTTAAATAAACATGAAAAAGTCTAAGGTAACATATTGTTTGTATTGAACTAATAGATAGAGAATAATATTATGAATTTTCTGAAATTGGAATGGCAATTTTTAGAGTTCAAATGCGCCAGAAATGAATTTTACAAGTTTTAAACATTTTCTGGAATTTATTTTCAAATTTAAATCCCCTCGGGTCCATGGTGAGCCAGGCCCATGGTGAACCCATGCACTGTGCGCGTGCGCCGGATCGATCTAGACCATTGGATCCAGATCCAACGCGCGCAAGCGAGGCGGGGCGCTTAAGTGATAACGGACGGCCAGGATTAAAACGCACAAAAGGGTACCACGTGGACGCACGAGATCGATCGCGGGTTTTAAATGGAAATGAACACGCGAGATTAAAATGTAACGCTTTGACCAGATCTGACGGTGCGGATTAGATCGCGCACGTGGAGTGACTAGCGCCGCTCGATCGCGATCGTGCGGTCGGGATTGAATCCGACACGACATGGGTATGCAACCCGTGTCGGTCATCTTCTCCGACGACGGCGAGCGGGCCAGGGGCCATGGTGAGCGACGGCGGCCCTAGCTAAGCCTAGAAATGGAAAGAGGACACTACGGCAGTCACGACGGTACCTTAAGCGAGGCGAGGGGTCGACGGAGCGCGGTCGACGGCGAGGGTAGACGCCGTGGGCTCCTCGGGTACTCGACGGCAAGGGTGATCCGGCGATCTCCTTGGCCAGCGAAGGTGTGGCCGAGGTTGGGGCGGTCCTTGCGGTCGCAGAGGTGTGGTCGGTGAGGACGGAGGGGGACTCTGGTGAGGGCGATCGATGGCTGTTGGACGGGCGGCGGTGTTGCGCTAAAAACCAAATGGAGGGTGTTCTGATCGTGCTCGAGGCGAGTGGGCGTAGGAGATCAAGTACGGGTGGCTAGGGGGCTTAAATAGGCGTGCCGGCGAGGTTTAATGGGCGTCGCATGCAAGGAAAGCCGAGGAGGGGTTTACTCGCTGGCGAGGGCTCAACCATGCACGTGAATGCGGTCCGGAGGCTTAAACGCATGCCTTAATGCGCTTAAATGACCGGCGGGCCTCGGGGAATTCAATGCCAGGGTCGGTTTAACGGGAGGGGGAGCCAGCGAGCGGATCCGAGGTGAGGTTCTCGGCCGACGGAATTAGGAGGGGGGTTGGCGCGAGGTTGATGACGAAACTGACAGGCGGGGGCCACTGGCCAGCGGGCGTGTGCGGGTGAACGAGGGAGGCGGCTGACGGGTGGGGCCGTGGTGTCGGGCGCGTGCGTGAGGGGAGGCGATCGGCGCTAACAGGTGGGGTTGGGCTGTCAGCCAGAGGCGGGCGAGGGTGACGGGCTGGGCCAGCCGGGAGAGAGAGAAGGGAGGGGGAAGCCCATTACTGTTTTCAAAGGTTTTCCGATTTAAAATAATTGCAGAAAATAGATTAAATCTTTTGGGGCATTTCCAGAGTGGATAAAAATTTGTAAAAATTCTCAAAAATATATCTTGGCCTTGGGAGTTTATACAAAAATGTTCAGCTCCTGGTTTGGTCATTAACTCTATGATGTAGTTCAAAATGGTAAGGGAAAGTATTTAAAGGTATTTTCAGAATAATAAAATCCAGGAAATTGAATTAAATATTATTTTTATTGTTTTGGAAATTTGGGGTGTTACAAACCTATCCCCCTTACAAAGAATCTCGTCCTTGAGATTGGAATGTTACTCGAATAACTCGGGGTATTGGGCTTTTGGTTCGTCTTCCTTTTGTAGAAGTCTGGTCATCGACTTGGCGATCTTGGAAAAATTCTCGATGAACCGGCGGTAGTACCCGGCCAATCCGAGAAAGCTTCGGATCTCGGTCACGGTCGTAGGCTGCAGCCGGTTGGTCACTGCTTCCACGGCGGTTGGGTCCACTGCTATTCCTCCGACAGATATAACATGGCCGAGGAACTTCACCTCAGACGACCAAAATTCACATTTGCTGTATTTGGCGTACAGTTGCTGCTCCCTTAGCTTTCCGAGGGTCAGACGGAGGTGAGTCTCGTGTTCTTCCTTGGTCTTGGAGTAAACGAGGATATCATCGATGAATACCACGATGAACTTATCCAAGAACTCCATGAATACATTGTTCATCATGTTCATGAAAAATGCCGGGGCATTCGTGAGTCCGAACAACATCACTGTATACTCGTAGAGTCCATAGCGGGAGGTGAAGGCGGTCTTGGGTATGTCTTCCTCCCTAATCCTCAACTGGTGATAGCCTGACCTGAGGTCAATCTTGGAAAACACCGAGGATCCCTTCAGTTGGTCGAATAGATCATCGATCCGAGGAAATGGGTACTTGTTCTTGATGGTTACATCGTTCAAGGCTCTATAGTCCACGCACATCCTCTTAGTCTCATCCTTCTTCAAGGCAAAGATAACCGGTGCACCCCAGGGGGAGGTACTCGGTCGGATGTACCCTTTCTGCTCTAGGTCTTCGATGTTGCTCTTGACCTCGGCTAGTTCGTTGGCGGCCATCCGGTATGGGCGCTTGGAGATTGGAGTGGTCCCGGGGACAAGTTCAATTCTGAATTCGATGTCCCGCTTGGGAGGCATTCCTGGTAGGTCTTCTGGGAAGACGTCCATGAACTCCTTGACTATGGGTACTTCTTCAAGAGCTAGCGTGTGGAGTGATGCTTCGAGTGGTTTGCGGCTGGTCATCCGAAAGGTGACGGCTTCGCCTTCAGGGTTGGTCACCATGACTGACTTGTTGGCACAGTCGATCACACCCTTTTGCTTCATCAACCAATCCATCCCTAGGATGAGGTCGAGTCCGGTGCACTTTATGAGAACTAGTTCTGCCTGGAACAATACTCCTTGGATCTCTATCTTAACCTTAGGACTGTATAAGTGGGCTAAGGTCTTATTGCCTGGAGTGGCAATCATCATGGGGATGGATAGAGGGAGTACTTCCAATTCGTTGATTTTCGCAAAATCTTCTGAGACGAAGGAGTGTGTTGCCCCAGAGTCGAATAATATTATGGCTGGTACGGAATTCACAATAAACGTACCGAGCACGACTTCAGGAGCCTCCTGAGCTTCCTCCAGCATTGATGTGATTTACGCGGGCACGCACCGCCTGGTTGGGCGCCGCGCCTTGGGGCTGCTTGGGGTGGGGACACTAGTGCGAATAGTGGCCTTCCTTGCGGCAGTTGAAGCAGACGATCGGCCTCCCTTGGCGATCCTTCAAGATCGGGGCCTTGGCGGCTGACGTCGGCTGAGCAGCCGGAGCTGGTGGAGCGGGGCGAGGATGCCCGGCGTTGGATCCACCGGTGGCGTGAGGTGGCCTGTAGGCGGGCCGAGGATGGTTGGCGGGCGCTGGTGGCGGAGGAATGAAGCAGGGCCTCTGGGAATTCGCATGTTGATGCTTGAAGGCAATCATCTTCCTCTTCTTGAGGTCCAACTTGTTCTGCTCAGTCTCTTGGATGAGCGCTTTGTTGACTAGCCGTTGGAAGTCGGCGTAGTCGGTGGCGACGAGCTGGATAGATAGCTCATCCTTAAGTCCCCGGAGGAACTTGGCCTGGCGGAGGGCGTCGGTGCGCACTTTTTCCGGTGCGTAGCGGGCGAGGCGATTGAACTCATGGAGATACTCCATGACTGTCTGGTTGCCTTGTTGCAGGTCGCGGAACTCCTGCTGTTTTACCGTGATGACTCCGACGGGGACGTGGGCGGCATGAAAGGCGATGGTGAACTCCGCCCATGTTACCACGTGGTCCTCTGGCTGGGACTCATGGTAGTTGTCCCACCATTCAGCGGCGGGACCCTAGAGCTGGTGAGTGGCAAAGGCCACTCGCTCCCGGTCGGTGCAGGGGAGGAGATCAAGCTTCTTCCCAATGGTGCGGAGCCAATCTCCGGCCTCCATGGGGTTGGTGGTGCTTGAGAAGATGGGCGGGCGCACGCGCAGAAACTTCGAGAGTTGTGGAGCGGGTGCGGGTGCTGGTGCGCGATGGGCAGGTTCCCCTTGCTGCAGTCAGTCCAACTGAGCCTGTTGGTGCTGCATTTGGGTGAGGAGGGCGGTGATCAGCTGGTTCTGGTTCACCATCATCTCCGCCAAGGTAGGGTGTTTGGCGGATGGCGACCTAGACTGACGCGGGCCCGTTGCACCCCAGTTGGGTACAACACCCTCGGGCGCGTCACGACTTCCTCCTTCTCCGTTGTTGGAGCCGGTGTTCTGGTGGTCGGCCATTTTCTGAATATACGATGTTATAAGGCAAAAAGATGATGAAACACGAATATAATCAAAATACCTCATAAGGCTCATGCATATATATGAAGGGTGAAAATTGTTCATTACAATCAAGCTTTTATTCCATCTACAACACAACTCGTTGCAGGTGGCACCACATAAAAAAATGTTTTATTGAGATAGCGGCCTCTAGCGTCTACTCGCCACCGAAGGCGGTCTCCGTGCTCTCGGAACCACAAGTACACGGCTCCAGAGGGATGGTGGGTTCGAGAAAGTTCTCGATGATGGAGTCGGAGACGAGGCCAGGGCGTGGTGCAGGGGCACTGGTGGAGGGTCTGGCGGGGAAGGGGTGTGGCGGGATCCTCTTGGGGCGAGGGAGGGGCTCACGGATGGGCTTCTTCTTCCTCGAAAGGAGAGGGACCATCTCCGCGATGTCCTTCTGCAGCTGCATGATCTTGCGCTGCAGCTCGCCGTTCTGCTGGATCAAGTTCTTCATCTCCTCACGAAGAAACTCAACCACCTCATGATGCTCATCGGCGTCGAGCACCGCCTCGGTATGGAGGTCATCCATAGCCTGCAGAAGACGCGACTACCGGGCCATTACTGGATCACGCACGGAGTGAACTCCAAGGTAGATGCTACAGTGGGCGCCAGGAGTACGCTTCGGCACAAGCCGGAAGGACGAGTTCTGAAGACGATCGTCGTAGATCATCCTCAGCTCCATGAGGGCCTAGAGGGCGACTCGTTGGCACACGACGTCGAAAGTCGGGCCCCCAAGTGCGGTGGTGTAGGGTGGCAGATGCTTTGTGGAGCCATGGACGGTGAGGGAGACGTCACAAGGCTCGGCGAACTCATCGGGGTACACTCCTTGGAATTTAGGCTGGAAGAGGAACCCGAGGAAGGTGAGCATCATACGGAGCTCCCGGACGAAGCCCTCGTAATGGCGGCAGTAGCTGTGCACTTGGTATATTGGCATCTACAAAACAACAAGTTGAATAAAAGTGAGGGGAGGAACAAAGTTTATAAAGTAGGTTTTCGAGAAATAATTTCTTGCAGCTAATGGCTAGGTGGGTCTGTTTGGCTTCCTACAGTCAAGTCAGCTCTGATACCATCTTGTAGCGCCCCGATTTATCGAAATCGAGACATTATTGAATTTCCAAAGAAAAACAATAATACAAGAGGTTCATCATGCGACAACGTACATACGACAAGCATTCATGGTACGCAGACCATATTATTACATAAGTGTTGAAATAAAAATAGTAATAAAAGTAAATATCATGACGAACTTCTTCTTCAGGATCTTTGCTTGACTGGGTCGCTACTCCAGACCGTCTTCATAGTAGACATCCTCTGTGGGGTCCAACGGGTAGGAGTACAAAAAGTACTCAACAAGCCACCGCAAATGCAAGTAATAATGCAGGATAATAAACAAGGAAGGATCATGACTCAAAGTGCGAAAAAGTACATTCTCAGTTATGACATTTAGTGTAATCATATTTTATCGTGCGGGAATATAAACATGAACATTAATAACATCATCTAACTCGAGGAGTACGTTTTACCTCCTCGCACAACAGTCCTTACATGTCAAACCATCATGCACATACATATTCAAAGTAATCTAACTGTGGGATGTCACGCAACCCGCCCTTGACCGTGGGCTCGGCTTTTCGAAAAGATTTAAGACTCTGATCAGAGATGTACTACTGTACCGACAAGGCACACACTCATCCCAAACGAGATGACCCATACCACGGGAACTCGTGCCAAAACCTCGACATGAAGTGCTCCAAGCGATAACCACCCGCTCTAGGTTTCGCCGGCGCGCCGGGCCGCATCCCGGCTAACATCGCACCCCCTTTTGCGCCACGTCAGTAAAGCCACCCGCAGGTGCAGCTTGATCCATCTCCAAATGGTGGCCTCGGTTTGGAACACTCCATACCTTAGTTAGGACTTACCCACTAGACTTGTGGTTAGTACGGATGTGTATTGCAACAGATCCCTTAGACCGGTCCTTATAGTGCCACGGGTGCTACCGACCAATGCCCTAGCTTGCACCCGGAACCCACCATGCATACACTCACAACCATAACTCATCACCGATAGAATTCCAAGGATAAGAAACAATGGGGATCATATAGCAGAACCATATTGCTACGACTCATTTTTATCCTATAGTGATCGGCCAATACATTGGACACTAGCTAATAGCATTAATCATATGGTGACAAGGAGGTTAGGCGAGATAGCATGGCTTGGGTTGCACATCAAGGTCGGGGGATCCTAAATAAATATATTGTACGGATTTCATTCGACTAATGCATATATTTCCTATGTGTTTTAGCGATAGTTTAATCAAACATGGGTTCAATATGCTCAAAAGATTGGTTTGGTGACTTGCCTTGTTCAGCGAAAGGCGAGGGAGGGACTTCCGGGAAGTATTCCGGCTCCTCGACGGCGTCGTAGTCTTTCCAATAAAGTAAAATAAAATGAACACAACATTCAATCAAACCATATAGCATTACATAATAAGCACATAGGTTAAAGTTGGTTTGATTAAAAATAAATTGAGTTGTTAAGGTTCTGAAATTCATTTTACAAATAATTCTAAAAGGAAATTAAAGTAAGGTGCTGTTCTTTGAAAAAGGGTTTTAAATGTGTGTAATCTCATTTTAGACATTCTAATCAATTTGAAATGAAAGGTTCATGGTCTATGTAGTGGTATTCAAGATATAGACAGAAAGAAAATAAATATAAACTGTAATGAAATTTAAATAATGAAATTTACATTTTTACCCTAAGGGTATTTGAATACCTATTTAAATAAACATGAAAAAGTCTAAGGTAACATATTGTTTTTATTGAACTAATGGATAGAGAATAATATTATGAATTTTCTGAAATTGGAATGGAAATTTTTAGAGTTCAAATGCGCCAGATATGAATTTTACAAGTTTTAAACATTTTTTGGAATTTATTTTCAAATTTAAATCCCCTCGGGTCCACGGTGAGCCAGGCCCACGGTGAACCCACGCACTGTGCGCGTGCGCCGGATCGATCTGGACCGTTGGATCCAGATCCAACGCGCGCGGGCGAGGCGGGGCCCTTAAGTGATAACGGACGACCAGGATTAAAATGCGCGAAAGGGTACCACGTGGACGCACGAGATCAATCGCGGGTTTTAAATGGAAATGAATGCGCGAGATTAAAACGTAACGCTTTGACCATATCTGACGGTGCGGATTAGATCGCGCATGTGGAGTAACTAGCGCCGCTCGATCGTGATCGTGCGATCAGGATTGAATCCGACACGACACGGGTACGCAACCCGTGTCGGTCATATTCTCCGACGACGGCGAGCGACAGCGGCGCTAGCTAAGCCTAGAAATGGAAAGAGGACACTACGGCGGTCACGACGGTACCTTAGGGGTGGCGAGGGGTCGACGGAGCACGGTCGGCGGCGAGGGTAGACGCGGTGGGCTCCTCGGGTACTCGACGGCGAGGGTGATCCGACGATATCCTTGGCCAGCGAAGGTGTGGCCGAGGTTGGGGCGGTCCTTGCGGTCGCAGAGGTGCGGTCGGCGAGGACAAAGGGGGACTCCAGTGACGGCGATCGATGGCTGGAGGACGGGCGGCGGTGTTGCGCTAAAAACCGAATGGAGGGCATTCTGATCGTGCTCGAGGCGAGTGGGCGTAGGGGATCAAGTACGAGTGGCCAGGGGGCTTAAATAGGCATGCCGACGAGGTTTAACGGGCGACCATGCGCGTGAATGCGATCCGGAGGCTTAAACGCGTGCATTAACGCGCTTAAATGACCGGCGGGCCTCGGGGAATTCAATGCCGGGGTCGGTTTAACGGGAGGGGGAGCCGGCGAGTGGATCCGAGGCGAGGTTCTCGGCCGGCGGAATTAGGAGGGGGGTTGGCGTGAGGTTGATGACGAAACTGGCAGGCGTTGGCCACTGGCCAGCGGGCGTGTGCGGGTGAACGAGGGAGGCGGCTGACGGGTGGGGCCGTGGTGTCGGGCGCGCGCGCGAGGGGAGGCGATCAGCGCTGACAGGTGGGGTCGGGCTGTCAGCTAGAGGCGGGCGAGGGTGACGGGCTGGGCCGGCCGGGAGAGAGAGAAGGGAGGGGGAAGCCCATTACTGTTTTCAAAGGTTTTCCGATTTAAAATAGTTGCAGAAAATAGATTAAATCTTTTGGGGCATTTCGAGAGTGGATAAAAATTTGTAAAAATTCTCAAAAATATATCTTGGCCTTGGGAGTTTATACAAAAAATTTCAGCTCCTGGTTTGGTCATTAACTCTATGATGTAGTTCAAAATGGTAAGGGAAAGTATTTAAAGGTATTTTCAGAATAATAAAATCCAGGAAATTGAATTAAATATTATTTTTATTGTCTTGGAAATTTGGGGTGTTACATCTAGCCAAAGGCCCACTTCAGGCAGAGATAGACTTAGAGATTAGAAGTATAGCCCCTATAAATATAGGGGTGATGCCGGTTCAGAACCCCCCAAACACCATCAACACAAAGCCCTAGCTTTGAACTGTACTTTATTTTACCTTTACTTTCTGCAATCTTCGTGGGTTTGCCTGGAAGCCCTCCGATGGCCACTTTGGTACCGTGGTAATCCTTGTTACTTCGCTTGTGAAGTATCCATTAATCTACGTAATAGATTGCTATCGCCTTGTTACTTCGCCTGTGAAGTATCCGCTAATCTGCGTAACAGATTGCTACCTTCGCCCTAGTGCAACACTTAGCAGAATTTGGTCCCGGGGGTGAATTGGCACTTGATATATGTTCTGTTGCAGGTTTCATCGTTTAGAGCCACTTCGTCGGAGGTGTCCGGAGCCAAGATATTGGTTTCAGAGGTTGCCAGAACACCCTTCGGTGAAATTACTATTTCGAATACCCGTGCCGGAACATCACGTTGTTGTCAGTTTGACCAACTCCCACACGCCAACACGCTTTGCAACAGGCTTTGTCACGACAGGCTTCGCCACGCTCATACCCTACGTCATTCGAAGTCACGCTTGCATGTTGCGTCTAAGTTATTTTAGTGTATCACAGACTTCGTGATGAACCCCGCTGTTCGGAGGTGATTGTCGCGTCAGGATCCGTTCGGAGTCTGTCTTCGGCCAGATTAGTCTGAACACCGAAGGTACCATTCGACGATACCCTTCGCACTGTAAACTTCGAATCAGTCAGGCTCTGCTCAGAATGCTAATTTGTTCTATTTAATACATTTCTTTCGGCTAATTGGATTATTTCTGTGTGATTTTATTACCTGGTGACTGGACCCCCCTTACCATGGTTAAGGGTGGTCGGAACGCGGCGTCGGTGTTGTGTTATGCTTAGGCTTGTCCCTAAGTATCCGCACACTTTTTGATCGTCGAACTGACCCAAGTGTGGGGGCACGTTTTCGTGTCAACAATGGGACAAAAGTTTACCATATGCCAAGTTCTCATACAACAATAGCTATCAAGCCAGCCTGCAGATGTCGCCATTCGAAGTGTTATACGGCCGCAAGTGTAGGACGCCCTTATTATGGGATCAGACCAGTGAATCCCAAGTATTTGGTACGGACGTTTTCTGGGAAGCTGAAGAGAAGGTAAGAATCATTCGAGATAGATTGAAGACAGCCCAGTCCCGACAAAAGATCTACGCCGATAACCGCTGCCTAGTACTCAGCTTTTGAAGAAGGAGATCATGTCTACGTTAGAGTCACCCCCCTCCTAGGCACACAGAGGATCAATATGAGAGGGAAGTTAGCACCCCGCTATGTTGGACTTTTCTTGATGAGGACATCACTTCACATGATACACACATGGAGCCTCCACCTACAATTCAATTACTAGGACCAATCACACGCGCCCATGCCCGTCGCTTGAACCATGAGGTTAATTCTTTCCTTAGCAATTATGTTAATATTTGTTTGGACGGGATGCTACTGAATACTAGTGATATTTTGTTGCTTAGGAACATGGGAGATGGAATAGAAGAGTTGGAGTTGAAGACGGAGTCGCACGGATGTTTTGAAGTCAAGATTTCGCTGGTTCGGACTACATCGACCACCATGCACCAAAATGGGCGTAACTTCCTCATACGAAGTCAGATTGGCGCATTCTTTGACGTTTTGGAAAGCTGAGGAGAAGACGGATCGTTTGCCGTTGGTTTCACCTCATTTGGAGTCTCGAGTCGTCCTGTGTGTTTAAAACAGTCCTGTGTGACAGAACTGGGCCGTGTTGGCCAAAATCTGAGTCTGTACGTCTTCTAGCCCACAGCCCAAGTCTGTTCACCTTCCACAGGCTGCCCACACCCTATATATTCAGTCCAGACGCCTTTAGGATTAGGTTTTGCTTTGTTTGCATCTACACTTGTGTGTTTAGATCCCGCCTCTTGCACCGGACCGATTGGCTGCTGCATTGGCATTTGTGAAACCTCACCTTATCATCGTTTGTCTGTGATTTGGCATTCGACTTGTATCCTTCCTGTTCTTGCTTG
Source organism: Zizania palustris (assembly GCA_019279435.1). Lineage (NCBI taxonomy): Eukaryota > Viridiplantae > Streptophyta > Magnoliopsida > Poales > Poaceae > Zizania > Zizania palustris. The sequence goes on along the minus strand of JAAALK010000288.1, from coordinate 45,840,655 downwards.
TGTTCTTGGGTTCGCTTGTAGGAACTAGCCTTCGTGGCGAGGTCAATCGCGTTCTGCGTGGTTGATAACCAACGGAGACAGTGGTGTAACGATTGCAAGGTTTTGATCCGCCGGACCGGAGCCTTGGATCGCCAACGTCGAGATTCTCCACCAACCCAAGTTATCCCTTACCTAATGGAAGATCGGGACCAATCCCCCATCAGTTGGTATCAGAGCTCAGATTTCCCGTTAGGTAATCTCGATCTGCTTTTATTTTACCTAAAGTCCAGAAAACCCTCACAAAAAATCCCCACCGAGAACCCCTTTGTGCCTTGCGATTTTAATTTCAGTTTTTAATCTTGTTGAGTTTGTGTTCTTGGTCGAGTCTTATTGCTGGTTTAGTAATCCCTTTGTGTCGTTTGAGTAGTAGTTGTTCTTGTGTCTCAAAAAATTCCCCACCTGAAACCCCCCCACAACCTTATTTTGATTTCCACATCGAGTCTTTGTGACCCCCCTTCGGTAAAACAGGCATAACTTTTCGCTCGTTTGGCAGAAAAATCTGAAATTTTTTGAGCGTGTTCCTGACCCAATTTGGGTGGGTACCTTAACAGGATTTGCCTGTTAGCCCTCACCAATATCGCCAAAAAAATCAGGAAGATAAAGAAAAAAATTGGTCAAAGTTTTTGCTCGCCGGTCATCAAACTTGTTGAATTTTTGTGAGCCACATCCCACCTCAGTTGTAGGTGCCAATTTTTATGGTTGCATCTCTGGTCATCCTTGTTCAAAAAAAATAGAGAAAAAAAAAAGAGATAAAAAAAAAGAAGAGAAAAATTGCTTGTCCGAACAGCGGTAGTAACAGAGTTATCAGCGGCAGTAACAGTTTCTGCTTGTCCGATCTCTTGTCTGATCCCTTGTCCGAACTCTTGTTCGATCAGCGCAGTAACAGAATTATTAGCGGCAGTAACAGCTTTTGCTTGTCCGATCCCTTGTCCGAACTCTTGTCCGATCGGCGGCAGTAACAGAATTATCAGCGACAGTAACATATTTTGCTTGTTTGTCCGATCTGCAGTCCGATTTGCAGAGAGTTGAATTTGGCCTGTTATTGCTTCCATTTGAGTTTTGGGCACATAGTTTCCCTCTATTGCTTGAATTTTCACATTGGGAGCACTAAGGCCAGCAACCTTGACGAGTACTAGGGAATACTTATTGAACTTGGTTTAACTGTCAATATTATCGCTAATCCTTGCTACTCACTTTGCCTTCCAAGCTACACCTTTTTCTTGGTCAGGACAGGTCCATTTCTTGCAATTGTACACCACCCTCCACTTGGTTCATCACCTGTAGGCCGGTGACCTCACTGCGGTGTGGTAAGAACACTTGCAAGCGTGGGTAAGGCGCTTGACGGATTGCTTCCACCACACATCCACCACCCCACCTAGCTGTTTTACATAAGGATTATTCTTTGTTGCTTTGTCTTTTCACTAACATGGCAGCACTTATTGTACAACGTGTCTTGAGCACTCACATGGACCAAGACGACCAGGCACAACGGAACAATCTGTTTCAGACCTTCTTCGTCGTTAATGACCGTCGTGTGCGTGTCATCATCGACAGCGGTAGTTGCAACAATTTGGTGAACCTCGACATGGTAACTAAGCTTCAACTTCCCACACATGCACATCCACACCCTTACCAAGTGCAATGGTTCAACGATAGCGGTAAGGTCATGGTAACACAAACTGCTCACATCGAATTTTCCATTGGTACATACTTCGGAGTTGCTGGCAAGAACAGGAAGGATACAAGTCGAATGCCAAATCACAGACAAACGATGATAAGGTGAGGTTTCACAAACGCCAATGCAGCAGCCAATCGGTCCGGTGCAAGAGGCGGGATCTAAACACACAAGTGTAGATGCAAACAAAGCATAACCTAACCCTAAAGGAGGCTGGAGTGAATATATAGGGCGTGGGCAGCCTGTGGAAGGTGAACAGACTTGGGCTGTGGGCTAGAAGACATACAGACTCAGATTATGGCCAACACGGCCTAGTTCTGTCACGCAGGACTGTTTTAAACACACAGGATGACTCGAGACTCCAAATGAGGTGAAACCAACGGAAAACGATCCGTCTTCTCCTCAGCTTTCGAAAAAGTCAAAGAACGCGCCAATCGTACTTTGTATGCGGAAGTTACGCCCATTTTGGTGCATGGTGGTCGATGTAGTCCGAACCAGCAAAATCTTGACTTCAAAACATCCGTGCGACTCCGTCTTCAACTCCAACTCTTCTATTCCATCTCCCATGTTCCTAAGCAACAAAATATCACTAGTATTCATTAGCATCCTGTCCAAACAAATATTAACATAGTTGCTAAGGAAAGAATTAATCTCATGGTTCAAGCGACGGGCACGGGCGCGTGTGATTGGTCCTAGTAATTGAATTGTAGGTGGAGGCTCCATGTGTGTATCATGTGAAGTGATGTCCTCATCATCCTCCCCCTCGTGAATTGGAGTCGTCCTCGACTCAAGCTCATCGTCAGCTCCCAAATAGGGTTTTAAATCATCAGCATGGAGCATCAATTTAAACTTTCTCAAATCAGGAAAACGATCCTTGCGCAAGTACAACCAAACAAGATCTCCTGGTTTGAAAAACATCTTCTTTCTTCCTTTATTTGTCTTTTGAGCAAAATAGCGTGCCTTCTTTTCTATAACTTCCTTGGTCTTCAGATGTATAGCTTTCACAAACTCTGCACGCTTAGTTGTCTCCATGTTTGCTCTCTCTTGAAAAGGAAGTGACAGCAAATCAAGTGGTGTGATTGGCTTAAAACCATACACCACTTCAGACGGGCACAATTGTGTTGTTGAGTGAACAACTCTATTGTATGCAAATTCAACATGTGGAAGGTTGTCCTCCCATTCTTTCAAGTTCTTCTTAATCATTGTTCGCAGCAACATGGAGAGTGTACGGTTTACCACCTCTGTTTGACCATCAGTTTGCGGGTGACAAGTTGTTGAAAATAGCAATTTTGTGCCAAGCTTGGCCCACATTGTCTTCCAAAAGTAACTCATAAACTTCACATCACGATCTGAAACAATGGTTCTAGGCATCCCGTGCAATCTCACAATTTCACTGAAAAATAAATCAGCAATATGTGAAGCATCGTTGGTCTTGTGACAGGGAATAAAGTGTGCCATTTTAGAAAACCTATCCACTCTTACAAATATGGAGTCTCTCCCCCTCTTTGTCCTAGGCAATCCCACAATAAAGTCCATGCTAATATCTTCCCAAGGTGCACTAGAAACAGGAAGTGGAGTATACAAACCATATGGGTTAAGTTTGGACTTAGCTTTATGGTATGTGGCACAACGCTGCACAAATCGTTCAACATCTCTCCGCATCTTTATCTAATAAAAATTATTGGACAGCAGGGCCAAAGTCTTTTCTCTCCCAAAATGTTCCATTAATCCACCGCCATGTGATTCCTGCAACAACAGCAAACGTACGGACGAATCTGGAACACATAGCTTGTTAGCATGGAACAAGAACCCGTCATAAACATGAAATTTTTTCCAGCCTTTCCCATCATTACATTTAGTGTATGGTTCAGCAAATTCTTTATCTACAACATACAAATCTTTCAAACTTTCCAAATCTGGAACGTTAATATCAAGTTGAGATAAAAGAACAACCCTGCGAGACAATGCATCAACAACCACTTCTTAACTAGCTATGCCTCCGAAGCGTAGCCAGACATCAGGTCCCCTCCGAAGGTCCCCTCGGACTGCAGGAGCCGGACCCTCAACTGCTCTAGCAGTTCCCCCCGAGGCCACCAGGCGTCAAGTACCCCGGGGCCCCCGGGCTCCGGCTACGGAGCTTCGGACTGATTACATCAGCTCCCGCGATCCGGAGGCGCCCTCCGACGAAGACGAAGGCCTTCTTGGAACCGAGGCTACACAACTAGCGAGGCTTCAGGAGGAAGTAGCCCGGTGGAGGCAAGAGGCCGCCGATCGCCTTCGCACTCAAGCCTCCACTGAAACTCCAAAAGCGCCTCAAGATGGTGGTGCCCGCAACCTCCCAGAAGCTGCCCAAGCCCCGGAGGAGGCAGAAAATGCGTCTTTCGACGACGAATCTCCGCTGCACTCAGACTTGCAAAGGGTGCCTTTTGACCACAGGTTCACAGCCTCCAAGTTCGCCCGGTCATACGCCCTGGCAATAGAAGCGAGTGGAGGGGTGCGAAGCACCATGGCAAAATGCTTCCCCCTCGCTCTCGAAGGTGTAGCGCTCCGCTGGTTCTGGTCCCTGAAGCCAGGGTCGATCAGCTCCTGGGAGCAGCTAAAAAAGAAATTTGTGAGCAACTTCCAAGGCACCTTCGTGGCCCCGATGTCCACGGGCAGTTTTTTCCAGGTTAAGCAGCGGGTGGGAGAAACTCTCCGGGAGTACTTCACGCGCTTCGCCCACACCAAATCGCAGATCAAGGGCTTATCTACATCTTCGGTGGTCGACGCCGCTCGCGAAGGGGTGTTAAACCCCGACCTCCTCAGCAAACTCCACCGGAAGCCGGTGACATCTGTGGCGCAGCTGATGGCATACTTTGAACAGTATGCCCAGGCGGAGGAAGGCTGCCTGCGGCGAGCCGAAGCACCATCGCCCACCCTCCGAGAAGTCAAGATGGAGCCCGAAGCTTCCGCTTCGCTGCAGCCCCCTCAGGACAACTGCTTCAACGAGCACAAGCGCGGAAAGAAGCATTTTCGCTCGGAGGTGCTAAATATTGCACCTTCCGTTCCGAAGGCGCCTGCTAGCTTCCAGCAAGCGAAGAATTTCAAGGCCGGACCGCCGAGGCCTCAAGAAAGGGCGCCTGGCAAGCGTCAAAGTTTTTTCTGTTGTGTGCATGGCGACAATAGAAGCCATGACACGAAGGATTGCAAGGCCGTGTTGGCCCTTCGGGGCGACTACCTTGAGCGGAGTACCGGGCGAGGTACCACAGATCGAGCCCCACCTTTGGCACGGTCGGAGCCGGTGCAAACCGTAGCCCGAGCCGGTGCCTTCGAAGCCCCCATGCGGCTTCCGGTGGCCAACATCATGCCGCCACCAAAGCAAGAAGACCCGTAGGACCGCGGCAAACGAGTGGTCCTGCCCATCTTCGGAGGGGGGACCCTCGGAAGCATGTCCAAGAGGCGGCGGCGCGAGTACGTCCGTGAGGTCGGACACATTGGGACCTCGAGCTCCACCGAAGGGATGCCAGAATGGTCCCACGTGCCCATCTCGTTTACAACCAGTGATGCTACGGGGGTGAAGTTCCCCCATGCCGACCCATTGGTCATCTCGGCTGATATAGCCAGAGTGGAGGTCCGAAGGATCCTGGTAGATGGCAGGAGCTCCGCAGATATACTCTTCGTCCAGGCCTTCGACCAGATGTGCATACCTCATAAGCACCTGCTTCCAGCTGCCCGGCCACTTCAAGGGTTTTCAGGGCCGCCTCTCGATGCCCTCGGCCAGATAGGCCTCGAGGTCGCTTTCAGAGAGGGGCCTCTGGCTAGGGTGGAAGAAGTGATCTTCGACGTGGTCGATGCCCCGTATGCTTACAATGCGATCTTCGGCCGAGGGATGCTAAATCAGTTCGGGGCTATAGCTCACCATAACTACCTTTGTCTCAAAATGCCCACGCATGGTGGAGTACTTACTATTTCAGGACACCAAGTTGTAGCTCGGAGGACGGAGTATGGCCATGGACAGCCATTGGACCCTCGGCAAGTGCACAATGTGGCGGAAAGCCCTGAAGAAGTGCCGGAGGCCTCGAACTCTGTGAAGGGACCCTCGCTCAAGCCGAGCCCAGAAGGTGATGTTGAGACAAGAATAATTACAAAAGAGGGCAAGGAGTATCCAGTGCAATTTGGCAAAGGGCTATCTGCTGAGATAGCTGCTTCGCTAGAAGCAGTTGTCGAGCAAAATCTGGACATCTTTGCTTGGACTGACGAAGACATCCCAGGGGTCGACCGAAGCATCATCGAGCATAGTCTACTCGTCAACCCGAAGGCCAAGCCAGTACGCCAGGGGCTCCGCAAGCTGTCAACAGAAAGAGCAAGCCTCGCCAAGACAGAAGTAGAAAAATTATTAAAGGCAAGCATCATCAGGGAAGTAGCCCACACTGAATGGTTGGCTAACCCGGTTTTTGTAAAAAAGAAAGACTCGAACAAGTGGCGCATGTGTATTGACTTCACTTCATTGAATAAAGCATGCCCGCGAGACCCCTACCCAATGCCCCGAAGAGATCAACTGGTAGATTCCACAGCCGGCTCCGAATTATTAAGCTTCCTCGACGCTTATTCCGGGTACCATCAAGTATGGCTGAAGCGCGAAGATGAAGCCAAGACAAGCTTTATAACTCCTTCTGGAGTATTCTGTTATGTAAGAATGCCTTTTGGTTTACGGAATGCCGGAGCCACCTTTTCACGCTTAATAGCTAAGGCACTAGGTCATCAGATAGGTCGCAATGTCGAAGCCTATATGGACGATATTGTAATAAAAAGTGCTCAGAAGCACCGGCATAGTTTAGACCTAGCTGAAACATTTGAGAGCCTCCGAGCATGTGGAGTGCGCCTCAACCCGAAAAAATGTATATTCGGAGCGCAAGCAGGAAAGCTGCTAGGGTACTTAGTTTCGAGCAGGGGAATCGAAGCTAGCCCAACACAAATAAGCGCGCTACAAAGGATGGCTCCACCAGAAAATTTGAAGCAAGTGCAGAAGCTAGCAGGAAGGCTCGCAGCACTCAGCAAGTTCCTATCCAGGTCGGCAGAGCGGAGCCTCCCAATTTTCAAGGCGCTAAAGGGGTCCGAAGGTTTCAGTTGGACGCTGGAGTGTCAGAAGAGCTTCGAGGAGATAAAAGCATACCTCAGCACACTGTCAACTTTGACTGTTCCCCTTCCAGAAGAAACACTGCTCTTATATCTTGCAGCAACGGGTTCAGCAGTAAGCGCAGTACTGGTCCGGGAAAGTGAGCTTAAAGGGAAGCTGGTGCAGAACCCAGTTTCTTTTGTGTCGGAGGCATTATCCGGAGCTAAAGTCAGATACTTCGAGCTCGAGAAGTTTGCTTATGCCCTAGTAATGGCCTCGCGAAAGCTAAGGCATTATTTCTTGACACATAACCTGATCGTACCTACATCGTATCCTCTTGGAGATATGCTCCGAAACAAAGATTCTACGGGTAGGATTGGAAAATGGGCGGTCGAGCTGGCACCCTTCGGAATCTCCTTCACGGCAAGAACAACTATTAAATCTCAAGTTATAGCCGATTTTGTAGCAGAGTGGACTCCATCTGCTGTTTGGGCCCCAGAAGAGCCCTCTGAAGGCTTTTGGACAATATTTTATGATGGAGCTTATCAAGCATCAGGTGCCGGAGCAGGGGCTGTTATCATATCACCATCAGGGCAGAAGGCCATGTATTCTGCGAGGCTTAACTTCAGAACCACTAACAACATCGCCGAGTATGAAGGAATTCTCCTGGGCCTCCGAAAGGCTAAAGCACTCGGAGCCGCAAGAATAATGATCAAGACAAATTCCCAAGTCGTCGCGGGGCATGTTGATAAGAGTTTTCAAGCAAAAAATCCACATTTGGCACAATACCTTGAAGAAATCCGCAAGGCCGAAGCAGCATTCAAAGGATTCATAATTCGAAGTATCCCTCGGGCAGACAATCAACTTGCCGATATTCTTGCAAAGGCTGCAGCAGGGGCGGGGGACCTCCCGGAAGGCTCTTTCTGCGAGGAGCTAGCGCAGCCAGCGGCTGTTCAAATAACCTCTGCGGAGGTATTATGCATCCCAATTACAGATTGGCGGGCTCCGATAATGAGCGTGTTGCAAGATAGCATGGACCCTCCCGAAGGCCCAGAAGCTCGAAGATTGCAAGCAAGAGCTCGAAATTACAAGCTTATTGGTGGAGTGTTATACAAAGCCGGAGTGTGTTCACCCCTACTTCGATGCATCTCGCAGCCCGAATGTCAAGACATACTTTGAGGCATTCACAAAGGCTTGTGTGGAGGTCATTTAGCCCCTCGTTCGCTGGCAGGCAAGGCGCTTCGGCAAGGGTTTTATTGGCCAACCATAGTAAGAGATGCGAGGAGCTGGTTCGAACATGCCAAGGCTGCTAGTGGATGGGCAGACGGAGCCATCGTCCGCCAACTCAACTTCAAGTTATTGCCCCAGTTTGGCCAATGGCCAGATGGGGTATGGACCTCATAGGCCCTTTCCCAATGGAAAAAGGTGGTTTGAAATTTGCGGTAGTGGCGATCGAGTATTTCTCAAAATGGGTTGAAGCGGAGCCATTAACAGCTATCACCTCGAGGAACGTGCAAAAATTCTTCTGGCAGAATATTATATGCAGGTTCGGAGTTCCAAGAGAGTTGACGGTGGATAATGGAACCCAGTTCGAAGCTGACACCTTCCAAACATTTTGTGAAGAACTGGGCATTAAGCAATGCTTCGCAGCGGTCCGACATCCACAGTCCAACGGAGCCGTTGAATGAGGCAACGGGAACATTCTCTCCGGGCTAAATCGCCGAATCGTAGGATTGGCCAAGGGGCTGTGGGTCGAAGAGCTCCCCAAAATCTTGTGGTCCATTCGAACCACTCAAACCAGGTCAACAGGTTTCACACCATTCAGATTGCTCTTCAGAGATGAGGCCATGACTCCTACGGAGCTCAGAGGTGGATCGCTTCGTGTAATTCAACCTGGGGACGAAGATGACCAGAGCACTTCGCTGGATTTGTCAGAAGAAACAAGGCTTCAAGCTGTCGCCAACCTGACTAAGTACCAGGACCACACCAAAACTTGGTATGACCCGAAGGTTAAGCTAAATGAGTTAAAGCCTGGTCATCTAGTATTGCGAAGTGTAATAGCTCCGGGGAAGCTAGGAAACAAATGGGAAGGACCATATGTTATCTTACGCTCAGGACACCCCGGATCATTTAAATTAGCTAATTTAGAAGGGGAAGAGTTGAAGCATGCATGGCATGCGGAGCACCTTAAGCGTTATTATGCTTAGGGGCTCCTTGTAATCACTTGTAAAACTTTCCTTTCTATCAATAAAGATAAGGGTTGAATTCTGTTTTGCTCTTCGAATATCCCTTACTCCTAATGGACGCATTGGGAGGACGGCGATGCTGGTAGAGCCAAGCATTTTTCTCAAGACCCAGGAGGCTGCCTTCGAACCATTGGTTCAGCGGCTCCGCCACCAACCTACGGATTCTAGGCTCCGGCTTGTTAGGATCCGTAGAAGAGTCTAAGGACTTTAAACAAAAATAGACCTTCGGCCTCCGGGTGCGAAGTATCTGTAAAAGAGCCGAAGGTGGCCAACCTACGGATTCCAGGCTCCGGCTTGTTAGGATCCGTAGAAGAGTCTAAGGACTTTAAACAAAAACAGACCTTCGGCCTCCGGGTGCGAAGTATCTGTAAAAGAGCCGAAGGGGGCCAACCTACGGATTCTAGGCTCCGGCTTGTTAGGATCCGTAGAAGAGTATAAGGACTTTAAACAAAAATAGACCTTTGGCCTCCGGGTGCGAAGTATCTGTAAAAGAGCCGAAGGTGGCCAACCTACGGATTCCAGGCTCTGGCTTGTTAGGATCCGTAGAAGAGTCTAAGGACTTTAAACAAAAACAGACCTTCGGCCTCCGGGTGCGAAGTATCTGTAAAAGAGCCGAAGGTGGCCAACCTACGGATTCCAGGCTCTGGCTAGTTAGGATCCGTAGAAGAGTCTAAAGACTTAAAAAAAGAAGCGAACAGATTTTTAGACCTCGGGCGCAGAGTATGGATTCCAGGCCAAAGATACTCCCAAAAGTACAAATAATAAATGTGGATTCGAAGCATTCCGTTGTTCGGAGCTTTGTTTTGCCTAGCGAACCCTTTACTATAGTAAAGGCTTCACCACCCACAAGGGGGGTCGGAGGATAGGAGAGCACATCATGCTTTCGAAGCAGTTCATATTAAAACGTTATACTTTTACATCAAGAGAAATTTGTATCTAAGCCTAGGTAAAATCGGAGACCCCTTCGGCCCCTAGAGCTACTTCTACGGCTACTTTGACCTTCGGAGCTCGAAGCCGCCGGAAGTGTCCTTTTGGTTCGGATGCTTCTCTTCTTCTTCGAAGCTCGCAGTTTCTTCTGCTCCTCTTGAAGCTCGGCCCAGGTCAGGAGCCTTCCAGAGTCAGCCTCCGCAGGGTCTTCAGCCCGGTACTCCGAGTCAGATCAGTCAATAGGTTCGGAAGACGAAGATCCCTCCGCCCTCTCTTCCTCTTTAATATAAGTTAAGACGTCCCGGCAAACTTCAGGGGTGATCTCTCCTCCGTCCCCACGAGGAACAGAAAAGCGGGAGCGGCGGTAAGGCCTTAGGCCCTCGAGGTTTGCCCACTCCTTTCGGAGCTCAGAGGAAGGTTCAAGAAGTTCGAAGTCAGGGCTCGAAGGGCATGACAAAACCTAAAAAAGAGCAGAACACCCAAGACAAGTTCTTGTTTATGACTTTTTCATTAATAAAAAGAGGCTTTACAAGGCTTCATGTACATAGTAACCCTAAGTGGCTAGACCTGCAGGTCAGTCGGTGGAGCAGGAATCGAAGGGGCTGGCGAAGCAGGAAGTGGTGGCCTTGAATGCGCTTGCTTCTGCCGACGGGCATCATCAATCCAAGCTTTAGCCGCGACCTTGTGGTCCGTCTTCCAGGTCGACCGGAAGGCTTCCCGGGCCGAAGCCACACCCGAAGATGGCCGCAGCAAGTCGTCAGATGCGAAGCCTCCAAGGGTCGAACCCCCGACCGAGCCGAGGGGGATCCGAAGAGACTTAAGGTGACGAAGAACCCCAATACCGGCACACTGTCCGGAGATCTCTCCGTACCGGATGCTGGAGTTCTTCATCAACGACGAAGCTACTTGGATCCTCATCAGCTTCTGATCAAGGGGCTCGTGGGTCGCAGCAGAAGAAGAAGGGCACATAGTGCCGAAGTACTCCAGAGTACCCTGAAGAGCCTCCAAGGTATGGTCCGCGATGCTCGAGTTTTTCTTCTCCGCTGCTTCTAGCCCTTCAGCAGTCGCAGACACCTCAGCCACTCGGAGCATTAAAGAGCTCTTGAGGGCCATTGCATGGCTAAGCGCCCCCTGGAGCTCCACCAATTGTGCACTCGAAGTAGCAGCCTCTTGACGGAGTCTTTCAACTTCCGCCCGAAGGACGACGTGCTCAGCCTCGACCTCTTGGCAGACGAGCGAAGAGCATCGCTGTCTTGCCGCGCTACCCGGAGGGCTTCGTCAGACGCCGCCCTAGCCCTTCGCTCCTCAAGGATCTCTTCCTCCAGCCGAAGGGATCTCCCGATGGAGTCGTTAAGGGTCGTCTGGAGGGTGGTAACCTTCCATTTAAGTCGATTAATTTCGACCTCGTTGGAAGTCGCTGCCACTCTAGCAAGGACGAATTGCTGCAAAAAGAACAAGTAAGTACTGAAGTATTTATGATCACTAATGCGAAGCAGCTATGGTGTCTTTTCATACCTGAAGGGCAGCCCTTTCGAGGGCTGTGTTGAGTGACGAAGCCCTGGTCTCGCTCAAGACGGAGACCATGTCCGAGTTGACGATGTCCTGGCTTCTCTCGGCCAGAGGCTCCATGAGTTTCCGGAGACCACTCCGATGCTCCAAGAACGGAGCTAGCAAAGGAAGCCAAGACGAAGCTTGGAGATCGTCCGCTGTGGCTTCGTCCTCCGAAGTGCCGACGGAGGTCGCGACTTGGCCACGAAGAAGCCCGAGGCTGGATATGCTCTTGCCTCGCCCCGGTACGAAGGAGAGCGAAGCAGGGGTACTCCAATCGTCGGCTGCCAACCCATCAACCAGAACCGCTGCAGCAGGGGCAACCTCGGGGGTCGAGGCTGCCACAGCAGGGCTGACCTCCGTCGCCAAGCTCGTCCCGGTAGGCGCGTCATCCGCTCCAACGGACGCATTCTCCGCCGCCAAGTTCGGAGTCTCCGAAGGCACAGGAGGGTCTGCGTGAACAGCAGCCTCCAGAGGCGCAGGAACTCCGGACGCCACCAAAGCTTCGACACCCGCAGAGGTACCTATTTCGATAACAAATTAATAAGCATGTTTTCACAAGATAGCATGAAGGTATTGGTTAAAAAAACAAAGGAGCTTCGGAAAGTACCTCTGGGAACCTCGTGGGGTAGGATCGCAGGATCGTCCAGGACCTCATACATTCGAAGGATGTCGGCGAAGTCATCTCCTGAGGTCCTGCCCCCAACATTTCCTGTCGGAGCCGCGACCTCCGCCATAACCACCTCTGGTACAGGCAAGTTGGGAGTAGCAGGGTCTGACTCCACTTGCATGACGTCGGGCACGGGAAGGACCGTCGGAGCTGCGCTCGCTACCTCCCTAACGGAGGTTCTAGGGGGGACTTCCCCTAAGTCCTTGTCGTCCAGGAGGAAGGCTTCGAAGGCCGCCGCTGGCTGGGTATCGGAGTCCTCTACCTCCTCGGAGGCCGAGCTCTGACCACCTGGTGATGAAGCAGACGAAGCAGGCGTCAGCTGCGAAGGGGGCTTCACCACCTTCTTCTTCCTGGGCGGCTGCTTGCCGGTCTTCTTGGATGGTTCGGTAGGGGCTTTCCTTTTGCGAGCAGTCACTCCGGTCCGGGCGAAGTCGGGAAGATTTGGGGTCTCCATCCCGAGAGCTCCCCATACTCTGTTGGATCGCTCCCAGCTTCCCACCAGCTCTAGCCTTCTTTGCCTCTCGGCCACCGAAGGGGCTCCAAGAACTCGTTCGGTGGCCCGAACAATGTCCTCCGGAGCCAATGCCAGAGGCACCGCTGAAAAGAAAAGGTGCAAAATTATGAACACAATTGGTTCCTTCATCTAATATGATGCTGCAGGGAATAAGTCTTACCTAAGCTTCGGAGGTCCCCCTCCGAGGCCTGCGGGAGCACGATCGACCAGTTGGCTCCAAGGGGAGGGGTCCGAAGGGCGATGAATTCCTCGTCCAGATCGTGCATGCTCATGCGACGAGCCACCGAAGTGAGCAACCCTAGCCTCGTCGAGAGCAGGCTAGGGTTCGGAGAGATGTCCGCCTCCTTCTGAAACCAGATCTCCTGGAGAGGACCAGCGAGGGGGGATTCCTCTCCGACTTCGGCGTAAAACCACCGAAGTATCTAGTTTGTATACCACCTGTCATTTATGGCTTTTGCAGGGAAGTGTAGGGCATGCTCCTTTCGAAGCTGGAAGTTGACGCTGCCGAAGGCTATAGTCACCTTGGAGTCCCCAGGTCCGTCTTGGGGCTTCGGCTGGCATATGGCTTCGTGGGTTGCGGTGAAGATCTCGGAGCGTCCTTCGCATCCCTCTGCCCGGAGCGCCCACTCGAAGATGGCTAAACGCGCGATGGCGTTGGGAGATAGTTGAGGCAGAGTTATGTGGAACAAGTCCAATACCTCTGCCAAGAAGTCCACAGCTGGCAGTCCCAGACCTGCTTCGAAGACCACCACCTCCCTGCTTCGCGGCCTGGGAGTTGATTCTGTTCCGGGGACCCGAGTCCTCAGTCCAGCGCCCAGCTTTCCATCCACTGCTTCATCAATGGATTCGGCGGTGCTCACGGATTGACCAATGATGAAGCTCTGGGCAATCTTCTTCTTGGAGGGTGGACGGAGCGCCCGAGGATTCTTGGGCCAAGCTCCGCTCGAGGTCCCCGCCATGGCCGCTGCTGCCGAGGCAGCCCACGCATGCCTCTGCGCTAAAGTGTTGCCTGCTGCCGGAGTGGTGTGGCTAGTTCTCGCCATTGCGCTTGAGTGCTCAAGAGATTGGAAGATTGGGGGAAGGTGAATCGTGAATGACGGAAGCGGTAAAAAATCCCAGTTAATCCCTGTCTTCCCCTTTTATAACCGCACGGCCCGTGCTACTCTTCGATTGGTTTCACACTGCAGGTTCGGCTTCTGTCACCGACAAGTGGGTCCGGTAATTGGAACGGCAAGCAACTGCTGTAGAAATCGACCGTTACCTTTTTTGCAGAGTGTAACGGCTACTTGCGCTGTAACGGCTACAATTTAACGGAGCTCCACGGCGTTTGCACTTCGAGACCGTTCCTTTCCCAGCGAGCGTTCCCATTGCGTCGGGAACCCGAAGGGGGGGGGTCTAATGCCTTAAGTTCGAAGTTCTCGTCTAAGTTGCAATATGATCAAATCTTCTTTAAGCCTTAAAAATAGAAAAGTTCCTTCCGTATACTACCTTCTTTCTAAACAAGTTAACTGCAGAAAGGCGTATTTGAGGGGCTACTGTTGAGGGAAATTACTCCATTTCCAGGGCTTAAAGATTAATCCTTCAAAGGCTGAGGAGGACTCCGAAGCTAGTGAGCGGTGGTTCGAAGTATAAGTCGCCGCACCGAAGGGTACAGCAGTGCGAAGCCCTGGAGAACCCTCCGAATGGAAGATGAAGGCTCCAAAGCCAAAGGACAAGATTGATGGGATGTCCGGATTATCCATCTACCTTGTAATATTTTACCTTATATAACCTTGTTCTTGGTACCGAATAGTTTCCACTATGTCGGTTGTAATCTAGGGGTAAATAGGTCTTTTCCTTATGCTTTTTCAGCTATAAATACCCCCCTTTGTACCTTGTAAGGGGGGCCAGAACAAGTTGTTCACTACACTCATTCGAACTATTCAAGCTATTATCCAATTCGGAGGTTCGAGGTAGCCCTTAAAGCACAAACTCCTTGTTTGTTCGTTCTTGCTTTCAGAGAACCTATTGGTGTAACTTTTACACCAACAGTAACTTCTCATCCCTTTCATGTATACTTAGATCATCTGCTGAGAAGTTTTATCTGCCATGTTTTGAACATCCTGTTTATCAGCCTGATTAGCACTATATTGGTGTTTTCTCTGTCTTGAACACCAGACTTTTTAGGCTAGATACTTTTAGACTTAGGCAATCTATTCACGCTTTGTTACTTAGTCTTTTTGAGGAGCGTTGGGTGTTGGGAACAGGCCATTGATTCGAAAGAATTTTTAAGGAGCCCATTCACCCCCCCTCTGGTCGCTACTTTCGGTCCTACAAGTGGTATCAGAGCGAAGTTAAGGTTTTTCCATACCTTAACCAGTTCTAAACCCCAGTAGTGATCATGACGTCTCTTGGCAAAGTCCCGTTCTTGGAAGCCTATGGCTATAACTATTGGAAGACTCGCATGCGAGCCTATCTTATGAGCCAAGGCTCGGACATCTGGGATATTTGCGTTCACGCCATGTTCGTTATATTGCCAGTCGCTGAGCATGGTACTGCAGGTATCATTGCCCATCATCTGAGCAATAGTAAGGCTGTGAACATTTTGTTTTCTGGTTTAGGTCCCACTGAGTTTGAGCGTGTGAGCCATCTCTCCACTGCGAGAGAGATCTGGGCTACCCTCAAGGCACACCATGAGGGAACAGCCCAGGTCAAGGCTCGACTCTATCTGACCTACCGGCGTGAATATGAGAATTTCACACAAAAGTCGGGTGAATCTGTTGAAGCGTTGTTTGGTCGTTTTCAGTCGATCATAAACAAGCTTCGGGACAACAAGGCTGAGGGTGCTCAGTTAGTCTCAGATCATGAGCAGGCGCTTAAGGTTCTCCATACCTTGGACCCAAAGATCTGGGAGATCAAGGTATCCTCTATCATTGAGAGCACTTCTTATGATACCTTGACCATTTCTGAGTTGTTTAGCAAGCTGAAGGCTACTGAGGTTGATATCCAGCTGAGATCAAATCTCACTGGCTCTGGATCAAAATCTTTGGCCCTTGCTACACCTTCTGTTGATCCCTCTTCTGTGAGCTGTGCTGGGTTCTCTTTGATGTCTATCACTGAGGACCAGCTTGAGTATTTGGGAGATGATGATTTGTGTCTCTTTAACAACCGGGTGCGTCGTGTTTATGACAAGAGAATGTTCAAGAAACACGACACAAAATTCGGGTGCTTTGAGTGTGGTGATCCAGGACACTTCATCGCTGACTGCCCCAAGCGCAATGGACACAAGAAGGGCATCGGTGGTGGCTTCCACGACTCCGGCAAGCATGACAGCTCTTCCTTCAACAAGGGCAAGCCGAAGACCAGATTCTTCAGAAAGGCCCTGAAGGACTACCGACGAGAGAACAAGAAGCGCGACAAGGCCTTCTTTGCCGAGATGGAGAAGAGCTACTCCAAGCAGTCCACGTCATCTTCCTCTTCATCGAGCTCAAGCGATGAGGAGATCGTCATCAGGAAGGGGAAGGACAAGGATGATCCAGCGGGCCTCTGCTTCATGGCCTTCGGGGACAGGCCGAAGAGCCACTCACATCAGCGCCGAAGATCCCGCAAGAGCTTCTGCTCAATGGCTCTTGGGGATAAGGAAGAAAAGAGCTCCTCCGATGACTCCGACGACGACGATAACGAAAAGGTATCATCCTATGAACGCGAAATCATTGATTTACTTGAGAGCAATCGTCAGGAGTTGAAATATCGGGAAAAATTGCTTAGGGGGGCTAAGAAGAGGATAGATGAGTTAGAGAGTGAGCTTGCCGTAGCCAATGGCAGAATTAAGAGTCTATCTTCTTCCGCTTGCTTGGGTGATAGCAGTGAGTGCCCAAAGTGTGAGGTGCTTCTGTGTGACCTGTTGACTCTGAAGTCCAGGTACACATAAAGGGCTGATGAGAGGGACGCTTTGGCCACTGAGCTTGAAAGTGCTCAACTGGAGCTGAAAGATGCTCAAGCCACTGTCGTCACACCCTATGCTGATTGCCCATCTCATCTAGCTGTCTTAGCTGAGCTGAAAGCCAAAGGCAATGAGCATTTGGGGGATTTGGAGAGAATGAGAGCTGAGCTTGCGCAGACTAGGCTAGAGCTTGAGACATTGTCAGTTCCACCCACTGTCTATGACAACTGCCTGTCTCTTAGACTTGAGTTGATTAAGCTGAAAGCCGAGAAATCTGTCCAGGTAGATAGCGAGTGTGAGACCTGCTTGTCTCAGGTGGAGGTACTAGCTTGCTTGAGAGAGGAGCTAGCTGATTCTTAGAATGAGAACTTTTACCTTCGTTCTATCTTGAGTTGGATCAGTGCCAGAGAGCCACAGCTCGGCATGATGATCCAGCAGTTCAAGAGGCAGGATGGGTTTGGGGTAGGTTACACCTACACCAAGGCTGACTTTGAGAGTTCCATTAGCCGGGCAGTGGAGTGGAGCAAAATGACTCCTGAGCAGAGATATCCCAAGACTCACTCCACTGAATCTTTCCAGGCTAGTCAGCCCAAGGATGGAGTTATCCAAGAACAGTCCAAAGCTCCGCCCAAGAAGCCCATTTGGGTTCCAAAGCCCAAACACCTCCACACTTCCTTGACTCTCTTCCTTGACTCTCTAGTCAGGAGCAGTTCTATCAACAGGGTGGTAGACTGCGAGTTCCTCAACGTGGGGAGAGGCTGGAGGCTAGGCCGCGTCATGTAGGTGGTGGTAGAGGAGATGACTTTCATGCCCGTGCTCGAGATGGTGGTGTTCGTTCCGGTAGAGCTCCAGGACGTTTTGGCTATGGTCCTAGACCTCGTGGCTGAGGCTTTAGGCAGAACCGAGGACCGCGCTTTGAGCCGCGTTTTGGTCCGAACTCTCATGATGATTTCTGCTTTCCTTCTTTTGAGCAGATGGCTCGACACTAGTTTAGCTCTTTTGCTAAATCTAGTGACGGACCATTTGCTCCCCCTTACAACCACTAATTGTGCAGGATCGGGGACTGGAGGACATTTGGATCATGGACTAAGGATGCTCTCGCCACATGACGGGACATCGCAGATGGTTCTCAAGTCTCACTCCCCCGAGCTCCAAAAAGTACATCACCTTCGGGAACAGTGGTCAAGGGAAAGTAAGTGGCATTGGCTCAATTCGCGTTTCAGACCATTTTTCTTTGAAGAACGTTGCTTTGGTTGGAAACTTGAACTTCAATTTGATTTCTGTTTCGCAACTTCTTGAGGATGGTTTGGAAGTGCGTTTTAAGAAGGGCAATTCTTCTGTGTTTGATTCTAGAGGATCTTTGATTTGCCAGATCTTACCATTCAGTAAAGTTTGTCGAATTGACTTGCCTTGTTCTTTTGGCCCTTCTCGCTGTTTGATTGCGGGATCTTCCTCTGAGCTCTGGAAGTGGAATAGGAGGTTAGGTCATTTGAGTTTTGATCTGCTAGTCAGGATAAGCTCTATGGACCTTATCCGAGGATTCCCCAAGCTTAAAATGGAGAAAGATCTAGTTTGTCATCCCTGTCGTCATGGGAAAATGGTTACCGCTTCTCACTCACCTGTAACTCAGGTAATGACTTCGTATCCGGGCGAGCTATTACATTTGGACACTGTCGGTCCAGCTCGGGTACGCTCAGTCGGTGGGAAGTGGTACGCGCTTGTCATTGTTGACGACTTTTCTCGATTCTCGTGGGTTTTTTGTTTTTGGAGTCTAAGGATGAAACTTTCTAGTCTGTTCATGACCTGATTTTGAAGCTGAAGAATGAGAACAATGGTCGGATGCGAGCAATTCGCTCTGACAATGGCTCTGAGTTCAAGAACTCTCAATTCGTCAGCTTTTGTAGAGATCAGGGTCTGGACCATCAGTTTTCTTCTCCATACACTCCCCCACAGAACGGCGTTGTGGAACGAAAGAACCACACGCTAGTCGAGATGGCCAGGACGATGCTCGATGAGAACATGACTCCTAGGCGTTTTTGGGCTGAAGCCATGAACACGGCTTGCTATCTGGCCAACCGCATTTTTCTTAGAGCTTACCTAGGTAAGACTTCATATGAATTGCGGTTTGGCAGACAGCCCAAGGTGAGCCACTTGCGAGCATTTGGCTGCAAGTGCTTTGTGCTCAAGAAGGGAGGGCATTTGGACAAGTTTGAGTCTCGTTGATGGGATGGTGTTTTTCTTGGCTATGCCTTACATTCTCGAGGTTTCCGTGTTTGGAATCTCGAATCCCAGCTGCTTGTCGAGACTTGTGAGGTTTCATTTGATGAGTCCTTTCCTTCTTTGACTCCTTCTTTTGAGCCTTCTAATGGTGAGCTCGGAGAGTCCATCTTCGAGGAAGATAAGGATACTCCAGCTGCTAATGAGGGTGGGCCTTCTGTACCCCCTGCAGAGCCCACACCTTCTGAGACTTCGATTGAGGATGAGGGCAGACCTCTGATTACTTCTTCCACTCCGATCGAGCCCCCTCAATCAAGTCCAGAGGTGCCAGCTGTTGACTCCGATGAGGTTACTTCAGATCACCAGGGAACCCGAGCAGTTCAGCGTGACCATCCCTCAGAGCTTATCATCGGTGATTTAACTGAGAGAACTTTGCATTCATCTGGTACCTCTCTTGCTGTGTTTGCTGAATCTGCTTTTGTTGCATCTTTTGAGCCTAGAGACGTTTCTCATGCTCTTTTTCATTCTAATTGGATTAACGCTATGCAAGAAGAGCTTGAGAATTTTGTCCGTAATCGGGTTTGGACACTAGTTGAGCCACCACCAGGATGCAACCCCATAGGCACCAAGTGGGTGTTCAAGAACAAACAAGGTGAAGATGGGGTTGTGGTGCGCAACAAGGCTCGATTAGTTGCCCCGGGTTTTTGCCAGAAGGAAGGTATTGACTTTGAAGAAACCTTCGCTCCTGTTGCCCGACTTGAGTCCATTCGCATTATTTTAGCTTTTGCTGTTTCGAAGGGTTTTAAGCTTTTTCAAATGGACGTCAAGAGTGCTTTTCTGAACGGGTACATAGAGGAGGAGGTTTACGTTAGGCAGCCCCCCGGTTTTGAGAACCCTAAGTTTCCTCAACATGTGTTTAAGCTGCAGAAAGCTTTATACAGGTTGAAGCAAGCCCGTAGGGCATGGTATGATCGGTTGAAGCAGTTTTTGTTGGGGAAGGGCTTTGTGATGGGTTCTGTGGATAAGACTCTCTTTTTGCTCAGAGTTGCTTCAGATTTCTTAGTTGCTCAGATTTATGTGGACGACATTATCTTTGGCGGTACTACTAATGATCTTGTGTCCAAGTTTTCTAAGCAGATGCAAAGCGTGTTTGAGATGAGCCTCATGGGTGAGCTCAAGTACTTCTTAGGGCTCCAGATCAAGCAGACCAAGGACGGCACTTTCATCCACCAAGGTAAGTACACTCGTGACATGTTGAAAAAATTTGACTTTGGTGGTGAGCTGAAGCCGCAGATGACCCCGATGGGCACATCCGGGGGTCTGGACAAGGATGAGAGCGGCGTCAAGGTCAACGAGAGAGAGTTTCGAGGGATGATCGGTTCACTGCTGTACTTGACGGCGATGAGGCCAGACATATAGTTCGCCGTGGGACTGTGCGCGCGCTTCCAGTCTTCACCACGCGCGTCTCATCGGCAAGCTGTCAAGCGCATCTTCAGGTATCTTACCTATGCGCATGATCTTGGCCTTTACTATTCAACATCTTCATCTCTTGATTTATTTGGCTTTTCGGACGCTAACTTTGGTGGGTGCCGGTTGGATCGTAGGTTGACTTCCGGTACTTGCCAGTTTCTTGGTTCATCTCTTGTGTCTTGGTCTTCTCGAAAGCAATGTGGAGTTGCTCTTTCGACCACTGAGGCTGAGTATGTAGCTGCTACTAGCTGCTGCTCACAGTTGGTTTGGATGATTTCCACTCTACAAGATTTTGGGTTGTTCTTTCCTACCAGAGTTCCTTTGTTTTGCGACAGCACCAGTGCTATTAGTGTAGGGAAAAACCCTTGTCTCCATTCAAAAACCAAACACATTGATGTGCGTTTTCATTTTCTACGGGATCAATATGAGAAAGGTGTCATTGACCTTGTTCATGTTGATACCCATCATCAGTTGGCTGATATTTTCACCAAACCCCTAGATCAGTCTACCTTTGAGCGTTTACGAGGGGATTTGGGTGTTGTGTATCCTTTCTAGGATATTTTGCGTCAGTTTTCTTCCTTCTTTACTCTTTTCATGAGTCTTTTTGTGTGTGTTCATATCATACATACTCACATATCACACTTTTGAGCCTGCTTCTGTTATATGATTGAACTGCTTTACTTATTCTAGCTGGTACATTCTTTTGATTACTTGTCGATGATCATGCTTTGCTTCAGTTCTTTTGATATGTCTGATATCTATCATATGCATAGCTTTTATGCTTTAAACTTGAAAAATGATCACCATTGATTCTGGTAACTAGCATGTGTAGGCTGAGTGCTTTTGCTATCTGTTACATGCCTTGTAGCTAGTTCTTCACATAGATGCAGATATGCAACTTGGACATATTTATGCTTTTTACATGGAAAATGAGCTATAAAACAATGAAAAGTCAGGAAAAATGAACATTCCATGCCTTCTTATGCTTAAGTTGAATAGATCTCGGTGGATTTGCTTTGTCACATTGCATTGTTCTGGACTGTGTACCATAGCACTTTGGTATGAACTAGGACTGTGTAGTGTATGCCAAGACCAATGTCTTAAGCTTCTGATGGTCCAGTTCTGGCCTAGGATTGACTTGGTCGGTCAGCATAAGGTTGGACATGCAAATAACCCCTGGAAAAAATGAAAAAGGAAAAAGAAAAAGCCTGAAATTTGAAATGTTAACACGTTTGCTAAAGCACTTTGTTTTGAACAATGCTTATCTTGGTAGATATCAGTTAGCCTCTGCATCTCATGCTTTACCTTGCTTGTCATCTGGAAAATGTGGTGATGCTTTTGTTTGCAAAAATTGAAAAATGTGTGCTAATGACTTTCTTTAGATATCATCTGTTGCACTGATCATGCCATGTGTCTTAGACAGTATGTCTTTTGCTATACTTGTAAGATGTTGTAATTGCAGTCAATCATATCTGAGAAGCATGCTTTCTTCACTCCACCTGCATCCCAGTTGCATTCATCGCATATTTTGAGGGGGAGTTGCATTTTAGGGGGAGTCTGTGTCTTTTTCGAGTGCTTGATGAGTTCACTTGTCAACAAGGGGGAGAAATTTTGGGATAAGAGTTTAAGGGGGAGTTTTTGTCCTGTTGTCCTTACTCTTTTGATATCCTCGTTGATGTTTCTGAGATCGCACTCTTGATGTTTCTGAGATCGCACTCTTTTCACTTTTTGGTTAACCATAATGATCACTTCTTGCTTTTGTTTGGCTTTTGATCATTAGGGTTAAACTTTTACTTTATTTTTCTTCTTCTTTGTTTTCTTGTGCTTTGTTTTCGTGTTTTCCACATTTGTTCGCAGGTGCTAAAGAGCTGAAGAAGTGAAGTGTTGACAATGCACTCATCAAGGGGGAGATTGAGGAGCCATGCTGAATAGCGTGGGCCTCATGGCTCCAGATGTGATGAGTCATTGTCAACGATAGTCAAAGAGGACAGAAGAAGAGAGGAGACCTGCTGCGTCATGGGCTTCGTGTGACTCAGGTACATGGGCAGCGAGCGACTGTCAGGCTGAGAGAGCTACGAAGGTGGGCTGGCCCAATCCGAGTACATGGGCTAGGAGCAGCAGAAGACCCACTGGACTGTTGACCAGGATTGACTCAGGTACACGGGCGGTGAGCGATTGCCAGGCTGAGAGAGCTGCGGAGTCGGGCCGGCCCAATCCGGGTACCTGGTGCAAATTCGGTGGAGGCTTTGTCAGTTTCGGCGTAAAACTGACGACCACTGATCTTGTATCGGACTGTCCAGAAGAGAAGCCGTAGTCGCTACGAAAGCTTAGCTTCCGGATAAGTCATATGTAAATAGGAGTTTACTATTTTGTCTCTAGGCCCACAGTCAGTCAGTCGAGTCTGTAAAAATATCCTAAGGGCAGTTTAGTCTTTTCCTTTTATTTCAGCGTCTGTAAAAAACCCTAAGGGGCTGGTGGAATATTCTTGGTCATTGGGCAGCCTATAAATAGGGCCCCAATCCCTAGGGTTAGACTACCCTTTCAAAAATCACTTTTAAATCAAGGATTGGGTCATCTTGTTTCCTGCGTTCTCTCTCTCTCCTGTTCATGCGTGCGTTGCCAGGATTGGCACTTGATTTCTGTTCTATTTGCAGGTTTTCATGCTCGGAGCCCCTTCGTTGGAGGTATCCGAAGCCAGGAAGCTGGTTTCGGAGGCTGTTAGAACACCCCTAGGTGGAATCATAGCTCCACCTACCCGTGTCGGGTCGTCATATTTTTATCAGTTTAACCAAGTCCTGCAAGCCAGAATGCTTCGCAGTAGGATTCGTTGCATTAGGCTTCGCCACGCTTACACTTTGCTCTAGACGAAGTCACGCCAGTCCATCGTGTTAGAGTGTTTTGTCATGTCAGAGACTTCACACCGAACCTCGCTGTTCGGAGGTGATTTCACGTCGAGATCTATTTGGAGCCTGCCTTCAGCGAGATCCTTCGCATCAAACGCCAATGGCCCGCTTCGTTGAACCCCTTCACATAGTACACTTATAATCAGTTAGGCTCCGTTCAGTGGGCTGATTTATTTTATTTAATATATTTCTTTTTGGCTAATTGGATTATTTTTGTGTGATTTGATTACATGGCGACTCCACCCCCCTTGCCACTGTTAAGGGTAGGCGGAATGTGATGTTAGTGTTGTGTTACGCTTAGGCTTGTCCCTAAGTATTCACACACTTTTGGATCGTCGAACTTACCTGTTGGCGTAAAAGATTACGCTAACAGGTTTCTGTAGATTATAAACTAACAAACGAAGTGTTTGCGAAGTGAACTGTTCTAAGCCTCCGAAAGGATAATAACTTAGAATAGTTCGAATGTGTGTATTGAATAACTTGTATTCGGTCCCTATTACAGGGTGACATGGGGGGTATTTATAGGCCCAAATATTAAGGAAAAGGCCTATTTACCCCTCTATTACAACCGACATAGTGGAAACTATTTGGTACCCTTGATAGGGCTAAAATGGTAAAAGACTAATCTAATAATATAAAAGATAAATCTTCCATCTTAGCTGACAATAAAGATCTTGAAGAGCCTTAGTTCGAAGATGTACTCCGAATCAATGCCTATCTTCGTACTTCGAGCTTGACTCAGGGTATCTTCGAAGATGGACGTCTGGAAACCTTCGAATCCACTATCTGCTTTCATGCTGTTGCGGCAATAACCCCGAAGATGAGATATTTTCCCCCAACAGTAGCCCCTCGAATACGCTTCTCCGTTTAACCTGTAATGTTAGGAGAGCAGTATACGAAAGGAAAAAATAACCAGACATAGGGGTTATTAGATTTTAATTCATCTCCGAAATGTATGAAGATATAAACTCAGAATCAGTCTTAAGATAATTACTTTCGAACTATCTTAGAACCGACTCAGGAAGTGTGAAAGTATTTTAGACTTAGAGGAAATAGCCGTTAGCCTTCTGTTCCTAGCGGAAACTGTAGAAAGCGTTAATTTCAGAGAAAAGTAACGGGCAGGAATGCGAAACGGCATGGACTAACGGTAAAAATGTAAAGTCTAGGCTATAAATAGATGGCCTAGAACTTACCCGGTTACCTTTTCACTGCTCTCTCGCAATCAAACACCTTCTAAGCCCTTTGAGTTCTTTGAGCCCTAGCCTCCATTTTCCCCAAAGTAGCTCAGCGACTGCAATGGTGAAGACCAAAGGTTCTGGAGCTCCGTCGACCTTGGCTCGGCAGCAGGCGGCTGTAGCAGCAGCGGCTGCGGCGTTGGCGACGGCACCTCCGACATCGGCAACGACATCCATGGCGGCAGGAGGGAGAAATCCCCAAAAAATCGATGATCAAAGTCTCTGCCCGCCATCAACGAAGTATCTGGACCAGTCTTTTCAACTGGGATCTTCTACCTGCAAGAGGGAATCACTGGCAATCGCAGTAGAAGGGAAGATTAGCACCGGAGTTATGATTCGCAAGCCCGGAAAAGAACTAATCCCGTCACCAAGGCCCGGAGAAGTGGTTGTCTTCGAAGCCTTCTTCGAAGCCGGCATGGGCCTCCCAGTAGTTGACTTCCTGGCAGAGGTACTCGATTTATTTCATGTCACCCTCCCTCAATTATCTCCGAATGCAGTAGCTCGACTGGCTATCTTCGAATGGGCACTGAGAGCCGAAGGTTGTGAGGGGAGGGCAGAGATCTTCGCTGCGCTACATAGAGCCTCATGCCAGCCAAAAACCTTCGTATGTCCCGGAGGTGAAAAAGTAGTGGTAGCCTTCGGAAGCATCAATTTTAGGCTTCGGGACGAATATGCCCTTCAATTCCCTGCTAAGGCCATCAATGCAAGATGGTACACAGACTGGGTCATGAGATGGTTCTATGCCGAAGTTGGAGCGAGCAATCCTCTGGCCGGACCTCTGAAAGAAATCCAATTCCGGAAGGAAGCCTTAGTGCATCCAGGCCAAGGTCAGCTCGAAGCTCGCCTTAACCTACTTCAGAAGATCAGCCGAAGGTTGAGCATGCGAGACTTAGCCGAAGAATTCCTCGGGTTACAAATCTCTCCACTGATGGCCAACTGGCCTATCATCTTCGAAGAGGATTCGGAAAGCAATCTCCAAAAGATCACCTTGACTTCGAGCCATGCAGGTAACTTCGAAGACAACATGTATTATGCATATTCATTCGAAGAAAAACTAACTTGATTTATTTTTAGCTTCTTCAGCCCCTGTTACTTCAGAACAAATCGTAAGGGCTTCGGAGAAGATTTTGGGCGCTCCAACTCCGACTGAAAAAGAATGGAGAATCAAGTTGGTCGGGAGTTGGGAGAGATTTAACAGAGTATGGGGAATGCTGGAAATCACTCCGCCCCCTTTGATGGATTGGGTGCCTTCGGAGAAAGGACCCAAGAAGAGGAAAGCCGAAGCTGGGACTTCGAGCTCTGCGAAAACTCCGGTGAAGAAGGTGGCTCGAAAGCCGAAAAATCTTGCACCTTCGAATCCTGCACCTTCGAGCTCAAGGGCTTCAGTCTCTGACTCCCAAGAGGATGAAGTGAGATTACTTGTGCGTCTAATAGAAGAAGATGAAACTCAAAGGACTGCACAAGCTGAAGTACCTGCGAACGTGCCGGAGTCCAAAGATAATCCTGAGCAACCAAGGACTTCGGCAGTTCAAGAAGATATCTCTCAGGACGAAGTTCCTGTAAATGAAAGTGGGGTCGAAGTCACTATGGCTTCGATTCCCGAAGAGGCAACAAGGACTGCTCAGGACGATGCTCCTGCAGTCCAAGACTTAACGGCTGATTCGGATGAAGATCTAGCCTTCGATCCGCCGAACAGTCCGATGATGACTCCTCTGCAAAATGTCGAAGGTAGACTTCAAATAACTCTTTTGTGTTTATTTTGTATATTTATACAATGTATAATACTCTTTTTTTTACAGAGTCCGCTCCTATGGAAGAGGTCCGCCAAGAAGAAATAATTCCTGGACCTTCGACGACTTCGGAGCCAGCCCAGAGAGCTACTCAAATGGGACCTGGAAAAGGCAAAAGACATATAGAGCCCCTCCCTGCTACGAGTTCCGGATCAACTCCGTCTGATTCAACAGACGAGAGTCAATCTTTCGGGGAGGGTCAGTCTCCAGTGGCTCCGAAGACCACAAGCCAATGCTCCGGTCCTTCGCTGGACGAAGATGACCAAGAGGCAATAAGTATGCTCCCCTTGCTAGCTCCTTTCTTAGGGCAAACAACTGGTCTTCGGACTTTGCTCGAACCTTTGGATCGAGCTAGCCGTGACATTGGGGAGACCAACTTAGTGGCCATTTTGAGCAAGGCGGATAGGACGGAGCTTAATGCTGCTATAGAACGTGCAGCCTATCAGGTACGAAGCAACTGTGAAATAACATAGAATTCATCTACGAATAAACATTTACCTTAGTTTTTTATTTTTGCAGCAAACTGTCTTGGCCCGAGCTGCGAATATATGCAATGACGAAGAGATCGCTCGTCTTCGGGAGGAAAATAACGTCCTTCAAAGGAATCTTAACATCTCCGAAAGTCGAGTGGCTCAAATGGACAATATAGTATCAACAGAGCGAAGGGCCAAACAAGGTTTGGAGGCTACTAATAAAGAGCTCGAAGCAGAAAGAATTGTGCTTCGAGCAGAAGTTGAAAAGCTGCGGGCGGAGCACGCTACTGCGGGGTCCGAGCTTGTCAGACTCCAAGAGGAAGCTAGCCAGCTGTTAAACCAAAAGAATATTTTGACCACTGAAAATGCTAGACTTTCTGGGGTTCTGGGCGAAGTCACTTCGACGAAGGACGCGTTGAACGAAGACAAGCTGAAGTCTGAGAAGGTGGCTGTGGAAGTTTAGAATCAGTTGTTAGGTGTCCTGGAGTACTTCGGTACTACTGGGATACTTCCTTCTGACGATAACATCACTCTTCTGCGCCGATTGAAAAGGATCCAAGGAGTGGCGAAGCAGATGAAGACAGCGGGCATTAGATACGGAGAACTCTCTGGACAAGTGGCTGCTGTCGGCCTACTTCGCTACTACGAAGATCTGGGCCGATCGATAACTCCGGACGCAGGAGGGGGCCCAATCACCTTCGACGACGAGCGACTTCTTACACCTTCCGAAGGTGTGGTTGCTGCCTGGCGAGCCTTCCAAACATCATGGAGAGCCGAAGGTCGTTCCGCGATCAAGGCTTGGATCGACGAAGGCCAACGCCAGAAGCAAGTTCGGACCCAAGCTTCAAGCAGTCAGCCTCCTCCGAACCCGCAGGTTTAGAAATACCTTAGGATTTTTGGCCATGAAAAGCTTTATGCTTATGAACATTTATCAATGAAAATTTGTTTGTCATATTTTTAGGCTTTGCCTCATACGGAAGATATCGAAGTGTTAGACTTTAACGACGAAGTTCGGTCATTATGGACCAACTTCGATCTTCTAAAAGCTTATAAACGTCCTCGATTTCTAATTCCTCGAGATGACTCCGGTGTAATTGCGCCCGAAGTGATCAAAGATATACTGTCTTATATTAAAGAGGAAGAAAAAGAGGTTAACTTAAACACTTCGTCCTCTGAAGACGTTATATGGTCTGAAGACGAAGATGAAGCTCAAAATAAAAAGCCTAAAGAACTTGGAAGCTGGGAAAGAAGCCCCGAATGGCTTCGAACTTGGGCCGAGCTTCAACAAGAACAGAAGGATTTTAGAGCTTCGAAGGGGGGCAAGAGAGTTAAACGCAAAGTTGTTAGAACTCCCGGCGCTGGAACTAGTCGTTCCACCCCTAACTCTAGGGACCGAAGAGGTCTTCGATTCCTTCTTGGTATAGATACCAATTTTTCATGATGTAATCTGTAAACACATTCGTTTGAATAATGAATACCGATTTAAAATTGTCTCCATATTTACTAGCCCCTCTTTGGGTATAAGCAACTTCTAACTGTATTCAAAGATGGTTATGCGCAAAGAAAAAACTTCGGTGTACAATTTTCTGGGGGTTCGGAGCCCCTCTTTGATTTAAAGATCTTATAAAATGTCTTCGACTATTTGTAGTTTGAAGAATGGCAACTTAGTACCTTTGTTTTTTGAAAGAAATCACTTGAGATAACTTTCAAGATACCTTAGTATCTTAGATAATTTGTCACTTTGGACTGTGTTAACAGACATTCGAAGCTCATGGCTCAAACTCTGTTTTGCTTTAGCCACCTTCCGCTCTTTTTTGCGATCTCTGTCGAACCAATGGTTCGGAGTTTGCAATGGTCTCTTTGGACTCTTTTTACGGATGTCTACCAGCCAATGGCTTGGACTCCGTTTATTTTGGCCACCTTCGACTCTTTTTGCGGAAGTCTACCAGCCAATGGCTTGGACTTCACAGGATTTGGCCACCTTCGGCTCTTTTTACGGAAGTCTACCAGCCAATGGCTTGGACTCCGCATGTTTTGGCCACCTTCGGCTCATTTTACAGAAGTCTACCAGCCAATGGCTTGGACTCCGTATGATGTGGTTTTGGGCTCTTTTACGGATGCCTACAAGCCGGTGGCTTGGACTCCGGATTATGTCAGCCCCCACGTCGGAAGCTTCGAACCAATGGTTCGAAGTCCGAAAATACGATCCAGCTTCATGACACTTCCCTCTCGGTCGACCCCGCGGTTTCAGTGCATCCACTCGGAAGCTGGAAGTCTATGAGGGGAAGGCATTATCAGGATCATATGCTTTATTAATTTAGAAGATGATTACAAGTGAATTACAAGGAGCCCTTATGCGAAGTATCGCTTTAGGTGCTTCGCATGCCAAGTATATGCTAACTCTTCACCTTCTAAATTAGCTAATTTAAAAGAGCCAGGGCGTCCTGAACGAACAATTAGGTATGGACCTTCCCATTTGTTTCCTAACTTCCCTGGCGCTATAATGCTTCGTAGAACAAGATGACCCGGTCTTAGTTCATTGAGCTTAACCTTCGGGTCAAACCAAGCCTTCGTTTGTTGATGATACTTTGGTAAATTTGCCACAGCTCGAAGTCTTGTTTCTTCTGATAAATCTAGTGAAGCTTGTCTTTCTTCTTCAATCTCCGGTTCAGTGCTGCGAAACGATCCTCCTTTGAGCTCCGTTGGAGTCATAGCTTCATCTCCGAATAGTAGTCTGAATGGAGTAAAACCTGTGGACCTTGTTTGCGTAGTCCGAATGGACCATAAAATCTTCAGAAGCTCTTCGGTCCACAGTCCCTTTGCTAGTCGTACTATCCTTCGATTTAGCCCTGACAAAATATTTCCATTGGCTCATTCTACAGCTCCATTAGACTGAGGATGTCTTACTGCAGCAAAACATAACTGAATGCCTAGATCTTCGCAAAACTTCCTGAAGGGTTCTGCATCGAACTGTGTTCCATTATCAACTGTGAGTTGTCTAGGCACTCCGAACCGGCAAATGATATTCTTCCAGAAGAATTTCTGTACATTGTTCGAAGTGATAGCTGTCAAGGGCTCTGCTTCCACCCACTTAGAAAAATATTCAATAGCTACCACTGCGAACTTCAGATTTCCCTTGGCTACTGGAAAGGGTCCAATTAAATCCATACCCCATCTGGCCATAGGCCATACCGGAGCAATGACTTGAAGAGCTGTTGGTGGGCGATGACTTCGTCGACCCATCCACTAGCATCCTTGATAAGTGCGGACTAAGCCCCCCGCATCAGCTGTTATTGTAGGCCAGTAAAGCCCCTGGCGAAGTGTTTTTCCTGCCAAAGCTCGCGGGGCTAAATGGCTACCACAAAGGCCTTCATGAATTTCTCGAAGAATTTCCTGACCTTCGGCTTGAGATATACATCGGAGTAGAGGGGAACATACTCCGGCCTTGTATAAAATACCGTTGATTATTTGATAATTTCTAGCTCTAAGCTTTAATCTTGACAGCTGTGGCTCTTCGGGCAAATTTGTTCCTCCCTGTAAAAGTTCCATGATTTTTTTTCCAATCCATACTAGGAATGCAAAGAATCTCTGCAGAGGGAATTTGTGGCACCGAAGGTATACTGAGCTCCTCATAGAAAGCTTCTTCTGGTACATCCACAGCTCCGGCTGCAGCTTTTGCTAAGATGCCCGCTTGCACATTTTCTGCTCTTGGTATACTCCGAATGGAAATACCCTTGAAGTGTGCTTCGATTTTACGGATTTCTTCTAAGTACTTTGTAAGCTTTGGATGCTGAACCTGGAAACTTTTATCTACGTGCCCTGCTACTATCTGAGAATCTATCTTTATAATAATTCTTGTAGCCCCTAGAGCACGTGCTTTTCGGAGTCCCAATAAAATCCCTTCATACTCCGCTATATTATTGGTAGACTTAAAGTTGAGTCTTGCGGAGTACATTGCTCTTTGCCCTGAAGGCGAAATTAATACTGCTCCGATGCCTGCTCCGGATGCTTGGAAAGCCCCATCGGAGTAAACAGTCCAAACTCCGTCACTTGACTTCTCCGGAACCAAATTTGCAGGTGGAGTCCATTCTGCTACAAAATCTGCTAAGACTTGCGATTTGATTGCTGTCCTTGCCAGGAAAGATATGCCGAAGGGTGCTAGCTCAACTGCCCACTTCCCAATCCTTCCAGTGGAATCCTTACTTCGAAGCATATCTCCTAAAGGATACGAAGTTGGTACAATTACATTGTGTGCCAAAAAATAATGTCTTAATTTCCTCGAAGCCATTATCAAAGCATAAACGAACTTCTCAAGTTCGGAGTATCTTGTCTTCGCTCCTGATAATGCTTCGGATACAAAATAAACAGGATTTTGGACCAACTTCCCATTGAAATCCACTTCTCTGACAAGGACTGCACTGATAGTAGAACCTGTAGCTGCAAGGTAAAGGAGCAGGGTTTCGTCCGCAGTAGGCACTGTGAGTGTAGCAAGATTACTGAGATACTCTTTAATATATTCGAAGCTTTTTTGACACTCCGGTGTCCATGCAAAATCTTCGGACCCTTTCAATGCTTTAAATATAGGCAAGCTTCTCTCCGCAGACCTTGATAAAAACCTGCTAAGTGCTGCCAGACGCCCAGTCAGCTTTTGCACTTGCTTTAAATTTTCCGGAGGAGCCATTTTTTGCAGCGCAGTTATTTGAGTAGGGCTAGCTTCAATTCCCCTTCTTGAAACTAAATACCCTAACAACTTTCCAGCCTTAGCTCCGAAGATACATTTTTCGGGGTTAAGACGGATCCCACATGCCCGAAGGCTATTGAATGTTTCTGCTAAGTCTAGGCTATGTTGGTACTTTAAAGCACTCTTTATTACAATATCATCCATATATGCCTCCACATTGCGACCTAATTGATGACCTAGAGCCTTAGCAACTAACCTCGAAAAAGTAGCCCCGGCATTTCTTAAGCCGAAGGGCATTCTTACATAACAGAAGACTCCCGAAGGAGTTACGAAGCTTGTCTTGATCTCATCTTCGCGCTTCAACCATATTTGATGATAACCAGAATACGCGTCAAGGAAGCTTAATAGCTCCGAACCTGTGGTGGAGTCAACCAATTGATCAATTCGGGGCATGGGGTAGGGGTCACGAGGGCATGCTTTATTCAAGGATGTGAAATCAATGCACATGCGCCACTTCCCGGAAGACTTCTTTCTGACGAAGACTGGGTTGGCTAACCATTCTGTGTGAGCCACTTCTCTGATAATCCCAGCCTTCAACAATTTCTCAACTTCGTCCTTCGCTAGAGCAGCTCTTTCTACAGACATTTTTCGGAGTCCTTGCCGAACAGGCCGGGCCTTCGGGTTTACAAGTAAACTATGTTCAATGATATCCCGATCGACTCCGGTGATATCTTCGTCAGACCAAGCGAAGGCATCTAAATTCTCTTCCACCACCTTTTCCAAGGAGGTTGCAACTTCTGGAGGTAAATCTTTACCAAATTGAAATGTATACTCTTTACCATCTTTAACAATGACCTTCGCTGCAATCTCTCCTTCAGGACTTGGTCTCGGAAAGGACTTCTTCGAAGCTTCGGAGGAGGCTGAAAAAATTTCTTCATTATCTTGTACATTGTTTACTTGTCTTGGATCAAGAGGGGGACCATGACCATATTCCGCTCTCCGAGCGATAGCTTGATCTCCGAAGACAGTAAGGACTCCTGCTTGTGTGGGCATCTTCATGCACAAATAATTGTGATGCGCCACAGCTCCGAACAGGTTTAGCATGCCTCTTCCGAAGATGACGTTGTAAGCATACGGGGCATCTACAACATCAAAGATTACTTCCTCAGTTCGGGCCAATAAACCTTCTCCGAAGGTAACTTCCAGGCCTATTTGGCCAAGTGCATCAAGCGGAGGTCCTGCGAAGCCTTGCAAAGGACGAGCCGCTGGAAGGAGATGCTTTCTGGAGATGCACAATTGATCGAAGGCTTGAACAAAAATGATGTCTGCCGAACTACCTCCGTCAATCAATACCCTTCGAACTTCAGTGCCCGCAATATCAGCAGTGATAACAAGTGGATCTGCATGCGGGAACTTAATACCAGCTACATCCTCCGCAGAAAAGGATATGGTACATGAGACCACTCCGGCATTGCAGCTGCAGATGACGAAGTCCCAATATGGCCTACTTCTCTGACGTAGTCCCTTCGCTGTCTCTTTGACATGCTTCCGAGGGTACCTCCTCTGGAAATGGGGAGAACTACTCTTTTCCCTCGGTCTTGCCCTTCCTCTTGCTTCGGAGGTGGCATAACATTGGCCACTGGAGGGTGTCTTGCGGCATCGAAGTTTTCTATCCGCGCCACAGCCTGGACCGGCTCTGGGCGCGTTGCAACTGGAACTCGGTCGGTAGTACCTCGACCCGAAGTTCTTTCTAGATACTCTCCTCTTAGAGTAAGTATAGCCTTGCAAGTATCAGTTGCATGGCTTCAATTTTCACCATGGATGCAGCAGAAAAGGGTCTGGCCCTTGCCAGCCGTTTTCCCTGGCGGCCTCCAGCCGCTGGCCTTGTTCCCCGAAGACTGTGGAACTTTCTGTGTAAACTTCTGCGGGGGTGCAATATTCATGACTTCAGAACGAGGGTGCTTTTGCCCTCTTCTCCGATCATGTTGAACTTCGAAGACTGTTTCTTGCGGCTGTGCCGAAGTTTTCACTTCTACTTTAACTTCTTGCAATATGGATGAAGTAGCGGCAGTTCTTCGGAGCCAACCCTCTTCCGACCTCGCATACTCCTCGAAGTATGACATCAACTGAGAGACCGAGGAGATGCTTTTCCGATGAAGCTTGTCCAGGAGGCCTTGATGAGTGACGCCTTCCCGGGCTGCATCAACTACCGAGGACGCAGACAACCCCCGGATCTGCGACTTCGTATGAGCGAAGCACTTGAAATATTGCCTCAATGTCTCTCCGGGGAGCTGTTTCACCTGGAAAAGGCTTCCCGTTGACATCGGAGGCACGAAGGTGCCTTGAAAATTACTTATAAACTTCTTCTTCAGCTGCCCCCATGAATTAATTGATCCTGGCTTCAAAGACCAGAACCACCTTAATGCCACTCCTTGAAGAGCTAAGGGGAAGCACTTCGCCATGGTGTCTCTAACTCCTCCGCTAGATTCAATCGCTAGGGCATAAGAACGAACAAACTCTCCGGGATCTTCATCTCCAGCATACTTACAGAGCTTCGAAGTCTTAAACTTCGGATCAAAGCGAACTTTCTACAGCTCAGGATGCAGCGGAGATTCATTGTCGAAGGAGGCGTTCTCCGGGGCTTCAGGATAATCGGGTTCGTCGTCTTCGGGCACTTCTGGGATAGTTGGGATGGCTTGAGAGCGAAGCCTGTTCGCAGCTTCTTGTCACCACCTTGCTACTTCAGCTTGAAGGTTGGCCATTTGAGTGGCCATATCTCCAAGATTGGCTTCATCTCCTCCAGAAGGATCTTCCGAGTCTTGAGAGCTAGCAGGATCAGTTTGAATTGGGATGGAAGGTGGAGGAGGGACTCCGGGTGGTCGAAGTATGGAAGGGGTTGGCGGAGAAGCTTCGTATGTTCGAGGGATGGAAACTCCTTCCGGAGTTTGTGGAGGGAATGTCGAAGGCCCTCCGACTTCAACCGTGTCAAATGGTATCTCTCCGGAGATCCGAGAAGACCTCCGAACGGGATTGCGGGGTGTGCTCCGCTTAGGAGGCATGATGTAAAAAGTTGGTAGAGAACGAAGTTTTTCGGACTAGGTTCCCCTCGGATGGCGCCAACTGTTGGCGTAAAAGATTACGCTAACAGGTTTCTGTAGATTATAAACTAACAAACGAAGTGTTTGCGAAGTGAACTGTTCTAAGCCTTCGAAAGGATAATAACTTAGAATAGTTCGAATGTGTGTATTGAATAACTTGTATTCGGTCTCTATTACAGGGTGACATGGGGGGTATTTATAGGCCCAAATATTAAGGAAAAGGCCTATTTACCCCTCTATTACAACCGACATAGTGGAAACTATTCGGGACCCTTGATAGGGCTAAAATGGTAAAAGACTAATCTAATAATATAAAAGATAAATCTTCCATCTTAGCTGGCAATAAAGATCTTGAAGAGCCTTAGTTCGAAGATGTACTCCAAATCAATGCCTATCTTCGTACTTTGAGCTTGACTCAGGGTATCTTCGAAGATGGACGTCTGGAAACCTTCGAATCCACTATCTGCTTTCATGCTGTTGCGGCAATAACCCCGAAGATGAGATAGGTGGAATCATAGCTCCACCTACCCGTGTCGGGCCGTCATATTTTTATCAGTTTAACCAAGTCCTGCAAGCCAGAATGCTTCGCAGTAGGATTCGTTGCATTAGGCTTCGCCACGCTTAGACTTTGCTCTAGACGAAGTCACGCCAGTGCATCGTGTTAGAGTGTTTTGTCATGTCAGAGACTTCGCACCGAACCTCGCTGTTCGGAGGTGATTTCACGTCGAGATCTATTTGGAGCCTGCCTTCAGCGAGATCCTTCGCATCAAACGCCAAAGGCCCGCTTCGTTGAACCCCTTCACATAGTACACTTATAATCAGTTAGGCTCCATTCAGCGGGCTGATTTATTTTATTTAATATATTTCTTTTTGGCTAATTGGATTATTTTTGTGTGGTTTGATTACATGGCGACTCCACCCCCCTTGCCACTGTTAAGGGTAGGCGGAATGCGATGTTAGTGTTGTGTTACGCTTAGGCTTGTCCCTAAGTATTCGCACACTTTTGGATCGTCGAACTTACTCAAGTGCGGGGGCACGTTTTCATGTCAACAACCTCTCTCTATGATCACTCGGATTTGGTGATACAACCCAAGTACATGTTTGGACTTCTGGTGTTATCTAGCTTGGCTTATGCAATGGCACCACTATTACCATAATAGAGGTCCAACGGACTGGATGCACTAGAAACAACACTCAGCTCAGAAACAAACTTTCTGATCCCTGATCTCGCAACTTCCAAAGCTGCAATATACTTAGCTACTATTGTGGAATCGGCCACCACCTATTGCTTGGAACCTTTCCAACTCAGTATGCCTCTGTTGAGGCAGAACACAAACCCAGATTATGATCGAGAATTATCTTTTATCGGTCTGAAGGCTAGCCTCGGTGTAACTCCTTACATCGAGCTCCTCTTCGCTACCATGTCCTAGGAACATATCTTCAGTTCTTCTCAAGCACATGAGGATCCCTTTTATGATTTCTCAGTGACTCTCACCTGGGTTTGACTGGTATCTGCATGTTTGGGTGTGTATATGGCACATATGATTGACTCGATCGCGGAGGCATACGGGATCACACTCATATTCATCATTTTGAAACTATTTGAAAACCTTGTCAATGTACTTCATCCCGACCTAATCCAATTATCCATTTTGATCTATCTCCATATATCTTTATGCCCAAAGTGCATGCTGTGTCTCCAAGTTCCTTCATTGAGAAACCATTTTTCAATAAGGTCTTGACAGCATTTCACAATGGAATGTCATTTCCGATCTCCTATATGTCATCCACACATAGAACCACCAGAAATACAAGTGTGCTCCCACTAGCCCTTTTGCAAACAAAAGACTCTTCCTTATTCTTGACGGAGCCAAACATTTTGATTACCTCATCAAAACAAAGATTCCAACTCTAAGAAGCTTGACATATCTCATAAACATAAAATGCGGCAATTGCTACAACAATCCGAACAGACGTAAGCATAACGATGAGCGAAGACTATTTCATCATAATCAACACTTTGAATATTTTGAAACCTTTCGCCTCCAATCGTGCCTAATGAATGTGAACGTTTCCATCAACGTATTTCTCCTTAAAGTCCATCTTCACTCAATAGTTTTACACCATCGATTGGTCCACCAAGTTCCAAACTTGGTTTCCTTATATGGACTCCAATTTGATTGGATCAGAACATTCGATCTGGCATCAGAAATTCTAACCTGACTCCTCTGTCGCAAACTCTGTCTGGCATCGGAACTTCTGATCAACATCAGAACTTCCAACCCAGCAAATTTTGGAACTTCCAATCTCTATCGGAACTTCCAATGTTCTGCAAATAGAAACAAATCCAATCTATT
Source organism: Zizania palustris (assembly GCA_019279435.1). Classification (NCBI taxonomy): domain Eukaryota; kingdom Viridiplantae; phylum Streptophyta; class Magnoliopsida; order Poales; family Poaceae; genus Zizania; species Zizania palustris. Next base: position 45,803,795 of record JAAALK010000288.1, on the reverse strand, counting down.
TTAATTCGGATCTTAATGCTTCCAAACCATTTTTTACAGTTTGGTCCCATCACTCTCTTATATGGAACTCTATTTAAAGTGAGAGCGTTGGTTTCTAGAGCATTACCTCAAAAAGATGATGAAAGATTAGCGCGTCAACTCGTAGCTCAAATATTCATCTCCACGATCCGATCGTAGAAATTTAATTATCTTGCTCGTATGATTTTGTACTTCACTTAAGAGCTCCTTGAACATTTCAAAGGACTCCCACTTACATCTTATCAAGTAGACACATCTACTTAAAGTCGTCAAAAAAGTGATAAAGTACTAGAACCCAATCCTAGCCATGTGACTCATTGGACCATATACATTAGTATGTTCTATGTCCAATAGATCACTTGCCCTCCCACTAACACTTAGTGAAAGTCGCCTCTTGTCATCTTGTCAAGTAGATAAGATTCACACGTGTCATATGATTCAAAATCAAATGACTTCAAAAGTCCATCACTATGAAGCTTCTGTGTCCGCCTCTCATTTATATGACCTAAGCGACAATGCCATACATGGGTAGGATTCAAATCATTGAGTCATCGTTTCTTTGTAATAACATTATAAACATGCGCTTTTTCAAGACTCGGAATGTACAGTCAATTCACTAATGGACAAACGCCATAAAGAAAAACATTCGAGAATATCGAACTACTCTTGTTCTTTATTACGAATTGAAAATATCTTTTCCTAAACATGAAGAAGAGACTATGTCTTTGCCTAAGGCAGGAATGAAATAAAAATTATTCAATTCCTAAACTAGTCTTGATAGTAGTGGCAGTGAATAAATGCCGACGACCAACACTGCAACACTTGCACCATTTCCGACGTGGACATCCATCTCGCCACTAGCACACTTCCTGGACCTACTCAGCCCCTACAACAATTTGCACGTATAAATCATCGAATCGGTATCATATACCTATGAATCATTGGGACGAGTAGCAAGGTTAATCATTAATACCTGAGCGGAAGTTGTACTTCCCTTCCTTTTCTGCTCTTCCAAGTATACCTCGCAGTTGCGCTTCCAATGCCTAGGCTTGTGACAATGGTGGCAATCATCAGAGCTGGCAGGACCTAACCTGGACTTTCTAGTTGGCTTAGTACTAGAGATCAAATTTGTAGACTTAGCCTTTTTCCTCCTTCTCTTTTTTCCCTCCTTCTGAACAACCATCACATGGTTCGGAGTCTTCCTGATGCTCTCTTCAGTAGCTTTTAGCATCCCATGCAACTCATCTATAGTCTTCTACAGTCCAACCATGTTGTAGTTCTTGATAAACGGCTCAAAGCTCAGTGGGAGCGATTGGAGAATAACATCAATAGCGAGGTATGGATCAAATGGAGTGCCCAGTCTCTCTTGAGTCACTACGCAACCAATCATATTGATCACGTGAGGGCTCACTGGACTCCCTTCAGCTAGCCTACTACCAAACAAGCATTTATATACATTGTATCTTTCTGCCCTTACTTGGTCCTGAACCATGCCCTTAAGCGCTACGATCATATCGTAAGCATCAGGTTCCCCATATTGTTTCTAAAACTGAGAGGACATGCAGGCAAGCATCAGGCAACTGACATCCACGGAATAACTAGCATGCTTCTCATAAGCACGCTTATCTGTTGCAGAAGCATCCTCTCCTAGTTCATCAGGGTGAGGTTCCTATAGAACATAATCCTTTTTCTCTTTCTTGAGAACAATTCTCAAGTTTCTGTACAGTCCATAAAATTTGTTCTACACAATTTATCTCGTTCAAGAATAGATCACAAATTAAAAACTGGAGTGGTCTTAACAGTAGTAGGTGGTGCAATTATCTACAAAAGATTAAATGCAAGGTTCAGCACTATGCAATGTTTATCTTCTATCGAATAAAAGATGTTCCACTATCAAAATCAGTCATTTTCCCTCTCATGACTAATAGTGGTGCAAGATCCATAGTCACGCTATCTCCTAGTGAGCTTTGGCATCACTGCTAGAAGCTAGTTGACATAGGTAAGCAACTCATTGCTAATCACATCGTATGTGACTCTTGTCATTGGAGAAGCATCCAATGATCGACCCCAACTCTTATGCTCCAAGGCCCAAAACCGTTTTGATAGCCTCGTCAAGTGAACCAACACTATGCGTGCAGAAGTCCGACTTCCGCCCCAACTAGTCGAGATAAAAGATAGCACTCTACTTTGGCAGCCCACTATCGATGAGCATGAACCTTGGTGGGTGAACCTATTGGGAAGAGCATCAACACTTAATTTTCTGAGGGAAATCTACTCTAGCATCATAATGTCCCTAGCGCACACGAAACATGCAAGAATAGAATAATAGGAACATAAGAAAGCATCACAGGAAATCATATTAACTGTGACATAGCATGGCCTTCTTCACATGGCAATCTCCCTCTCCATGGCTCCCGTCATCGAGTGCGTGCTCCTGGCCTCCATGAAGAGTACTAGTCCATCACGTATAGGCTATACTAATTACATGGGCTGAAGCACCGTGGAAACGACATGCAAGCCGTAATAAATTTTACATCAGCCTTGGGCTATAAATAACCATGACACGCAGGTATTTAATTTACATTTATTGCATGCATCTCATACATCACATTTTAACCAAGGCCATGCCAGTCACGTCATTCTTTGCAAAACAAAGTTAGGTGAGCAATCTACAAATGACTGGATTCTGGATCAGAAAAAACTAGGTCAGCAAGTTTGGTTTTTCAAAATCGCGCGGGTCGGAACTTACGATCTGGCATCGGAACTTACGATCTCTCAGAACTTCTGATAAATATCAGAATCCCGCATCGCAACAATTGGTATCGAGACATCTGATTAGTATGGGAACTTCCGATCCGCCATCGGAACTTCCAATCACATCGGAACTTTCGATCTGTCGTGAACAGAAATAGATCTAATATGTTTTCCACCATGTATCTCCATACATGAGAGATCCAGATCGAACACTATGCACGTAGGCTCTGATACCACTTTTGGGTAATAGGATAGCTATGCTAGCCAGCAAATTCAAAATTTCTGCCCTATGGCCCTAGGCTCATGCACATGTGAGATCATAGATCGGTACCTTCTAGAACTTGACATGCTAGGTGCAGCGGAAGAAGAGGTTGATGAAGCATGTCAAGCCTATCCTCGCTTTGTCCCGACAGTTCCTCGCCAATCCAATCGATGAAAAAGTCGCCTTCCTCGTGGTGATTGCCACGAGCGTAGCTTATGGAGCAACGCCTCCATGCAGTCCACACATATAGGGATGGAGAGTTCCTCCCACAACAGCATGCTAGCACCGCACGTGAGAGAGGGGAAATCCTCGACCTCAACATTTGAGATCAAGAAAGGGAGGAGAGGAGTCTATGGTGTCTAGATCCAATCTAGGCTTATTCCTTTGACCAAGACGTTCTCCTCTCCTTATATAGGGCTGACGGCACTAGGGTCATGCTTATCCGGAAACTGTAATAGATCCAATCTGTTTGCCCATGTCAGAACTTCCGATCCTGCATCAGAATTTCTGACATGGTATTTCAGGTCTCATGATATAGTACGACACGCAATAGGTCCAATCTGTTATCGCCCACCTCGGAACTTCTGATACCATATCGGAACTTCTGATCAGTACAAAATTCCTCTGATTCCAAATCGGAACTTCTGGCTCATCGGAACTTCCGATACCATATCGGAACTTCTGAAGTAACAATTGCTCTTTGTATCGAGACCAGAAATTTACTAGAAATTCCGATACTCACTATTGGAACTTCCGATCCATTGAATTTTTCTTGGGCATAACCTTCACCGAGGTGGCGTGGCTCGTGCCCCAGCTCGGCATAAGCGGGTGTCTTCTTAGAGCTCGAGGTCTACATCACACCCTTAAGCCTTCTAAGGTTCTTGAAGCCTACGCCATGCTCCGCGGACTACTGAAGCATGCGAAGTCAGACGACGACCTCCAAAGACCACCAGCGTGGTCGAGGTCACTTCTTCAAGGTGATTGCACCCCGCTTCATGGAGCATCTGCAATACCCCTTGGTCAGCCAAACGTCCAACCGTCAACGCGAAGCCTGACAGCGTCACCTCCGTCGTCGCCATGGTCATATGAAGAAATTTGAGGCGGTACCCGATCGGATCTTGAGTACTAAAGTGTGGAGCCTAGTATTGGGTCCCCAAGTGCTCCAAGACTTCGGTCAGAGTCGAGGTGGCCTTATCAACCCCTCGGACCATGAAGCCTTCCAGAGCTTTGCTGGTGGTGCGAAGATCAGTGTTCTCCACCGTTAGCTTTGCGCTGGCATCCTCCGAAGCCCCAAGCGCTTCCTGAAGCCTCTCTATCTCTGAGGCCATTTTCTCCAAGACTTCGTTCGCCCTGCTACCTCGAACTTCATTGCCTCAGCCGCCGCTTCTGCATGCTTCTGCCTTTCAACGGCCTACGAAGCCTGACACCGAAGGGTTTCATATCCCTCCACAAAGAAGTCTTCCTGACAGCCCATGGAGATGGATGTCGCTTGAGTTAGCGTGAAGTCCTAGCAAGATTCAAGAAGTCTTCAATATTGAGAAGTAGTAAGTGTTGCACGAACCCTATGCAAAGCCTTCCTCACCTAAAGGATGGCTTCACTAGCTTTTATAAAGAGATCTTGGTGGCTATTGCAGCTGAGCTATGCCACTAAGTCCCTCGTCGCCAAAGCCACGTTGTCTTTGTAGAAGACGTCGATAGAAGCCTCCGTCGTAGGCCCCCTCAGGATCAAGGACCGAATCAAGGGTGCCGGGAACACGGGCATCTCTGGAGCAGGGCTCTGGTCTACTACGTTCACCTCCTCGTCTAGGTGTTCTAAAGGGGTCCATCCATCACGGTTGCCCCCTCGTCTTCTTCGGACAAAGAGTCCTCTTCGGACCCTGATTTGTTGATGCCTCCGTTACTGTCGGAGGTCCCCTCCCCATCTGCAACTGTAGGCCTCGCATCCTTGCCAGCACCTAAGAAAAAATATAAGTCAATACATATAAGTATAATAAGAAGCATGATCCAAGCATTTACCTCCGCTAGCTTCCTCCTCGCTCGAAGAAATGTCTTGGAATGCCGCGGGAGCAAGGTGTCTCCCCCAGTCCCTCTGTTGGGTTGGCTAGGTCCCAGGCTCCACATTCGTAGGGGCTTCCTCCGAAGCCTCCACCATCACTGTTGTCAATGCAGCCTCCGGCGCCAATGCTTTGGTCGTCACCGCAACCTCCGGCGCTAGCACTTCGGTCGTGGCTGTGGGGGCATTCTCCGGCTCCCCTCTAGCAGCAAGGTCCGGGGATGCTTGATCTACCATGTCAAGGGCTTCAGCCATTGAGCGCTCCGAGTGAACCCTTGAAGACTCCACGGACTTTGAGGCCACCGGTTCCTCATCGTCCACCCTTTTTCTCTTCGAACCACTCACCGAAGGGGCCGGGTCGGCGATGTCTGGAAGTGTTTGGACCCCCTCAGCGTCGAGCCAGGTACACACTTTGTTCCATCTTTCCCAAGACCCCACCAAAGCAAGCCTCCAGGTATGCTCGTCTAGTGTCGAAGGTCCCACGACGCGTTCAGCCGCTACTATGGTGTCCTCTAGAGGTCGCACGTCGCACGCAGCTTCATCAGAAAATCTAAGTCAGCACAGGCAAAATTCCAACAAGTGTGAAGACAAAGGCTTGAAGCTTTACCAAGACACTCTGTTGATACATCCCTCAGATCGTTTGGGTCCAAAGCCAGAAATAATTTTTCTGACTAGGAGCATGTGAGGGGGCTAAGCTGAAGGGTGATAAACTCCTCGGCTATGTTCCGCATACTCATCTTCGTCACAACCGTTCGCAACAGCAAGAGACTCGACCGAAGTGTCTCAGAGTCTGACTCCACTTCGGCTTGGCGGCAGTATGAAATGAGCGCGTTAGTACTCTGAAGAGGGGAGTCCACGCCCACCAAAGCATAGAACCACTCATGGTCCCACCTCAAGTACCACCTGTTGTTGACAGCCCCCGCCGAAGCTCGAAGTTGATGCTCCCGAAGGCTAAAGCCCTCTCGACGCCGTCCGGCCCCTCCCTTCGCTTCAGCTGGTAGTTGGAATCATGGAGGGCGATGAAGACATCTGCTCGCCCTTCGCATCCTTCGGCTCTCATGGCCCCCTCGAAGATTGTGAGCCTCACCACAGCATTTGGGGACAGGTGAGGGAGTTCGAAATTATAGGCCTTCAACACTTCACGCAGCATATCCACTACAGGTAGCCCGAGCCCTGCCTCGAAGAAGGCCTCGAAGACTACAACTTCGTCAGGCCGAGGCATCAGGATGGTTTCTGTCTTCGCAGGTACCCGAAGGTAGATGTCTTCGAAAATATTCCCTTCGCAGATTCACCGGATGGACTCCTCCGTTAAAGCCAAAACCCGCAGCTCCAAGGTCTACTAGAACTTATCTGACAGCGACCGGAGATCGGTCGGCTCGAGACACCTCACCGCAGGCTTAGCAATAGCCGCATCCGCCGCTTGTGCTTGGACAGAGCTCGAGCTCCCACGCAAGGCCAAAGCCTTCTTCGGCATCTTGCGAGGAGCTCCGGCACGAAGGGTGCTAAGGGGCTCTGGAGCGAAGTTCGCATGAAGCTCGGAGTGAAAACAAAAAACGAAGGTGTCTAGGGCCTTAAGCTGAAAGCAAATGGAAGGCGTGAGCAGCGCCGTGGTACGTCAAGGCCTTTTATAGGTGGTAAAAATCAATTGTGCTCCTCGCGGCCAAGATTTTTTCTCCAGGAAACCAACCCCCACAGTCTCTGACCGCTGGGACCAAGGCAGTTTCCAAAGCAAACCATTGCACCTCGCGCGTCAACGGTTCGATTTTTGACCGTTGCAAAGCCGTTTGGACTCCCCGAGGGTGTCTCGTCCGCTCTGTACAGGCATTTATTGTCTGCATGATTTGAAGTTGGCTTTGGTTTAGTTCGGATTTCTGAGCATTTCTCCTTGAATAATGTTGCTTTGGTTGGAAATTTGGGCTTTAATTTGGTTTCTATTTCGCAACTTCTTGAGGAGGGCTCATTTTAAGGCATGTCTTCTGTTGTTGATTCTAGAGGATCTTTGGTTTGCCAGATCTTACCCTTCGGTAAGGTTTGTTGGATTAATTTCTCTAGTTCTTTTGGCCCTTCTCACTATTTGATTACTGGATCCTCCTCTGAGCTCTAGAGGTGGCAGAAGAGGTTAGGTCATTTGAGCTTTGATATGCTAGTTAGATGGAGTTCTATGGACCTCATTTGAGGATTGCCCAAGCTTAAGATAGAGAAGGATCTAGTTTGCCATCCTTGTCGTTATGGGAAGATGGTTTCCACTTCTCATGCATCTATGACTCAGGTGATAACTTTATATCCGGGAGAGATATTACAAATGGATACTATTGGTCCAGCTTGGGTACGTTTAGTTAGTGGGAAGTGGTAAGTGCTTGTGATAATTAACGATTTTTCTCGATTCTTGTGGGTTTTCTTTTTCGATTTGAAGGATGAGGCTTTTCAATTTGTTCATGACCTGATCCAGAAGATGAAGAATGAGAACAATGGTCGGATGCGAGCAATTCGCTCTAACAATGGTTCTAAGTTCAAGAATTCTTAGTTCATCAGCATCTGTAGTGATCAAGGTCTTGAGCATCAGTTTTCTACTCCTTACACTCCCCCACAGAACGGAGTTGTGGAACGAAAGAACCTCATGCTTGTTTAGATGGCTACGACGATGCTCGATGAGCATAGAACTCCTAGGTGCTTTTGGGCTGAAGCTATGAACATAGCTTGCTATTTGGCCAACCACATTTTTCTTATAGCTTACCTAGGTAAGATATCATATGAGTTGCAGTTTGGCAGACAGCCCAAGGTGAGTCACTTGTGAGCATTTGGCTGCAAGTGCTTTGTGCTAAAGAAGGGAGGGCATTTGGACAAGTTTGAGTATTGTTGTTGGGATAGAGTCTTTCTTGGTTATGATTTGCATTCTCGAGGGTTCCGAGTTTGGAACCTCGACTCCCAGCAGCTTATCGAGACGTGTGACGTTTCTTTTGATCGGTCTATGCCTTCGCTTACACCTCCTTTCGAGCTTTCTGGTGATGATGAGCTTGGAGAGTCCATATTCGATGAAGATGATGACACTCCCACTGTTGATGAGGGTGGGCCTTCTGCACAGCCTGTAGACCCCACAACTTCTGAGACTTCGACTGAGGACAAGGGCGGACCTCTGATCAATATTTCCATTTTGATCGAGCCCCCTTAGTCGAGTCTAGAGGTGCCAGCTGCTGACTCTGATGAGGTGACATCTGATCACCAAGGACCCGAGCAGTTTAGCGTGATCATCCCTTAGAGCTCATCATCGGTGATCTCTCTACAATATCTTTGCGTTCTCAGGCTGGTTCACTCGCTGTGTTTGTTGAGTCTACTTTTTTTGCCACCTTTGAGCCTAGAGATGTTTCTCACACTTTATATGATGCAAATTGGATAAATGCCATGCAAGAATACCTTGGAAATTTTGTTCGCAGTCAGGTTTGGACACTAGTTGAGATACCACCTGGATGCAACCCCATTGTCACCAAATGGTTGTTTAACAATAAGCAAGGTGAAGATAGGGTTGTGGTGCGCAACAAAGCTCGATTAGTTGCCCAGGGTTTTTTCTAGAAGGAGGGTATTGATTTTGAGGAGACTTTCGCCCCTGTTGCCTGTCTTGAGTCCATTTGCATACTTTTGGCATTTGCTGCTTCTAAAGTTTTTAAGAATTTTCAAATGGATGTCAAGAGTGCTTTTCTGAATGGGTACATAGAGGAGGTATATGTTAGTTAGCCCCCGGTTTTGAAAACCCTAAGTTTCCTCGACATGTGTTTAAGTTGGAGAAAGCTTTATATGGTGTGAAACAAGCCCCTAGGGCTTGGTATGATCGTTTAAAGCAATTTTTGTTGGGGAATGACTTTGTGATGGGTTATGTGCATAATACTCTTTTCTTGCTCAGAGTTGGCATTGATTTCTTGATTGCTTAGATTTACATGGACGACATTATTTTTGGTGGTTCTACTGATAAGTTTGTGTCCAAGTTTTTTGAGCAGATGCACAGCGAGTTTGAGATGAGCCTTATGGGAGAGCTCAAGTACTTCTTAGGCCTCTAGATCAAGCAGACCAAGGATGGCATCTTCATCCACCAGAGCAAGTACACGCGATACATGCTGAAAAAGTTCGACTTCGGTGGAGAGATGAAGCCTCAGATGACCCCCATGAGCACATTTGGGGGCATAGATAAAGGCAAGAGTGGTGTCAAGGTTAACGAGATAGAGTATCGAGGGATGATTGGATCACTTCTGTACCTGACGTCAATGAGACCAGACATACAGTTCTCTGTCGGATTATGCGCGCACTTCCAGTATTCACCACGCACATCTCATCGACAGGCTGTCAAGCACATTTCTAGGTACATTACCAATGCACCTGATCTCGGTCTCTATTATTCTACATCATCATCTCTAGAGTTATCTAGCTTTTATGACGCTGATTTTGGTGGGTGCTGGCTAGATCGCAAGTCGACTTCAGGTACCTGCCAGTTTATCGGTTCTTCACTTGTTTCTTAGTCTTCTCGAAAACAATCTGGAGTTGCGTTTTCTACCACAGCAGCTAAGTACGTAGCTACTGCTAGCTGCTACTCACAGTTGGTTTGGATGATTTCTACGTTGAAAGATTTTGGGTTGTCTTTCCTACTAGAGTGTTTTTGTTTTGTGATAGCACTAGTGCGATTAGTGTAAGGGAAAGCCCATGTCTTCATTCAAAAACCAAACATATTTATGTGCGCTTTCACTTCTTGAGGGATCAATATGAGAAAGGTGCCATTGACCTTGTTTATGTTGATATCAATCATCAGTTGGCTAACATTCTTACCAAATGCCTAGATCAGTCTACGTTTGAGCGTTTGCGAGGGGATTTGGGAGTTGTGTATTCTTTTTAGAATATTTTGTCTTTTCTTTCTTCTTTACTCTTTTATTGAGTCTTTTCGTTGAGTTCATATCATGCATATTCATATATCACACTTTGAGCTTGCTTATGTTATATGATTGAATTGTTTTACTTATTCTTGCTAGTATATGCTTTTGAATACCTATCAATGATCATGCTTTGTTTCAGTTCACATGATATATTTGATATCTATCATATGCATGGATTTTATGCTTTAAAATTGACAAATGATCATCATTGCTTCTAGTAACTAGCATGTGTAGGCTGAATGCTTCTGCTATCTTTTACATGCTTGGTAGCTAAGTCTTTACTTAGATGTAGACATGCAACTTGGACATCTATTTGCTTTAACATGTAAAATATTCTATAAAATGATAAAAATTATAAAACTAAAAAATCAATGCCTTTTATACAAAAGTGAAAAGATCTAGGTGGGTTTGTTGTGTCGCACTGCATTGTTCTAGACTGCTTACCATAGCACTTTGGTATGAACTAGGACATTGTAATGTATGCCAAGACCAATGTCTTAAGCTTCTGATGGTACTGTTCTAGCCTAGCCTTGACTTAGTCAGTTAGCATAAGGTTGACATGCAAATAACCCCTGGCACAAATGAAAAAGGAAAAGAAAAAGCCTGAAATTAAAAAGATAACAGGTTTGCTTAAGATCGTAGTTTTGGATCATGCCTATCTTGGTAGATACTAGTTAGCCTTTGCATCTCATGCTTTACCTTGCTCGTCAACTAGAAAATTTGGTGATGCTTTTATTTGCAAAATCAGAAAATACGTGCTAATGACTTTCTTTGGATATCACCTATTGCACTGATCATGCCATGTGTCTTAGACAATATTTTGTGCTATACTTGCTAGATTTTCTAATTGTATTCGATCATATCTGAGAAGCATGTTTTTTAGAGTCCACTTGCACCCTAGTTGCATTTTTTTTGCATATTTTGAGGGGGAGCTGAATTTCAGAGGGAGTTTGAGTTTGTGTCTCTTTTGAGTGCATTTAGTCTCACTTGATGAGTCCAGTTGTCAATAAGGGGGAGAAATTTTAGGTTACTTGATCTTCTCGAAAAGTTTAGGGGAAGTTTTGGCTTTCTCTCGGATTTGTTTGAGGGGATGTTTTAGTCTCTTCTACCCTTACTCTTTGATATCCTTGTTGATAATTAAGATATTGCACTAGTTTGAGTTTTTTATTTGAAATTTTTTTTATTTCTTTTCTGTTTAACCATAATGACCATTTTCTGGTTTTTGTTTGGCTTTTCGTCATTAGGGTTAAACCTTTTATTTTATTTTCTTCTTTTTGTTCTCTTGTGTTTTGTTTTCTTGTTTCCACATGTTTTGTCGGTTACAAAGCATTGATGAAGAGGGTGTTGATAATGCACTCATGAAAGGGGAGATTGAGCAGCCATGTTGAAGATCATGAGCCTCATGGCTCGAGAAGTGATGAGTGATTGTCAATAAAAGTCAATAGAGAGACGTGAAAAAGAGAGGAGATTGAGAAACCATGTTGAAGAACATGGGTTTGATACTCCAGACGTGATGAGTGATTGTCAACGGAAGTCAAATAAGAGACATAAAGACCTGTCGTGTCTGAGGCGCGTGTGACTCAGGTACACGGGCAGGGAGCGACAGCCGGGCAGAGGAGCCGCGGAGTCGGGCTGGCCCAATCCGGGTACATGGGCTAGGAGCGGCAGAGGATCCACTGGTCTGTTGAATGGGTTTGACTCAGGTACACGGGCGCCGAGCGATTGCCGGGCTGAGGAAGCTGCGGGGTCGGGTTGGTCCAATACGGGTACCCGGTGCGAAGATGGTGGACGCTTTGTCAGTTTCGGCGCAAAACTGACAACCTATGATTATTTAGTTTTTAGGATATTAATATTTAGTTTTTAAGTCCAGAATATTTTTATTTGTGTCAGTTGATTTTTCCAAGGGTATTTTAGTAATTTCGGAATTTATTTTAGAGTCAGTGTAATTTACCCCAGGGGTAAATTAGTCTTTTTCATGTATTAGGAGTCCCCTATAAATAGGCTCGTACCCCCCTAGGGATAGGGTGACTGTTTTTCAATAATTAATCCACAGTCCAAAAATTTTCATGGGATCATCTGTTTTTCTCCGGATTTTTCTCATCTATGTTTCCTCGCGGTTTTTCGCCGGAGCAAGTGTTTTCGCCGCCGACCAGGCGTCAGCATCATCACGCAACGCACGTGCGGCGGCTAGGTCGTGAAACAGCATTATCACGGCGGGTCCTACTGCGCTGCACGCGACGTGCCCAAGCTGTGGAGAAATCGCATGCGGCATGACTATTCATCCACGGCGGTTGGGACTGCAGAGCCACTCGCATGGGGCCCACAGTGGTAGCAAGACGCTTTTCCTTTCCCAGGCAATTGCGCTGCAGCACAAGGCAAAGAAAAGCCGGTTGGCTTTTGGTCTTCCTGCGAGAAAGCCAGTTGCAACACAGCCAGGGCAGGCAGCCCGGTCGGGCCCCACGGTGTGGCTGCCACAGCTAGCACTGCAGTGTCTGGCACACGGCGGGAGCTTTCCTGACACGCACAGTTGTTTTTGACAAGGCAACGGTGACGCAACCGAGGCTTGCTGCTCGCACGGCGACGGGATTTTCTGCGGATCGACGTGGAGTGGTCAACGACGACGTCATGCAGGTTAGTTTTTGTTGGACCGGAAACGGCGACCAGAGGGGGGGTGAATGGGAGCTTTTAAAATTTCGGGCTAAAAACAGCCTTCGGTTTTACTCCTGTCTTTTGCGGAACAAGCTTCGAACACTACCTTCGAAGGTCTGATTCGGAGGTACTTCGACAGCTCCGAACACAGGCTTCGCAGGAGGAAAAGTTCGAAGCCAAGAACACTTCGCTCCACACACAACCCCGAACCCTTAGCTCTGCTAAGTCAGTGCAGGCTCCGCACACAAGGTGCTTCGAGCAAGCTTCGCACTTCACCCTTCGCAAGAGTGGACACCCTACTGAGGACTTCGACCAAGTACTTGGCAGCAGCAACTGGTGCTGAGCTTCGTACACGAAGGTCTAAACGCACACAAACGGACTTCGCTAAGGGCTTCGACACAAGAAGCAAAACGGGCCTCGATCAGGGCTTCGCTAGTAAGCTGTGAGGTCTAGCCTCAAGTTACACAGAGTGACAGCACGCTGAAAAACACACTTCGCACAAAAACAACCTTCGCCTAGACAGGCTTCGGTGCACTACAACTAGCGAGGTATGTAACGCGAGCTCAAGCAAAAAGCACAAAGAAGCAGGGCTTCGCCGCTTGAACAAGGAACACAATAAAATTGAACTCTGGATGAATACAGCGAGGTGTGTGGCTACAGGAGCTCAACAGTAAATGCTCAAAGTGTTAAATGTTACCTACCGAGCCCCCATATTTATAGCCCACAGTTCACCAAAAGGAATTGACTACTTTACCCCTAGGGTTTACACCAGTTTTGTCTCTACAGAACAGAGGGGTACAAAAGGTAGTCCAACTTTATTCTGGAGGCTTCTCTATCAGCTTTGCAGAGGGGACACCGTCAGCTTTTTACAGAGCAGACAGTGTCAGCCTTTGCAGTCTTTGACCTTCTGGAGCCTCCCTTCGCACGCGAGGGGTGCGGTAGCTTCGGTGAGAAGCCTTGAGCCTGGTGACCTTCGCTTCGCCGAAGATAGCCTTCGATACAGTGACGGTTTTGAGCCGAAGCCGTCAAAGCCCTTGGGCCTTCGCACCAACACCTCCGGAGTGGACCACCACGGCTTCGCAGCTTCACCCAGCTCGAACTCCGTCAATCCGTGTACCGAAGCCATGCAGGCCGAAGCACCTCAAGTCAACCTTGCTCCGGAGCTAGCCTCGCTCCGAAGCCTTCCTCCCTCCGAAGCCCCACCTTCAGAGTACCACCCTTCGAAGTCCCTCCTTCGTCCAAGGCTTCCGCACGAAGCATTCCATGAGCCCTTCGTCGCTGTGTCTCTCCCTGAGCACACTCCTCGATGAGCCTCACCCGGACCATGCCTTTGATGCGCCTCGACTTCTGAGACCTTCGTCGGGTACCTTCGAATGTCTCCCTCCGGAGCACACTTCGAATTCCTTGCCTCCGCAGAGGACTTGATCCAACCAACTCCGAAGTCACTCCATTCGGAGTACCTTCGAAGTGCCTCGCCTCCGAGGACTTTGTCTCGGAGTACCTTCAGCCGGAGCCACACTCCGCACTCTCTGCCTTCACCTGGCACGCCTCGACCCGAGGACCGACCCGAACCACCTTCGCAGCCACCGTGATGGAGCTCCCTGCTCCCCTGGCATCAAGCCTCCCGCTTGACCCAGGTTCACCTGCTGCGAACCTTGTCCGTCAGCTTCCGCAGTCCCTGCGCACCACAGACAAGCAGACAAGCGTATCCAGTACTCCGGAGAACTCTCCGGGTTAGCAACCTCCGGCACACACTCCGGTGTACCGCCCAAAGTACCGAAGCCTTCGGTACGAACCCAGTCATCGTGTACTGTCGAACCCCTCCGACACGCACACTCCGCTGCAACAGCTGCAGCAAGCAAACCACCGAACACCCTTCGGTGAAACCACCTCCGAACACCCTTCGGAGGTACAACCTCCGAAACCCCTCCGGAGGTACCCTCCTCCGAACACCTTCGGAGGTACAACCTCCGAACACCCTTCGGAGGTACCCTTCGAATCAGAGGGTAAAAAGCCTGTCAATCACTCATCACAAACACCGAAACCAACCCTTGGTTTCTCAATCTCCCCCTTGATGAGTGCATTGACAACCAACTTTAAATCCAAGAAAATTTAAAAACTTTCAGCACACAAGTGACCATAAAAACTCAGAAAAGAGCCAAACCATGTCACTTGACAGAAGAATTTTCCTCCCCCTTTTCAAAAGAGTAAAAGCCCCTTCGGCAATAAAAACTCCCCCTGAGTTAAGTTTTCCCCCTTTTTGGCAACAAAGAATCTTCTCCCCCTTTATGTCAAATTTTCTCCCCCTTTGGAAATTATACCCCCTTGCGGCAGAGAACGTAGCAAAAGTCTCTCCTCCTTTAGGAATTTCTCCCCCTTGAGGAGTTTCTCCCCCTTTGGCAATGCAAGCATCAAGGAGCAAGTAAAAGATGCAAAGCTTCGAAATGAACAGAATTGCAAAGACATATGAAGCAAAAATATGCCAACAATAACACCAATGATCATGGGCTCAGCTCAATTTAACATTCTCTAAAAACATGATGAAGCATGTGATTTGATCATTTTTGAAATAAAAGCATCACCACTTAGTCAAGGAAACTAGACAAGTAAAAGCAAGGACTGCGCAAAGCTAGGCAATTTCTACTCTAGACATACAAGTCCAGTTCAAATGGAGCAGGAAAAGCAAACTTGATGAGCAATGAATTTTGTTGTTCTTTTCTTAGTGCTAGGGGTTATTTGTTTGTCCACCTTATACTTTCGAATCCGGCCAAGCCTAGGCATGAAAACCATAAGAAGCTTAAGGCAATGATTTTGGCATACACTACACTATTCCAGTTCAAACCAATGTGCAATGGTAAGCAGTCTAGAATAGGGTAGTGCGACAAACAAACCCACCTGGATCTTTTAACTTAAAGCTTGCAAATCATGGAATTTTTTTGATTTTGATTAAGTGAATCAATTTGATTATTACTTGAAGAATATCCATGAGGATATAGAACAATTTTTCAAGTTGCAATTTTTAGCATCCAATGAACAGTGTCTTGCTATCAAGCAGATAAAAGATAGCTAAAGCAGTCCTGCCTAAACATGCTAGATTCAAGACTAAGCAGTGAGCACGATTTGACTTTGAAAATAAAGCATCATGCACATGAATGTTCCAGATAAATTAAAAAGAGCTGAGCTGTCATGATGTCATGGATTATAAGCAGGCATATAAGTGCAAACGATGTAAATGCAATTTCAACACAATTAGCAAAGGCACATCCATCTAAAACAGCTCCCCCTCACAAAATGCCGTAAGGGTGACAAATACCAAGTTCCCCACGCAAGTAGGCAAATCGAGAAGCATCGAGGGGTTTTGTAAAAATGTCGGCAAGCTGGTGTTGGGTATCAACATATTGAAGTTCAATATCACCCTTCTCATTGTGATCTCTGAGAAAATGATACCGCACATCAATGTGTTTGGTTCTGGAGTGTTGAACCGGGTTGTTTGCAATACAAATAGCACTAGTGTTATCACAGAAAAGTGGAACACTCTTATAATCTAACCCGAAATCTCGCAAAGTGGAAACCATCCACAGAATCTGAGAGCAACAGCTAGCTGCAGCAACATATTCGGCCTCAGCCGTCGATTGTGCAACACTAGACTGTTTGCGGGAAGACCAGCAAACCAAGGAAGTACCCAGAAAAGGACAAGTACCAGAGGTACTCTTCCTATCAATTCTACACCCAGCAAAATCCGCATCGGAATAACCTCGAAGACATAAAGATGAAGACGCTGAATACCATATGCCAAATTCAAGGGTATGTTTGAGATACCGTAGGATGCGCTTTACCGCTTGGCGGTGCGAAGCACGTGGTGAAGCCTGAAAACGAGTGCACAGACATACTGTGAAATGTATGTCTGGCCTCGTGGCAGTCAAGTAGAGAAGGGAGCCGATCATGCTTCGGAACTCCTTCTGATCTACGGCTTCTCCATCTTCGTCAGGATCCAATGCTACAGATGTAGCCATTGGAGTGGCGAGGGGCTTCGCATCGGACATGTCAAACTTCTTGAGCAGGTCCTTGGTGTACTTTGTCTGGTGAACGAAAGTACCTTGTTTGCTTTGTTTGATTTGCAAACCAAGGAAAAAGGTGAGTTCACCCATCATCGACATTTCAAATTCCCTGCTCATGGTATCTGCAAACTCGGCAACCAAAGCATGAGACGAGCCACCAAAGATGATATCATCCACATAAATCTGAACCAGGAGGAAATCTTTGCCATGCTTGAGAGTAAACAGTGTTTTATCAACAGAGCCCATCAAATACCCTCGCTCAAGCAGAAAAGACTTAAGTCTGTCATACCACGCCCGAGGGGCCTGCTTGAGTCCATAAAGAGCCTTATGAAGTTTAAGGACTTTATGTGGGTACTTGGGGTTTTCAAAACCAGGGGGTTGTTTTACATAAACATCTTCACCTATGAAGCCATTAAGAAAAGCACTTTTGACATCCATTTGATAGAGTTTGAATCCCCGGGATGTCGCAAAGGCAAGCAAAATCCTAATGGCCTCAAGGCGAGCAACAGGTGCAAAAGTTTCAGTAAAATCAATCCCTTCTAGTTGAGAATAACCCTGAGCTACAAGTCTAGCTTTGTTTCTAACTATAGTCCCATCCTCCCCTTGTTTGTTTTTGAAAATCCATTTAGTTCCAATGAAATGAACATTTGGTGGAGGATCAACTAATGACCAGACTTGGTTTCTCTCAAAATTTTCAAGCTCTTCATGCATGGCATTGATCCAACTAGAATCAGAAAGTGCATGACTAACATCTAAGGGCTCGAAAGAAGCAACAAAAGCGGAATCAATGAAATGAGCATGAGAACGTGTTACCCTTTGATCAAGCTCACCAATGATCTGCTCGGGAGGATGCATCCTTTGTACATGATGTGGAGCCTCGCGGCGGGATGCAGTCTCCCCCTCAACTTGTGCGTTGGAGTGGTCCAAGATGACCGATGTTGAGGTAGTCGCTTCGGGACCTCGTGCCGAAGTAGTTGAAGCGGGGTCAGCTTCGGGGGTTGATGTCGAGGGTAGTAGGGGTTCATCCTCGAGTTCTCTAGGATCTTCTTCTTCGAATAAGGTCTGTTCCATGTCGTGTTCATTTGCCTGTTCAAAAGCAGAACTAACAGAGGGGGTTGATTCATCAAAAGTCACATCACATGACTCAATGACAGTGTTAGTCTCCAAGTTATAAACACGATAAGAATGACCATGTGTTGTGTAACCCAAAAAGATCCCGTCAGAAGATCGCGACTCAAATTTATCCAAGTTACCACGCTTTAGGATAAAGCAGCGACAGCCAAAAACTCGAAGATGAGTAACCTTGGGCTGTCTCCCAAAACGCAGCTCATAAGATGTCAAATTTAAAATTGAGCGCAAGAAGATTCGGTTTGAGATGTAACACGCAGTGTTCATGGCCTCAGCCCAGAATTTTCTAGGAGTCTTATGCTCATCAAGCATCGTCCTAGCCATCTCAACCAAAGTGCGGTTCTTCCTCTCAACAACACCGTTCTGTTGAGGAACCCGCGGAGCAGAGAATTGATGTTCTATGCCATGCTCCATGCAAAAGTCAACAAAGAGACTATTTTTGAACTCAGTGCCATTATCGCTTCGAATGAATTTCAATGCACCAGGGAGTTCAGTAAAAAGTCTCAAAGCCAAACTCCGAAAGTGTGAAAACACTTCATCCTTGCTGGCAAGAAAGAAGACCCAAGAATAGCGAGAGAAATCGTCGACAATAACTAATACATACCACTTGCCGCCTAAAGAACTGACCCGAGAAGGACCTACAGTGTCCATATGGAGAAGTTCTCCGGGTTGTTCAGTCATCACTATGGTGACTGACGAATGCGAAGCAGCAATCATTTTTCCATGTCGACAAGGAGCGCAAACTAAATTCTTCTCAAACTTGAGCTTGGGCAATCCTCGGATCAGGCCTAGGGCACTCAGACGAGCGAGCAACTCAAAGCTCATATGCCCTAGTCTCCTATGCCACTTCCAAAGCTCAGAAGTCGAATGTGCAACAAGACAATGAGAAGATCCAGATGACTCTGAAAAATCAGCTCCAAAAACTCTCCCAACTCTAAAGATCTTACACACCACAACACCATCAGAATTGAGCACTTGCGAAGTATCGCGATGGAATCGCACTTCGAAGCCCTCATCAAGCAACTGAGATACAGACAGCAAATTGTATCCCAGGTTTTCAACCAAAGCAACATCTTTGAGAGTGAAGTTCGAGTTAATTCTTACCACACCTTTACCTTTCACTCTACTCCTTCGATTGTTTCCGAAGGTGATATGTTCCCTTTGCTTGGTTGTGGTGAGGCTGGAGAACCATGCTGCATCTCCGGTCATGTGGCGCGAACAACCGGAGTCCATGATCCACGTGCCCTCCAAGCCTCGATCTGTCACCTACACATGATAAGAATATCTCGATCGCTCAGTGCTGGGGTGAGTGAAATAATGACGAGGCATCCAGCACTGAGTGACACGAGTAGTAGGCACAGTAAAAGTAGACGGTCTACGGACATGATAATCTGAATGATGCAAAGTGCGAGGTCTACCTACATGCAGTGATCGGAAAGCATGACGAGGTCTCCTACTCTGACGAGGTACAAATCTACTCACCCGAGGTCTACCACCATATGGAACATGGTGAACACCTCGAGGAGCAAAACCTCTCCGAGAAGCACGAGGAGCCTCGAAAACAGGACGAGAGTAGAACTCAGACTCATGCATACCTAAAGATGGGTAATACATGTCCTGGTAACTCATCGCCTGAGAGCGTCGCTCATCCTTGATGTGACGAAAACAGAACCCAACCAAATGACCCGCCCGCTGACAGTAGGAACAGTGAAAAACTCTCCTGGGGGCACTCTCATGGGTCTTAGGAGCAACTCTCATAGGCTCCTTGGGTTTCTGCTGAGTGGTTTTCTTGGGAGGATTTTTCTTGGCAGGAGGTGTGGTTTTCTTTGGTGGTCGGGTAGGCTTCTTGGCTGATGGAGTGTCCAACAGAGCTCTCTCTTTCTCTAAGGTAGTGGGAGAGGTAAAAACAGTAGAGATCTTACTGTCTGAAGAAATCCTCTCAAAACCCAAACCTAGAGCTACCCCTGCTCTGTCAGCAAACATCTTGGTCTTGGCCAAGAGCAAATCCATCCTACCCTTTCCCTCAGTGCATTTATTTACCACGGAAAGAAGGTATTCATTTTCAGACATGAGGTTCTCAGCTCGCTCTCTAACAGTGCCTAGATGGTCCTTAAGGGTGATGCAAGTGTCACACATAGGCTGCACATCCTTAGAACTACCGGCCCTCTCCAATCTAGCCTCTAAATCATGAACATGCTTATCACGTAAATTAATGCTTTCGCGTAATAAAGAGCAGTTCATGCAATCAATAACATCATGAGGTCTAGAATCCACCTCCAAAAGCTGCTTCTGTGCAGTCTCAAGCTCAGATAGAGTTTGAGCATGAACAGAACACAACTGAGCAAGCTCACCCATCACAGTGGTACAAGAATCACATTCAGCATCATTAATTTTAGACTTAAGCATGGCATATTTAGTACAAACAGATTCTAGCCTAAATCTAAGGTCTTTTCTTTCTCTAGCGGCTTGCACAAGTAATCTATCCTGACCAAGAACTACTTCATTCAGTTCATCTAATTTAATCAGTAGCTGGTCAGATGATAGAGTTACCTCAGATGAGTCAAGCTCATCGCCGCTGTGATCGCTGTCGGCCATGAAGCAAAGGCCGGTGAAGTCTCGTCCCTTCTTGTCCTTCTTGTCCTCCTTCCTTGGGGACTCCTCCTCCTCAGAGCTCGACTCCTCAGTTGAGGAAGTGTCGATGTCGCTGAGAGCAGCAACAAATGCTCTGGAAGCGGCTTTGGCTACTTTCTTAGCCATCTTGCCGCGCTTGCCCTTCACAAAAGGCTTCCTCTCCTTTTTGTGGTATTTTGGGCGCTCACTCTCATCTCTCTTTTTGAGCTTGGGGCAATTAGCCTTGATGTGAGAAGTGTCGCCACACTCAAAGCAACCACTAAAACCACTTCTCCTCTGATCCCGTCTCTCATGATGAAAACAGGTGAACCTCCAGGCAATGAGAGCAAGCTCATCATCATCTAGAGTGTCCACCTGCTCCTTTGTGACGGAGACCAGGGAGGACAAAGCAAAACCATCTGCAAGAACACAAGTGCCAGATGTGCTTGGTTCTCTAGTGGTGCCACGGCTAGTGCTAGAAACCAATGCCAATGGCTGTGGCAAAGAGCTTCTGTGCACAGCAAGAGATGCCTTAGCAATCTCTGTGGACTTCAGCTTGCTAAAGAGCTCATCACAGGTCAATGTGTCATATCCTGCAGACACCTCAATGCTGGATATCTTCACTTCCCATATGCTACGATCAAGAGCATAGAGAAGCTTGATAGCCCTATCGTGATCATTGTAAGCAAGCGTCCCGTTGGATCGCAAGTTACTCACTATCGCGTCAAAGCGAGAAAACATGGCATCTATAGATTCACCAGGTGCCTGCACAAACAGCTGATACTGTTGGTTGTATGTGCTTTGGCGCCTGGCCTTGATCTGAGTAGAGCCCTCATGGAAAATAGTGAGCGTTGTCCAAATCTCCCTAGCAGTCCTAAGGTGCTACACCCTATCGAACTCACTCCGGCTCAAACCAATGAACAGTATATTCCTAGCCTTGGAATTGGCATTATACTGATCTTTTTCTGTTTGAGTAGTGCGAGTATCAGGGATAGAGTATTGTGAATCCACAATCTCCCAAATTGCATTTCCTTGGCTTAACAAGTAAGCCTCCATGCGCACCTTCTAGTATGCAAAATCTGTCCCATCGAATAGAGGAATTTTACTGCCTCTATCCATGTCGCCAACAGATCACAAAACCGGTTAAGGTCAACTGGTGATCTTAACCCGCTCTGATACCAATTGTTGGACCGGAAACGGCGACCAGAGGGGGGGTGAATGGGAGATTTTAAAATTTCGGGCTAAAAACAGCCTTGTGTTTTAATCCTGTCTTCTGCGGAACAGGCTTCGAACACTACCTTCGAAGGTATGATTCGGAGGTACTTCGACAGCTCCAAACACAGGCTTCGCAGGAAGAAAAGTTCGAAGCCAAGAAGACTTCGCTCCACAACAACCCTCGAAAATCTACTCTGCTAAGTCAGTGCAGGCTCCGCACACAAGGTGCTTCGAGCAAGCTTCGTACTTCACCCTTCGCAAGAGTGGACACCCTACTGAGGACTTCGACCAAGTACTTGGCAGCAGCAACTGGTGCTGGGCTTCGTACACGAAGGTCTAAACGCACACAAACGGACTTCGCTAAGGGCTTCGACACAAGAAGCAAAACGGGCCTCGATCAGGGCTTCGCTAGTAAGCTGTGAGGTCTAGCCTCAAGTTACACAGAGCGACAACACGCTGAAAAACACACTTCGCACAAAAACAACCTTCGCCTAGACAGGCTTCGGTGCACTACAACTAGCGAGGTATGTAACGCGAGCTCAAGCAAAAAGCACAAAGAAGCAGGGCTTCGCCGCTTGAACAAGGAACACAATAAAATTGAACTCTGGATGAATACAGCGAGGTGTGTGGCTACAGGAGCTCAACAGTAAATGCTCAAAGTGTTAAATGTTACCTACCAAGCCCCCATATTTATAGCCCACAGTTCACCCAAAGGAATTGACTACTTTACCCCTAGGGTTTACACCAATTTTGTCTCTACAGAACAGAGGGGTACAAAAGGTAGTCCAACTTTATTCTGGAGGCTTCTCTGTCAGCTTTGCAGAGGGGACAGCTTCAGCTTTTTACAGAGCAGACAGTGTCAGCCTTTGTAGTCTTTGACCTTCTGGAGCCTCCCTTCGCACGCGAGGGGTGCGGTAGCTTCGGTGAGAAGCCTTGAGCCTGGTGGCCTTCGCTTCGCTGAAGATAGCCTTCGATACAGTGACGGTTTTGAGCTGAAGCCATCAAAGCCCTTGGGCCTTCGCACCAACACCTCCGGAGTGGACCACCACGGCTTCGCAGCTTCACCCAGCTCGAACTCCGTCAGTCCGTGTACCGAAGCCATGCAGGCCGAAGCACCTCAAGTCAACCTTGCTCCGGAGCTAGCCTCGCTCCGAAGCATTCCTCCCTCCGAAGCCCCACCTTCGGAGTACCACCCTTCGAAGTCCCTCCTTCGTCCAAGGCTTCCGCACGAAGCATTCCATGAGCCCTTCGTCACTGTGTCTCTCCCTGAGCACACTTCTCGACGAGCCTCACCCAGACCATGCCTTCGATGCGCCTCGACTTCTGAGACCTTCGTCGGGTACCTTCGAATGTCTCCCTCCGGAGCACACTTCGAATTCCTTGCCTCCGCAGAGGACTTGATCCAACCAACTCCGAAGTCACTCCATTCGGAGTACCTTCGAAGTGCCTCGCCTCCGAGGACTTTGTCTCGGAGTACCTTCAGCCGGAGCCACGCTCCGCACTCTCTGCCTTCACCTGGCACGCCTCGACCCGAGGACTGACCCGGACCACCTTCGCAGCCACCGTGACGGAGCTCCCTGCTCCCCTGGCATCAAGCCTCCCGCTTGACCCAGGTTCACCTGCTGCGAACCTTGTCCGTCACCTCCGCAGTCCCTGCGCACCACAGACAAGAAGACTAGCGTATCCAGTACTCCAGAGACCTCTCCGGGTTAGCAACCTCCGGCACACACTCCGGTGTACCGCCCAAAGTACCGAAGCCTTCGGTACGAACCCAGTCATCGTGTACTGTCGGACCCCTCCGACACGCACACTCCGCTACAACAGCTGCAGCAAGCAAACCACCGAACACCCTTCGGTGAAACCACCTCCGAACACCCTTCGGAGGTACAACCTCCGAAACCCCTCCGGAGGTACCCTCCTCCGAACACCTTCGGAGGTACAACCTCCGGACACCCTTCGGAGGTACCCTTCGAATCAGAGGGTAAAAAGCCTGTCAATCACTCATCACAAACACCGAAACCAACCCTTGGTTTCTCAGTTTTTTATCTCCTAATTTTTAGGTAGATTAATTCTGGTAGTTATTTCGTAGTTAATTTTATCTGTTAGATTTTATTAGTATTAGCATATTATTTATTTTAGTTTTATCTGCTCATATATAAAAAAGGGGGAAAATTTATTAGTCGCAGTAATATTTTTATTCTAGTTTTTACGTGCAATATTTTAGGTTTATTTCTGAATTAATTTTTGGATAATCCATGTTTTATTTATTTGATTAGTACTTTCTTTCTAGACTACAATATAAATATTCCGTGATATATCTAGGTATTTTTATTTACTGTAGTATTTCTATTTAGTTTATCTTTAATATCATTTTAATTAGAACACCGGTCATTTTTACACTAAACCAATTTAATTCCTGTAAGTTGCTTTGCTAATATTATTTGTCAGGCTAAGGTCGTTAGGGTGTTGGGTTTAGTACATAGTTTAGCAAGAATTTTTTTAGGCGCCCATTCACCTCCCTCTGGTCGCTACTTTCGGTCCTATAGAGATTTGTCATGTCTTAGGCTGCATGTGACTCAGGTACACGGGTGGTGAGCAACTGCCGAGCAGAGGGGTCACGGAGTCGGGCCGACCCAATTCGGATACATGGGCCAAGAACGGTAGAGAATCCGCTAGTATGTTGACCAGGTTTGACTCAAGTAAATGGTCGGCGAGCGATTGCCGGACTGAGGGAGCCGCGGAATTGAGCCAGCCCAATCTAGGTACCCAGTGTGAAGACAGCGGACACTTTGTCGGTTTCGGCGCAAAACCGACGTCCAATCCAGGCCGTCGATCGGAGATCCGACAGTCCTGAAGCGAAGCCATAGCTATTACGAAAGCTTTGTGTCGGGACAAGCTATCTATAGATAGATTTTGCTATTTTGCCCGTTGGGCCCGTTGTTTTATTTTTGTGTCTGTGTAATTTACCCTAGGAGTAATTTGGTATTTTCTAGTTTTTGAACTGCCTATAAAAGACCTTGTATTCCTAGGATTTCTACTAACTCATTCAAGGGAAAATATCTGAGTTCAAATTTTATTCTAGAAATTTCCACCTTCTTCCTCCTAAAATCAGCCGCTGGTAGAAGTCCCCTACCGCCACCGTACTATATCGCCAGTTTTTCTTCAAGAGCAGCCCCTCCCGGTTTTTATTCCTTCTCATCGGTGCTTCAACCCAGACGCCGAACCAGAGCATCTCCACTAGAGGGAAGCGGCGTGTGGTTTTCGGCGGGCTCTCAGCGGGGAGTTGTCGAGGTGCACCACACGGTCGATGCGGTGACTGCATCCTGGCATGCACAGTGAAGCACACGAAGCTGTGTGCTGGCTGGGCACCACCAACCGAAAGCGAGCTAGCGGCACGAGTACGTGACCCCCGCAGAAGGCCACCAGGCGGCGTGCAGTATTTGTCTTGGTGCTTCTCTTGTCGGTGCGTTTGGCTTCTGGAAGATGTCGTTTTGCCGTTGGACGTAGGCACATAGAGCACAGTCGCATCGCGTCAGGTGTTCAGGCACGTGAATCTCGGTTGCAAGGTGTTCGGCAGAAGGTCTCTTTTAATAGGAGCAGGATTATAAGTGCATAGTAATATTTGTTATCCTTTCTCGATTTATGTGCATTTCTAGATTTATTTCCTGAACTGTTTGAGATAGATTAATTCACAGCTAAATTTTTATTTAGATTGCACTATGTATATTCATTGATGTATCTCTATATCCTTAGTGCATCTTGAATCATCTGTGAGCACATTTAATCATCTGCATTTATTTTATCTGATTAAGTGCATGAAACTTGTTGCTTATTATACTTCTATTAGTTGGAATGCCCGTAAGTTGAATGTTTTGTTAATCTGCCTTTAAGCACTTTGGAGGTGGCTTTTCGATTAGGACATTGGTAATTTTTAGGATAGATTATTTTTAGTGCTTATGATTTCTCAGACTATCACATCACATCTTATTTGACAGGAGAATGATAGTGCTATATTCATCTATGTTTTTGGTCTAAGTTTTTGGTTGTCTTTTAAGGTGCGTTGGGTGTTGGGAGAAGGTCATTGATTCGAAAGAATTTTTTAGGTGCCCATTCACCCCCTGGTCACTACTCTTGGTCCTACAATGATGGTGTTAACTTGCTTCTTGAGAGGTCGGGATGTTGATGTCACACTTGCCAAAGCCCATGCAGGTCTTGGTGAAGCGCCCAAGCATGAGAGCATGTAGCTCCTTTGTCTTGGCCTCGATCTCCTCCTTGTCCTCCTCAGAGAGGTTGTCGCGGGTGGGGAGGATGATGTTATCGTCATTGATCTCCGTGCTCCCCACCATGTCCACCGGCGTAGAGGGTACCGTTGATGTAGTCATGGTAGTCGTACCCATTGCCGATGTAGATGTGCTTGGCATGTGTGTCCCCAATAGAGTGACCAAAAAGTGTGTTGATGCTAAAATTTATTGATAAAGCACCAACGGACACTACCGTCAGTTCGGCAATCCAAAAGCGTGATAACGCATAGGGGTGGCCCGCTAAACGTCTCGTAACATTGAAACCGCATTCCGACGACCCTTGACCATGACAAAGGAAATAAACGGAGTCGCCAAGCAATTAAACAATACCAAAATATTATTTAACTAAACAAATCGTAAGGGAAAGCGATCAATCCGGTCAAGTCGGGGCTGGTTAAACCGAAGTTTACTTGGTGGTCAAACCAACAGTATACCACTTGTACGACCGATGGTGCGAAGGGGGTCGCCAAAGGGGCTTTGGCGTGTACAGTGCGAAGGGGATCCGAAGGGTGGCCTTTGGAGTGCGTCGTGAAGATAGCCGAAGGGGCTCAATATCAAGCCTTCGTTCGGTCAGACCGAAGGTATCCTCTGGTCAAACCGAAAGGCACGAGGGGGCTCCTTAGGGGTCTCCACAGAGACTACAAAGGGTTCCCGAGGCCCTGTGCGAAGCCAGGTCAGACAGGCCTTGTGCCACCAGTCAGACTACAGTGTGCCAGCACGTCATATGATGGCACGAGCCGGTCAGACCAAAGGGGTGCCGTCGGTTAGACTGACAACCTCCGAATGTTGGCCTCTGGATTCCGGTGACCGTCTCGATGGTGGTGGATGGATTCAAAACTCCTTCGCGCTAAAGATGAGATGAAAACATTGCAAACACCAAGAAATCAGAGGCAATTCGACCAAGAGACTGAATTACCGATAAAAACTGATAAAACAATAAAAATATGTTACGTGGATTGAACGGACGATTCACGAGCGAATCAACAAGGATTACCGTGATTATGATGTGACAGGATGAATGGTTTACAGCACAAACCAACAAAGACGGACGTGGTAGCTAATCCTAGGGCAAGGAAAGTAGATTGAAAGTAAAGAACGATTCAAGGTAAAATAATAGATTGGATCTATTAGGGTTTCGGGGATCCTTGAATCGGTTTTGCCCCTTAAAGGACCGAAAGTAGCAACCAGAGGGGGGTGAATGGGCACCTAGAAAATTCTTGCTAAACTATGTGCTAATCCCAACACCCAAATGAACTTAGCCAGTCAAAAAATATTAGCAAAGCAAATTGTAGAAATTAAATTGGTTTAGCCTAAAAATAATCGGTGTCCCAATTAAAATGATATTAAAGATAAACTTAATAGAAATATTGTAGTAAATAAAATTGGTACCAGAAATATTTAATAACGTAAGCAAAATGCCTAAATATATTAATAGAATATTGAGACTACGGTCTAAAATTAAAATACTAATCAACTAAATAAAATATGGATCATTCAAAAATTAATTCAAAGATAAACCAAAAATATTTCAAGTAAAGACTAGAATTAAAAATACTATTGCGACTAATAAACTTTTCTTTACTTTTTATATAAGTAGATTAAACAGATATATATAAATGAAAATATGCGATTACTAAAAATATTTTGACAGATTAAAAAATTTCTAAACATAATTTTTTTAGCTAATTAAAAATAGATAAATATTGGTTTAACTAAACTGCTAAAATATAGGGGATTAATTCTGCAGATCGCCGCCGCAACGAAAAACAACGCCGGAAAATTATTCATGTCCGCTGACCGGCTACTCCGCCGGCTGTCTTGAGCGACGTGCGTGCAAAGCAAAAACAACGGCGTGGCCTTTTTCCCCTGCAGCAGCTAGCTACGGCTAGACCCAGCATCACGTCCTCGTGCTGCGTGCCAAGTAAATCAACAACACAACGGTCACTGCTGCTGGCCTTTTTTTTGCGTAGGGGAACGGAGAACTGTGCTGCCTTGATGCATGTGCTGCAGATTAAAAAACTTTTGTCATGGAGACCTGAGTGCTGCTTGGCTGCATGCTGCGCCAGAGACGCCACGCGCGGAGAAGAAAACTTTGTAGATGAAAATTTTCGGTGGAAGATTAACTACGGCAGAAAAAAGGTTGGACTGTAGATTGATCTCGGGAATAGAAAATTAACAGTCATCTATCCCTAGGGGGGATAGGGGCCTATTTATAGGCAACTCCTAATGCATGAAAAGACTAATTTAACGCTAGAGTAAATTAATACTGACTCTAAAATAAATTCCGAAAATTACTAAAATATTCTTAGAAAAATCACCTGACTCAAATAAAAATATTCTAAACTTAAAAACTAAATATTAATAATCTAAAAAACGAATTAATCATAGGTTGTCAGTTTTGCGCCGAAACTGACGAAGCGTCCACCGTCTTCGCACCGGCCCGACCCCGCAGCTTCCTCAGCCCGGCAATCGCTCGCCGCCCGTGTACCTAAGTCAAACCCAGTCAACAGACCGATGGATCATCTGCCGTTCCTAGCCATGTACTCAGATTGGGCAAGCCCGACTCCGCGACTCCTCTGCCCGCCCGTTGCTCTCTGCCCATTTACCTGAGTCACACGCGCCTCAGACTCGGCAGGTCTTCCTTTGACTTTCGTTGACAATCACTCATCACATGTGGAGTATCAAAACCATATTCTTCAACATGGTTTCTCAATCTACCCCTTAATGAGTGCATTGTCAACACTCTTCAGCTCATCTTCAGAACCTACAAAACATGTGGAAACAAGAAAACAAAGACAAAAGAAAATAGAAGAAATAAAATAAAAGTTTAACCCTAATGACCAAAAGCTAAACATAAGCAAGAAAATGGTCATTATGGTTAACCAAAAATAAAGACTCAAAACCAAGTGCAAATCTCAAAATTACCAACAAGGAACTCTCCCTGAAATAAATCACATAAAAAGCTAAAAAATGTTCTCTAGACTCCAAAATTTCTCCCCCATGTTGACAATTGGACTCATCAAGTGAGTATAAATGCACTCTAAAGAGACATAGACACAAACTCCCCCTAAAATGCAGCTTCCCCTCAAAATATGCATGAATGTAGATGGGGTGCAGGTGAAGTGTGAAAAGCATGCTTCTTAAATATGATTAACTGCAATTACAACATCTAACAGGTATAGCAAAAAATATATTATCTAAGATACATGACATGATTAGTGCAATAGATGATATCTAAAGGAAGTCATTAGCACGCATTTTTCGATTTTTGCAAACAAAAGCATCACCACATTTTCTAGTTGACAAGCAGAGTAAAGCATGAGATGCAAAAGCTAACTGATATCTACCAAGATAAGCATTGTCCAAAACAAAGTGCTTCAGTAAACTTGTCATCTTTTTAAATTTTTCAGATATATATATATTTTATTTTTCATTTCTGCTAGGGGTTATTTGCATGTCAAACCTTATGCTAACCGACCAAATCAAACCTAAGACAGAACTGGACCATCAGAAGCTTAAGACATTGGTCTTGGCATACATTACACCGTCCTAGTTCATACCAAAGTGCTATGTTAAGTAGTCCAGAACAATGCAATGTGACAAAGCAAACCCACCTGTATCTTTTCTAATAATCATAAAAATGCATAAATTTTTCCATTTTTCTGAATTTTTATCATTTTTATAGCACATTTTTCATATTTAAAGCATATAAATGTTCAAGTTGCAAAACAGAAATTAGATTAAAGTTCAGATTTCCAACTAAAGCAACATTCTTTAAAGAGAAATAATCAGAAATACGAATCGACCCAATACCTTGTACCTTCCATTGAACACTATTCCCGAAAGTGATGTATTCCTTGGATCTCGGGGGAGTGAGGCTGGAGAACCATCTGCGGTGTCCCATCATATGGCGAGAACATCCTGAATCCATGATCCATATGTCCTCAATTTCTCGATCCTACAAGATCAATGGTCATGAGTGAGAGCAAATGGTCGACCACCAGGTCTAGCAAAAGTACTAAACCAGTGTCGAGCCATCTTCTCGTATGTAGGAAAGCAGAAGGAATCATATGGGTCTGGACCGAAATGCGGCTCAAAACGCGGTCCTCTGTTCTGCCTAAAATCACAACCACGAGGTCCAAAACTGTATCCATAATGATCTGGAACTCTGTCAGAACAGAAACCACACTACGGAGCACGATCATAAAAATTGTCTCCTCTACCACCACCTACACGATGTGGCCTAGCCTCTAGCCTCTCTCTACGTTGAGGGACTCTCTATCTACCATCCTGCTGGTAGAACTGCTCCTGCCCACTTCGAGCTTTCTCTGCTCGCTCAACCCGCTTCCTCCTGAAGAAAAACTCCTCAAGATGCCCGTCTCTCTGACAAAACTCACAGTGATAGGTAGGCTTCTGGGCATGTTGTTGTGGCTTAAGGTTCTTAGGCTTGGTGGTGTTGGGTGTAGCATCTTTGGTGTGAGAAGGTCCAGGTAAAGAATCAAGAGAAGTGTGGAGAGTTTTAGGCTTAGGAACCCATAGCTGCTTCTTAGGTGGAGCTTTAGGTTGTTCTTGAATCACTCCATCCTTAGGATGACTATCCTTAAAGGACTCAGTGGAGTGAGTCTTAGGATATCTCTGTCCGGGAGTCATCTTACTCCACTCCACTGCTCGGCTAATGGCGCTCTCAAAATTAGCCTTGGTATAGGTGTAACCTACCCCAAACCCATCCTGTCTCTTGAAATACTGGATCATCATGCCGAGCTGTGGCTCTCAGGCACTAATCCAACTCAGGATCTGACGGAGGTAAAAGTTCTCGTTCTGAACATCAGCTAGCTCCTCTCTCAAGGAATCTAACACCTCCACCTGAGACAAGCAGATCTCACACTCTTTATCAACTTCGATAGACTTCTCAGCTTTTAGCTAGATCAACTTCATTCTAATGGACAAGCAGTTCTCACAAACAGTGGGTGGAACTGACAAGGTCTCAAGCTCTAGCTTAGTCTGCTCCAACTCAGCTCGCACTCCATCTAACTCGCTCAACTGCTCATCACTCTTGGCTCTCAGCTCAGCTATACTAGCTAAATGGGATGGGCAGTCTACACAAGGTGCGACGACAGTGGCATGAGCATCTTTTAGCTCCTGCGGAGCGCTCTGAGCGCTCTCAAGCTCAGTGGCCAATGCATCTCTCTCATCTAGTCTCTCTGTGTACCTGGACTTAAGAGTCGTCAGGTCACACAACAGCACCTCATAGTTAGGGCACTCACCACTATCACCCAAGCAAGGGGAAGAAGAGAGACTCTCAATCTTTCCATTTCCCGTGGAAAGCTCACTCTCAAGCTCATCTATCCTCTTCTTAGCCCCTCTAAGCAGTTTCTCCCTATACTTCAACTCCTGACGGTTCTGTTCTAATAAATTAACAACTTCTTGTTCATAGGATGATACCTTCTCATCGTCGTCAGAGGAATCCTTTTCTTTCTTCTCCCCAAGAGCCATTGAGTAGAAGCTCTTGTGGGGTCTTCGGTTGTCACGTGAGCGTCTCTTCGGCTTGTCCCCGAAGGCCATGAAACAGAGGTCCGCCGGATCATCCCTGTCCATCCCCTTCCTGATCACGATCTCTTCATCACTTGAGCTCGAAGATGAGGAGGAAGACGAGGATCTCTTGGAGTAGCTTTTCTCCATCTCGGCGAAGAAATCCTTCTCTCGTTTCTTGTTCTCACACCTGTAGTCCTTCAAAGCCTTTCGAAAGAATCTCATCTTGGGTTTGCCCTTTGTAGAGTTGTCGTACTTGTCGGAGTCGTAGGAGTTGTCGCTGGTTTCCTTCTTGTAATTCTTCCGCTTGGGGCAGTCGGCAATGAAATGACCTATATCACCACACTCAAAGCATCCGAATTTTGTGCCGTGTCTCTTAAACATTCGCTTATCATAGACACGTTGCACCCGATTGTTAAACAAGCACATATCATCATCTCCTAGAGTATCAAGTTGTTCCTTGGAGATAGACATCAAGGAAAACGCAGTATAACTCATGGCATTAGGATCAGCAGGCGGTGTCGCAAGCGCCAGAGTCTTTGAGCCAGAACCTGTGAGATTTGATCTCAACTGTATATCGACCTCTGAGGCCTTGAGCTTACTAAAAAGCTCTGCGACGGTCAAGGTATCATAAGACGCGCTCTCAACAATAGAAGAGACCTTGATCTCCCAGATCTTAGGGTCCAAGGTATGGAGTACCTTAAGCGTTTGTTCATGATCCGAGACCAACTGATCACCCTCGGCCTTGTTAACGCGAAGCTTGTTAATGATCGATTGAGAACGACCAAACAAAGCCTCAACAGTCTCACCCGGCTTCTGTGAGAAATTTTCATACTCACGCCGGTAGGTCTGGTAGAGCCTAGCCTTGACCTGAGTTGTCCCCTCATAGAGTGCCTGGAGGGTAGCCCAGATCTCTCGAGCATTGGTGTGATGGCTAACAAGCTCAAACTCACTAGGACCTAGACCAGAAAATAAAATGTTCACCGCTTTACTATTATTTTGATGTTTTGTAACTAGATCTGCAGCAGTATCCGCAGCAATAGTCCTTATGGTGAAAGTAGGATGAACACAAATCTCCCATATGTCCAAGCTCTGGCTCATAAGGTATGCTCGCATGCGAGTCTTCCAATAAGTGTAGCCAAAAGTAGGGACGGGATTTTACCAGAAGACGTCATGGTCACTACCTAGGTTTAAAATCGATTAAGATAATAGAAAAACCTAACTTTTCTCTGATACCACTTGTAGGACCGAAAGTAGCGACCAGAGGGGGGGTGAATGGGCGCATAGAAAATTCTTGCTAAACTATGTGCTAATCCCAACACCCAAATGAACTTAGCCAGTCAAAAAATATTAGCAAAGCAAATTGCACAAATTAAATTGGTTTAGCCTAAAAATAACTGGTGTCCTAATTAAAATGATATTAAAGATAAACTAAATAGAAATACTGCAGTAAATAAAATTGGTACTAGAAATATTTAATAACATAAGCAAAATGCCTAAATATATTAATAAAATATTCAGACTACGGTATAAAATTAAAATACTAATCAACTAAATAAAATATGGATCATTCAAAAATTAATTCAGAGATAAACCAAAAATATTTCAGGTAAAGACTAGAATTAAAAATACTATTGCGACTAATAAACTTTTCTTTACTTTTTATATAAGCAGATTAAACAGATATATATAAATGAAAATATGCGATTAATAAAAATATTTTGGCATATTAAATTAATCACGAAATTTCTAAACATAATTTTTTTAGCTAATTAAAAATAAATAAATATTGGTTTAACTAAACTGCTAAAATATAGGGGATTAAAAGATTACCTGCATGGTTCTGCAGATTGCCCTGCAACGAAAAACAATGCCGGAAAATTATTTGTAAGATATGTGGAGTAAAAATATTTGCTTCGTATTTTATATCTTCACGTTAATAAAAAAGTTTGCATGCTTAGATTTTTCCTAAGATTTAATAGTACCAATCATACACCAAGAACTGGCTACAATACAAGAGCCCGTGAAGCAGTTGACATCTTCACGTGAAGAACAAAATTTGCATGCAAAGATTTTGCAGAGGATTGGCTGGTAGCATTCATATACAACTAAAGTGAGAGTCAAACAGCAACACGTGAAAGATTAAAAAGTGAATTATTTTTGTATTTTGAATTTTTATTGATCTTGTTCGGTTCATAACTTGATGATATTTTAATATTTTAAAAACTACTTTTTAACAATAAATCATATTGATTCACCTACTGTTTTTAGGAATTTTTTCATATTTTCAATTTCATATTTTAAATTTGAATCAAACCGAACAGTTTGATTCAACCGTTTTCCAGCGAATCGTTCGCTACCGTGGTACCCGATCTATTTTGTGAACTGTGCTGATGGTATATGAAGTTCTGTTGAGAGTAGCATCAAGTTTGGACTGAAATTCCACTAGAATTGGCGTGCATGCAATGT
Source organism: Zizania palustris (assembly GCA_019279435.1). Classification (NCBI taxonomy): domain Eukaryota; kingdom Viridiplantae; phylum Streptophyta; class Magnoliopsida; order Poales; family Poaceae; genus Zizania; species Zizania palustris. The sequence continues at coordinate 45,769,836 of JAAALK010000288.1, read as the reverse complement.
AATAAGCTGTTGACAAATCACGATAAATAGCCTTTGGATCGCACCAAAATGGTTCCAATTTGTTGTACATTGTTTCAGCCTGTGAATAATTTGCAGAGTGACTCGATGTAAGGGCATTGGAGCTATAAAGTTGAGCTCTGGTGCAACTTGCAGAAAACTGCATTTGATCAGTAATTCAGTGCATCTCAGTTGTCAAACCAAGCCAAGTTAAAGTGCCAGTGTTGTGATCAACGTAGACATTGTTTTAGTATCAAACCATATGTTAGGGGAATAAGTTTTCCCTTAAACAGAGGACATATCAAACCATATGTTAGGGGAATAAGTTTTTCCTTAAACAGAGGACAAATAACGTCAGCCTCCGAAGGCCTCGGGCCTGGAGCCTATCCCCACCGAAGTCTGAGAATGAAGTACGGCCCCCTCTGACGAAGACAATTCCAAGTACAGTCAGGATTATCCCTCCGGAGCCCTTCGAAGTCCAGCCTCCGGAACCCCTCTGGTCCCCTTCGAAACTCTCTCCGGAGCACCTTGGAGCCCACTCCGAAGAGTAGGTTCAGAGCTCACTTTGGAGCCCTCCTCAAGGTCCACTTCGGAGTGCACCTCGGAGCCCTCCTCGGGGTCCAATTTGGAGTGTCCTTCGGGGCCTCCTCAGCTGTTTCCGCCTGAAGGACTCCAGCAAGTATTCCGAGCCAGGAGAAATATCCAAGCATCGCTACAGTGTAAAGCCATAATAGGGCCCCCTCGCCCCTGATATGCTGTATATCTGCTCAAAAGTGATGTTTATCTATCACGTCTGTAAAACTGTAAAGTTACATGTACAATAGTCTAGTCTTTTTCCTTTTTGCCCCTATAAAGCCTACGGCTTGTAGAGGGCAATTTGGTCTTTTCCTTTAGTCTGCGCGCCTATAAAAGCAGGGTCATGCCCTTGTAATAGTCAGATCCAGCATAGGCAAAACTATGCCAAATCAACTATAGATTGGACGTAGGGCTATTATCCCTCTGGGGAGGCCTGAACCAACACTACAGGAAACTGATAAACTTCCGTCGGCCTAATTAACTTCCGTCGGCTTTTGGGCAAGCCGACGGAAGTTAATTAACTTCCGTCGGCCTCCACGAGCCGACGGAAGTTAAATTAACTTCCGTCGGCTTCTGACAGTGGCCGACGGAAGTTAGCGGGGAATTTTCCGCGGCCGCTCGGATCCCCCTAACTTCCGTCGGCCAGCATTGAAGCCGACGGAAGTTAGCTAACTTCCGTCGGCTTCAATGCTGGCCGACGGAAGTTAGGGGGATTTATTCCCCAACCGCGCGCGTACAGGGAGCCCTAGCTCCCTGTACGCGCGCACTGTAGCCGTTCCCCGCCGCCGCCTCCTCCCGCGCCCAGCCTGCGCCGCCGCCGCCGGCCGCCCGCCGCCGGCCGCCGCCGGCGCACACCGCCCGCCCGCCCGCCGCCGCCCGCCCGCCCGCCGCACACCGCCCGCCGCCTCCCGCGGGCGCCGCCTCGTCCTGAGCCCGCCCGCTGCCGCCCGCCACCTCCCGCGGGCGCCGCCTCCTCCCGAGCCCGCCCGCTGCCGCCCGCCCGCCCGCCGCCTCCCGCGGCCGCCGCCGCCCGCCCGCCGCCGCGCACGCGTACCCTCCCGATCGTCACCGCCCCCTTCCGGCCGCCGCCCCCAAGTCGTCGCCGCCCATCTCGTCGTCCAACGAAGTAATGTTTTCGGCTCTTTTTTCACTTTTTATTATATTTGTGAATTATGTGTCACATAAATTGTTAATGTGTTATTAGAAAATAAATTGTTAATGCATGTGTTATTTTTTCACTTTTTATTTGTGAATTGTGTGTCACATAAATTGTTAAGGTTAGATGATATATATGTGTCACACATAGTTATTATTAAGGCGGTAAGGCGAGGCGAGGCGGTGGACTACCGCCTTACCGCTTAAGCGGTAAGGCGCAAGGCGAGGCGACGCCTTATGCCCATATAAAAAATAGTATTTATGACTAAATATTAATTGATAACTAGTAAATTTTAAATACTAATAGCAATATAGCATCATAAAAATAATGATATAATAACAAATTGCAATTTTATCAATTTATATAACTTACAAAACTAAAAACTATATATATATATATATAGTTAAAATTACAATAACAAATATACAAGTATGTATAATAATATATTTAAAGCTCAATTCAGCTTATTCATATAATTTTAGTCAAACTCAGACCAGTTACAAACTAGGCCCAAGGCCCAGTTACAAACCCTAAACTATCTCCCACACTCTCAGCACAGTTCCCTCTCCTCCCCTCACTCCAGCCGCCACCCTCTCCTCCCCTCAGTCCAGACGCCCCGACTTCCCTCTTCTCTCTCCCTCTTCTTTGCCTCTGCGTCGAACCTTGCCACGCTCGAGCATGGCCGTGCGACACTCATTGCCCTGCTCACGTCGGGCCACGCACCGGGCCAAGCGCTAGGTCGCGCCCCGCTCACGCCAAGCTGCGCCCCGCTTGCGCAGGGCTGCGTCGCGCCGCGCCCGGCCTCTCAGTGCTCGATCTGCCTCGCGCCAAGCTTCTCCATGCCCGATCTGCGTCGTGCCCGACCTCTGCGTGCCAGATCTACACCACACCAGGCCTCTCTGCGCACGGGGGCAACGTTGGAGGGTAAGGCGTCGAGACGCCTTACCCTCGCCGAGCGCTCTACCGCTAAAGCGACGCTAAAGCGACGCTAAAGCGACGCTTTAGCGACGCCTTGATAAGTATGGTGTCACATACATATAGTTGTTAAGGTTAGAAGATATGTGATTTTACGTATGTTTCACGCTTTTAAATATGTTTCATATATATGCGATGTTTTATTTTCATATGCAATATATGTTGTGATATTATGTATATATGATTCTAATTATATTATTCTACATATGCATATAGTTTTAATGATTTCATTGGGTGATTAGTATTATATATATATACTTTATTATATATATTCCTTTTCGTATGCAATTTTTTATTTGACAACAACGTAGATAGTGTAATGAAACCTATGCGTCACCCGTTTCGGACCAACATGTCTCACACGTGTCATGCGTGTGAGATGTGCAGGTCCGGAATTGTCCCTTTTTGGACAGCCTCAGAGTGGGCGACAGAGCGTGGTTTTATGATGAGTCATGAGTCTGAATGAGATTTCAGTAACATAACCTTGTTGTTCTCCATTGCACCACTATCAGGCGTGCAATTGGAGAACAGCGGGGTTATGCTGCTGAAATTTCGTTCGGACTCATGGCTCGTCATAAATACCACATTTTGTCGGTCACTCTTGGGTGGGTTTAGGACCTATCTTTTCCTATAGACCATGGTTGTCACGGCATCGCCTGCGCCGACTAGGCGTCCAGGCGGTCACCGCTGGACGCCATGGTGAATCGCGTCGCCGGTGGGCTCTGTTTCCCCTTGCGTCGCCGGCCGCCCGGCCGCCTCTACTTCCCCTCCGTTGTCCGGAGGCAGAGGCGGGGGGTGGCCAGGGTATGTGTATGTTGCGAGCCTCTTGATTGAATGAATGTTTTGCATATAGAATGGCTGAGGACGACCGACGGTGGATGTATAGTGGTTGGATGAAAAGTGGAGCTCACACGAGGGAGTGGGTAATCAACGCTGAGAAATTTGTTGATCGTGCATTCGCTTTGACAACAAACACTAGCGCGAGGTGCCCATGCATGAAGTGCAGAAATTCTCGTTGGCAAGACAAGAGGACGTTGTCGTTGCATATTTGCAAATATGGTTTCGTGCCAGGTTATGAAGTTTGGTCTTTTCACGGCGAGACAGGCCTTGAAAAAACGGTATTAGTAGTGGAAGAAGAAGATGATAGCGTTGCTGACGATAGGATGGATGAGATGGTTGATGCTATACGACCGGAGTTTGAATCAAACCCCGAGGATCCTCCAACACCGGAGGTTCAAAAGTTTTTCGACATCCTTCGAGCTTCAGAAGAGCCATTGCATGAGCACACCACCGTAAGCGTTCTCGCTTTCGTGACTCGTATTATGGCTATTAAGTCAAAGTTTGCATTTTCAAACAATTGTTATAAGGAGCTCTTGAATCTGATCAGCGATATCCTTCCTAAGAACCATAAGGTGCCGAAAGACATGTATCAGTCAAAGAAAATGCTTTCTGCTCTCGGTATGGAGTATGAGAAGATTGATGTGTGCCGAGATAATTGTATGTTGTTCTGGAAAGAACATAGTAATGAGGTGAAATGCTTAAAATGTGGTAAACCGAGATTCGTAGAGGTCGTAAATGAAGTACGGAGAGAAGGTGACGACAGAGGTTGCTCATAAGCAACTTCGTTACATGCCTCTTACACCTCGGGTGAAACGATTGTTTCTATCAAAGAAAACCGCTAGACATATGCGATGGCATAAAGAAGGTGTACGTGAGAATAATGAAGTAATGGTGCACCCATCTGATGGTGCGGCATGGAAGGCTCTAGATGATTTTGATGCAGACTTGCTAGTGATGCAAGGAATGTTCGCATCGGGTTGGCAACTGATGGATTCACGCCTTTCAATGTAACGGCATCGTCGTACTCTTGTTGGCCCGTGTTTGCTATTCCATACAACCTTCCACCTTCATTTTGTATGAAATATGAATTTATGTTCCTGTGTCTCATTATACCCGGTCCAAATCATCCTGGAACACGACTAAACGTGATGTTGAAGCCCTTAATTGAAGAGTTGAAACAATTGTGGAAAGGAGTTGAAGCATATGACTATGACCAGAAACAAAAATTCAATCTTCGAGTTGCGTATCTGTGGTCGGTCCACGATTTTCCGGCATACGGTATTTTTTCTGGTTGGAGTTGTCATGGAAGGTTGACATGCCCGATATGTGCAAAGGACACAGATTGTTTCCGTCTGAACTTCGGGGGAAAGATTTGTTACTTTGATTGCCATAGATGCTTTTTGCCCATGAATCACCCATTTAGGTTACAGAGGAACAATTTCAAGAAGGACAGCATTGTTGTAAAGGGACCACCAAGGCGTTTAAATGGTACAGAAATCGCTGATATGCTGAATGAGTTGGTCCTTAATGAAAATGAGGATGGATTTGTAGGATTCGGAACCGAACATAATTGGACCCACATATGTGGTTTATGGGAACTGCCGTACGTCAAATCACTAATTCTGATGCACAACATTGACGTTATGCATCAGGAACGTAATGTTGGTGAAAGCATTATAAGTACATGTATGGATTTTACTGACAGGACAAAAGATAATGTAAAGGCGAGAAGAGATTTAGCTGAGATTTGTAATCGACCAACCCTTGAGTTGACGAATAGTGGTGGCAAGCCACGTGCCCCATTTTGTTTAAAACCTAAAGAAAAAAAACAAGTAATGAGGTGGTTGAAAAATTTGAAATTCCCAGATGGTTACGCCGCAGGATTTAGAAGAGCTGTGAACTTGAAGACAGGGAAATTAAATGGATTGAAAAGTCACGATTACCACATAATAATGGAAAGACTCCTTCCTGTAATGTTTCGTGGGTACTTGAATGATGATGTGTGGAAGGCGTTAGCTGAGCTGAGCCATTTTTATAGACAACTTTGTGCGAAAGAAATTAAGAAAGATATGATGGAGATGCTAGAGAAAGAGATCCCGGTGCTTTTATGTAAACTGGAAAAAATATTCCCTCCAGGGTTCTTCAATCCAATGCAACATTTACTGGTTCATCTGCCATATGAAGCTAAGGTAGGTGGCCCTGTGCAATATAGGTGGATGTATCATATTGAAAGGTCCCTAAAGAAGCTTAGAGCGATGGTTGGTAATAAGGCCAGAGTTGAAGGTTGCATCGCAGAAGAATTTAAATTGAAAGAGATAGCATACTTCACTAGTGTATACTTCGCTGAGCATCACAATGTCAACACACCTGCTACACGGTACCATATGGATGAAGACCATCCTTGTAGTGATCTCCAAATATTTGGGTGGAAGGGCATAACTGTTGGTGTTTCCACGACATATTATGTAACTCAGGAAGAACGAACAAATGCCTTGCTCTACATGTACTCAAATATGGAAGAGATGGAACAATATTTCGCGTAAGTGATTCGTTTTAGTTTTATATTTTACCTCCAAATTTTATACCCGTTTGTTTACCTATTCGTTACATTGACAGTATGTTTGATTCGAAATACTTGCCATCTGGTCGTCAACCAACGGAGAAGCAATTAGATAAATTGCGTCGAGAAGGAGTAAATGGCGGGCCTAGTTTTCTCACTTGGTTCAGAGAACATGTAAATCCTTACCTTTTCTGACACGTATTATTTTACTCTACTGGGTTAATTATCTTATAATCTCTTATGATTTGCAGTGCGTGCTCGCTGACAATGTACATATAGACTTGCGACAGCTCTCTTACGGGAGTATTAGTGCCAAAAGTTACGGTCGCTACGATGTTAATGGTTTCCGCTTCCGTTCAACTATATTTGAAGCATATCGACCTCTAGCGGCAACAACTAATACTGGTGTTGTTACAAGGGTCGTTGATGGACAAGGACACGAAACTATGTATTATGGAATCATCAAAAATATAATCGAGTACAAATTTGCCGGGAATAAAGAGATTAAAGTAGTCTTCTTCGATTGTGATTGGTTCGACCCTAAACATGGTACTCGTGAAAACCAATTTGGGATGGTTGAAGTCAAACACGCGGAACGATTATCTAGTTGCGACAATTTTGTCCTTGCTCATCAAGTCGAGCAGGTGTATTATATGCCCTACCCATGTGAAAAACTAAGTGCTTGGTGGGTAGTCTACAAAGTGAATCCTCGGGAACGTCTACAAACCCCTAGTGATGACGCTTATCAATTGGAGGTTGAAGAGGTCGATGAGGTTTATCAAGATGATGAATTGCCGACTTCGTTTAATGTAGAGTCAGAATCGTCGACAGATTCTTTTCTCGGCGATTCTAATGATGTGGCAGTTCCCGAGAAAAGGAAACACCAACATAAGAAGAAAAAAGTAACATGGCGTGCTTTGGGGAGAAAAGGACAAATTGATCCTGATTTTGATGATAATTGACAAGTAATTGTTTTGATACATGGATATGCAATATACTTCATATTACATGTTTTTTCATATGTACAAACCTTCTTTACTAATAAATGCTTGTTTGTGCTTATTTTGAACAGGATGTCGAAAAATAAGAAGAGTGTCACGAGGAAGCTCTTCCGCTTGGGGAGTTCATCGGCGAGTACTCCGGCGAGTACACCGACGAGTCAGGAGGACACCCTATTCCAGGGTAGTTCCTCTTCTTCAAACAGACGTCGTCAAGAGCAGCTCATGAGATGCATAGATCCGACATTAATTGGTCGGCCTATTGCATTTCAACTAGATGAGGAGGTAACTTTCAGATTGTTTTTTATGCCAGTTATAAACTATTACTAATTGTTTCAATACTGTTTTGTAGGAGGAAGAACACTTGGAGAGTGCGGGTCATGAGGATGATCGGCCGGTGGGTGGCGGGCAAGAGGGGGATGTCCCAGAGTGTGCGGCACAGAGGGATGACCCAGAGGGTGTGGGGCAGGGGGATGACCCAGAGGGTGCGGGGCAGGGGGATCTCCCGGAGGGTGCGGGTCAGGAGGAAGGTGCTGAGGCTGCCGGCGGGTCCTCGGTAACTTTCAGGACGAGTCACTTGGTCGCTCCACCAGTAGTCTCTTCCGGTGGAGCCAAGATCGAGATTACGCCTGTTGGTGACGGGTAAGTGTAATACTCTTCTGTTGTTTTGCTTTTGTTTTCAAAAAATTTCTTTCACTAAACTAATTAACTTTATTTATTATGTATTTCTAGATCTTGGATTGACTCTCGGTTCGACGGCACTTCGAGGGTCAGACAGGTTAACCAGATATTGGGTAACCTGTGCCGTCTGCACTACCCAGGGATGCTGACAATGCCGACCGGTGAGCGGGTTCTATGCCAAACATGGGACCAGTACCGGTTCGCTCCTGACGGGCGCCACGGAACTGCTCAGGGGGCGGTGTCTCATGACTTCTGGGTATGCAAGTGTTTTTTCAATTTTCTTTTAGAATTTTCGAGTTACAACACTATACTAATCATTATTTTTGCAGTTACGCTTTTGCTTGCCAGAAGTCGGCAATCACCATAACCATGCGCTTGTAGTCTTCAACAACAATGCGCATAAGGTGGTGAAGGACGCCATTTCGTATGCCCGCATTCAAGCGAACAATGCTTACTACAAGGAGAAGCTAGGGCAACGAATGAGCAAGGCGACGGGCTCATCGTCAGTCTATTTGACTGAAGAAGAATACCGTTCGGTAAACAATTCTAACTTTTTACCTCTTCGATTGTTGAGATTTGTTGTCATATAATACAAATAGCATCTCTGTTCAGGTGAGGATTCCGTGGTTGGCAAACCGCGAGGACGCCTATTTTGAATTCTGCAAGATTTGGTCTTCAGCCGCATTTAAGAAGACTTCCGAGCAGAAAAGACAATGCCGCGGGACGGATCCGAAGCACAGATATGGTGCCGACGGACATATTCGCCACGCTAAACGCTTGGTAAGACCGATCTGTCACTCTCTAGCTATAGATACATTGTAATGCGACTAACTCATTTCTAATGCACAGGAAGCTAAATCTGGCAACGTGCCAAGTGACATAGAGGTGTATACCTCTGGTCACAAAGGAAGCGATCCGGCACAGCCAGATGTCTTGTGTAGCCAGACAGCCACGGACCATTTGGTGAGATGTTATTAAGAGTTCACGTAATTTCATTTTTCTGCGTCTAGCTAATCGGACATGTTTTTTGCAGGCGCAGTATGGTGAACACATGGTTCGACTCCATGGAGAGAACTATGATTGGCGGAGAGAACCTGTGGACCAAATGGCCGTGGACTCCAGCGGAGGTGGCAAAAGCCATGGACGGTGAGACAATGTTTTTATTAATGTTTTGTGTATGGTATTGTGATGGTAACTAACCTCTGTTAATGTTGCAGGTACTCCATGTTCAATGGAGTTATTGACTCGAGAGCGGTGAGAGCTCAGAAGTCAGCTCAGTCGTCGCAGAGCTCCGTCGGAGTTGGCTCCAGCCGTCGTCGCTCAGAAGAAACCCCGGAGATGGTTCGGATGAGGGAGGAATTGAGGCGGGTAAACGAGCACAACAGGAAACAACAAGAGTACTATACCGCCTGCTTAGCACAACAACATGCGATGATCCAAGTAAGCTTACTTTAGAGTGTTGCAGTTCAAAAGTATTCAGAAATAGGTTTAGAACTAACTGATTACATTACAACATGTGTAGCAACTAGCCCAGCAAAACAGTGGATTTGACATGTCTATGTTCCAACCACTACCTCCCCCGCCACCACCACTATCTCCTACATCACCTGAGGTACCTCCTAAATACCTAAGTTAGCGTTTAGAAGTGTAGTTGAGTTCGTTTCTAATTTTGTCTATTTCTTCAGTGTTTCCGTACGCATGGCCAGGATGGAGCCTCCGGGGCAAATGTGAACGAAGCAGGAGGCAGCGGCGGCGCCCACGACCCAAATGTGGGCGATCAGTGAGTATATGGACAAATATGACTTTGTATGTGGCTCTCGCTGTGTTTTGTGAATTTGTATGTGAGTTTGGATGTTATATGTGAATTCAGATGTTTACTGTGACTTTGGATGTGAATTCAGTTATATTATGTGATTTTGGATGTGATGTGTGAAGTGTGGATGTGATTTTGGATGTGAGATGTGGTTTTGGATGTTATATGTGAAGTTTGAATGTGATTTTGGATGTGAAATGTGATTTTGGATGTGTATTGTGAATGTATGTGAAATTGTGGTTGGATGTGAGTGTGAGTAGGGGAACCAGGAAAAAATAAAAAAAAAATACCAGGTAACTTCCGTCGGCTTTGACCATAGCCGACGGAAGTTAGCTGGTTTCGGCCACGTGGGCAGAAAGGCTAACTTCCGTCGGCTATGGTCAAAGCCGACGGAAGTTAGCTGCCCCTAACTTCCGTCGGCCAGCCTGGCCGACGGAAGTTAAAGCCCCCTGGTGACGTGGCAGTGTTCGGCGCTAACTTCCGTCGGCCACGTCAAGCCGACGGAAGTTAGCTAACTTCCGTCGGCCGCCGACGGAAGTTAGCTAACTTCCGTCGCCGCGCTTCCGTCGGCCAAAGGCCGACGGAAGATAGCGTTTTGCCGACGGAAGTTGGCTTCTTCCGTCGGGAAAGGGCTAACTTCCGTCGGCTTTGGCCGACGGAAGTTGCCTGTTTTGTTGTAGTGCAATATAAATTCTCTCCCTTTGCGAGAACCCTTCGAGGTTCACTCTACACACCATATACACACAAAAACATGTTGTAGCTAACGCAATTTCTACAACAGTTGGCATCGTCCGTGGGGACTTAGTACTAAAAGCTAAGTTCTCTGCCACTACATGTATCTCGAAGTACGCTTGAGGGGTGAGCTTCAGAGTCTCTGACTCTGCGCATCCTTCGGCAAGGGGCTTCGAGTGCAGCTCGAAGGCCTTTCTCGCCTTCCACCACCCCTTGTGCCTCGAAGTGCACCATTCGGCAAGGGGCTCCAAGCGTGCATCGAAGGTCTCCGAAGCCCAAGGGGCTACAAGGGGAGCTCTTCAATCGTGCGAAGCAGCTTGATTTTCGGATAAAGTCCGAGGTATGTACACAGCTCGAAGCCTTGCTTCGTTCTACTAAGAAGCCAAACCTAGCTTCATTCTATTAAACCCACGAGCCCTACTTCATTTTATTAAATCCGAAGCACTCGCTCCACTTTATTCAAACTCGAAGCCTCGCTTCGTTCTATTGATTGTCGAAGCCTTGCTTCTCTTTGTTAAAAAACTAAGCTCTACTATGTCCTTATCAAGATCCGAAGTCAAGGCCTCATTCTTTTAAGAATCGAGGTTACCACTTTCTATTGATAAGGACCAAATCACTACTTCGATCTATTCAAAACCGGAGCACTCTTCCGAAGGCTACACAGCGCCTCCGGGCCCGTAGCGATAAGATAAAGGACTCCGGGCCACTGGCCCAATGCGTCCAGGGATTTCAGGTTCCATACCCGAAGCATCCAAGGGTCAAAGGTGAACCAGAGTCGAAGGTGGCTCAACATTATCACAGGTTTGGTGAATCCACACCACCCATTCCATTCTCATTATAGAATCAAGCTCAGAAGCCTTGCTTCGCTATCTAAACACGCTTCCAAGTCTCGCTTCGCGTGTCAAATCTAATCTAAGATTTAGGCATACCGAAGTCATGCTTCACCTAAAATCTAAGTGCGCTTCGGAGCCCTGCTCGTGCATATTATCAAAAACCAAGCATGCCGAAGCTATGCTTCTCTTAATTTGAGTACGTTGAAGCCTTGCTTCGCTTCAAATTAATGCGTTCGAAGCCCAAAAGAGGCCCTCGATCGACGTGACATAAGCGTCCGAAGCCGCCAAAAGGCACACCCCTTCGCATTCTTAATTGCTCACACTGGCAACGACTAATTCCCTAACCGTCACGCACAAGGGGGGACCGAGGTATGTATGCGAAGTGTGCGAATGAAATGCGCAGTACGAGCGTGACAAGCTAAACGTTCGAAACACTCAATTCATACGAAGCATGCAGACGAAGTATGCAAGTATAATAAATCTCATTCATTGAATGATAATAGCGAAGTATGTTACAAATATACTTAGAAAATAAAACTACGAGTAGTTTGTATCTAAGCCTAAGAAAAAGCGAGCTCGAGGCCTCGACATGTTCGATCCTCGCCTGCTCTTCTTCCGGGCAGGGCCCCCTCGGTTGGACGAAGCCCCGTTGGAGCCTGATCTCCCGCGGCCAGATCGTCCACGCTTTGAAGCCTACAAACCTCGTCTTTCACCTTGCAGGTTGGTCCAAGTCTAAGACGAAGGCGGTGCCGCATCGAAGGCAGAGAAATATAGGGCTTCGTCGCCTGGTAAGGCCGTACCTGAAGACTGCACCTCTCACCACTTAAGCCTACTTCGAAGCAGCTTAAGTCTAGCGAGGAGGAGGAACTCCAAAGAGGCTCCATCTTCACGGTAGCCAGCAGCTCCTGGGCTACTTCGGGAATGGCTTTGCCCCTGGGACTCCTTGGAAGCTTGAACCGAGGGGGGCCTTCGGATCTAGCTACTTCAAGCACCACCCATAGCTGGCGAAGCTCCTCAGAATCCTCAAGTACTTCGAACTCAACATCTGAAGGCTGAGCCTGGGTAGGTTTAAAGTACCCCCACATTTCTATTAATAAACTGATAAGTTGTTTACAAGCCTACAGCTATGAATTACAAAAGCCTAAGGAGGTCTACACCTTCGGGGGTGGAGGCTTCGACATCGAAGGCTGAGTTGGCGAGGCTTGTGCCCTGGCTCGATGAAGGCATGAGATCCATTGGAGGTCGAGGATTGCTTCGCACCCTTGGGCCTTCCAAGGCTCTTGAAGCCGGTGCCATGCTCCACAGACATCCGGGGGTGGCGAAACCAAGTGTTGGCCTCCGAAGGCCACCGGCGTGGCCGAGGTTGCCGCCTCGAGGTGGTTGCACCCCTTGTTGTGGAGCATTTGCAGCACTCCTTGGCCAGCCACTCGCCCATCCATCAGCGCAGAGCCCTTCATCGACGTCTCCGCCGTCGCAGCAGTCGTCCACAGGAACTCGAGGAGGTCCCCGATTAGGTCCTGAGGGTTGAAGTCCGGGGCCAAGCACTCGGTCCCTAGTTGCTCGAGGATTGCGGTCAATATTGAGGTGGCCTCGTCGACCCCTCGGACCACGAAGTTTTCCAAGGAGTGACTGGCTGCGCGAAGATCAGAACACTCCGATGTCAGCTTCGCCCTGGTCTCTTCTAAAGCCCGAAGTGACTCTCAGAGTCTTTCTGTCTCCGAGGCCAAGGCGAGAGAAGCCTTGACTTCCTCGGACCTCGCCGCTTCAGCCTGCCTTCGCCTTTTGGCCTCCTCCAAAGCCTAGCGTCGAAGGGTGTCCCTCTCTCCTCCGCTAGGAGGGTCATCCGATGATTTGTGGAGGCTACTGCTGCAGCATTTAGCGTGAAAGCCTGAAAAGATTCAAGAAAAATACTAAGTGTTGATTAAAAAAGCAAGTGTGACTCGAAGACCGTGTGAAGCTTCGCTCACCTGGACGATGGCTTCGTGAGCATTTGCGAAGAGGTCGATGGGGCTTGAGTGTCTAAGTTGTGCCACCAAGCCCCCTTTCCCTACAACAACGTAGCCCTCATGGAACGAGTGGATAGCTGCATCTGTCACGGGTCCCCTCGGAAGCAGAGGCTAGACCATATCCATCGCGGGCTCCTCCAAAGAAGGCTTCAGTGGAGCAAGGCTCTGATCCACTACCTTGACGACCTCCTCGGCCTACTCCTGAAGGACTCCTTCGCCACAGTTGTCCCCCTCGTCCTCTTTGGACGAAGAGCTCTCGGACTCCGAGCTGCTATTGTTGCTGCTCCCGCTGCCGTCGGAGGACCCCTTAGGCCTCTGCACGACAGGCCTCGCGTCGCCACCAATGTCTGAAGAAAATACATGTCAATACACATGAATTAAAAGAGAAAGGTGATCAAGTGTCTACCTTCATCTAAAGAGATGTCCTCGAAGGAGGCAGGAGCGATGTGCGCCCCCCAGTCCCTTCGCTGCGCAGGCTGGTCCCCAACCCCCGTGCTCAAAGGGGTCACCGTCGCGGTCTTTGCCGCCGCCACTTCGGTTGGTGCCACCGGAGCATCTACTGGCTCCACTTCAGCGTCGAGGTCCTCGGCCGCTTGCTCCACCGTGGTAGGGGCTTCGTCCGCTGAAGGCTCCGAGCGAACCCTCGAGGCTTCGGGTTCCTCATCGTCCACCCTCTTCCTTTTGGAGCTGCTCACCGAAGGTGTTGAGCTGGTGAAGTCTAGAAGCACTTGTACCCCTCGACGCCGAGCTAGGTCCACACTCGGTTCCAGTGCTCCCAAGACCCCACCACAATGAGCCTTCGAGTCTGCTCCTCAAGCGTCGGAGCCCCAACAACACGCTCCGCGGCCATGATTACCTTCTTCGGAGGCCGCACATCACCAATAGCTTCATCAAGATTTCAAGTCAGCACAAGTTAATTATGCGAAGTATGAAGATAAAGAATTTCGAAGTCTTACCAAGGCGCTCCGCCGACACCTCGCTCGGACCCTCCGAGCCCGAAGGTTGGAACAGGTTCTCTAGCCAAGAGAGCGCGAGGGGGCTGAGCCGAAGGGTGATTAACTCTTCGGCTAAGTTCCTCATACTCAATCTCGAAGCCACCCTCCGTAGAAGTAGGATCCTCGACCGAAGGACTTTGGGGCTCGCCTTCACCACGCCTACGCGTCGGTAGGAGATGAGCGCGTTGGTACTCCAAAGGGGGGAGTCCATGCCCACTAAAGCTTAGAACCATTCTTGGTCCCACTTCGAGTACCACTTATTGTTTATAGCCCTCGTGGGGAAGTCATCTTGGAACTCCTTTCGGAGCTAGAAGTTGGCGCTCCCGAAGGTCAAGGCCCTCTCCACGCGGTCTGCCCCCTCCCTCCGCTTCGGCTGATAGCTCACATCGTGGAGGGCGACGAAGACGTCCGCACGCCCCTTGCAGCCTTCGGCCCTCATGACCCATTTGAAGATCACCAGTCTCGCCATGGCATTCGGAGACAAGTGAGGGAGCTCGAAGTTGTATGCCTTCAGCACCTCGCACAACACATCCATACCAGCAGCCCGAGGCCGGCCTCAAATAAATTTTCGAAAAGAACGACCTCATCATCCCAAGGCCTTGGGATGGTCTGTGACTTCTCCATCGAAGCTGAAGCCTTCATTTCCAGTGTTTGATCAAACTTGTCCGATGGTGACCGAAGGTCCTTTGGCCCCAAGTGCCTCGTTGCAGGCTTGGCTGCCGTCGCCGCCTGAGCTTGGACGGAGCTCGAAATCGCGCCTATGGCCAAGGCTTTCTTCGTCGCAGCCTTCTTCGGCATCTTGCAAGGCTTCCGTGCGAAGGGCACTGAGAAGCTGCGAAGCCGGCTGCGCGCAAAGCTAAAGGTGGAGAGAAGAGGGCGAAGGATGCTGGGAGTTGGAGCAGGAAGCAAATGAGAGCGTGTGTAGAGCCGTGGTGTGGTAAACCCCTTTTATAGGTGGTAAAAAACGACCACGGACCCCGCACCGAATCATTTTTTCACCGGTTACCCTGGCCTCCACAGTCTACGAAAGGTGGGCCCAAGGTGAATTTGAAGTGAACTGTCACGCCCCCCGCGCTGCAACGGTCAGTTTCCTAACCGTTGCGGGGTCACTTGGGCTCCCCGAGGGCACCCTCGTCAATCTAAATAGGCATTTATTGCCTGCGCAAGTCGAAGACACCCTTCAGTCCAAGCTCCGAAGGCCTGCCTTCTCCAAAGCTACATTTACTTCAGGTCATTTTTCCCGAGGCACGCGCACCCCTTCGCTCTGAAGAGTTGCGTGCGAGGGACTATTGTTGAGGGAATAAGTTTTCCATTAAACAGGGGCCAAATGACGTCAGCCTCCGAAGGCCTCAGGCCAGGAGCTTGTCCCCGCCGAAGTCTGAGAACGAAGTACAGTCCCTTTGACGAAGACAATTCCAAGTGCAACCAGGCTTATCCCTCTAGAGCCCTTCAAAGTCCAGCCTCCGAGACCCCTCTGGTCCCCTTCGAAGCACTCTCTGTAGCCCCTTGGAGCCCACTCCAAAGAGTAGGTTCGGAGCTCACTTTAGAGGCCTCTTCGAGGTCCGCTTCGAAGTCTCCTTCGGAGCCCTCCTCGAGGTCCACTTCATAGTGCACCTCGGAGCCCTCCTTGGGGTCCAATTTGGAGTGTCCTTCGAGGCCTCCTCAACTGTTTCTGCCTGAAGGACTCCAGCAAGTATTCCAAGCCAGGAGAAATATCCAAGCATCGCTACAGTGTAAAGACATACTAGGGCCCCCTCGCCCCTGGTATGATGTATATCTGCTCAGAAGTGACGTTTATCTACTACATCTTTAAAGCTGTAAAGCTACATGTACAGTAGTCTAGTCTTTTTCCCTTTTTGCCCCTATAAAGCCTACGGCTTGTAGAGGGCAATTTGGTCTTTTCCTTTGGCCTACGCACCTATAAAAACAGGGTCATGCCCTTGTAATAGTCAAATCCAATAAAGGCAAAACTATACCAAATCCACTGTAGATTCGATGTAGGACTATTATCCCTCCGAGG
This sequence comes from Zizania palustris, assembly GCA_019279435.1. Lineage (NCBI taxonomy): Eukaryota > Viridiplantae > Streptophyta > Magnoliopsida > Poales > Poaceae > Zizania > Zizania palustris. Next base: position 45,753,654 of record JAAALK010000288.1, on the reverse strand, counting down.
AGGCCTAAACCAGTATAAATTCTCTCTCCCTATGCAAGAACCCTTCGAGGTTCACTCTACACACCATATACACATAGAAACCTATTGTAGCTAACGCAATTGCTACAACACCATGTTTGGACGGTTCAATTTTGCCAAATGCTAATCTCAGTCGGAATTCCATCGGAGACAAAACAGATGTAGAAACTGAAAGAAAATGTAGTTTTACGTACCTCAGCAAAGCGTCCTCTTAACTTCTTGCTAAATTATTAGTGACAACAAAATTCTTGAGAATTCGGTGGAAGAAACGGAGCTCGTTGAGGATGAAGAGCACGCCGTAGGTGATCGATGAAGGGGAGGTAGCTTGCAAGCATCTCGCAGATCTCTGCAGAATCGCAGATTCTTCAGACCGTCAGAGCATACTGTTGGGCTTTTGCCCGTGCGTTAAATGGGCCAAGGCCCAGGTGGGTGGAAACAAAAGCAGCAGCCGGAGCTGCTGCAGCCCTAGCGACCGAGCGGCTGCTCCCGAGCAGCACGCTCTCGCAATGGTGGCGGGGCTGCGTGCTGTGCTCGCACGACGTGGAGGCGTGGGCGCGGAAGCCGGAGATCCCCGGATCTCTCGTGCAGGCCGGTGCTACTCCACGTACAGGCTCCCTCTCCTATTTGAGTACGGTTTCCTCCTCTCTTTGAAATACATAAGAAGCACAACTCTCTGGAAAAGATCCCCTCTTCTCTGATCTGATTTTTGGGGCGATTTTTGGGCTGGTAATTGCTGATTTGTTGGCTTGCCGGCTCACCGAAGTTGTTGATTCGCTTGTGGTGGTTGTGTTGTCTGGATCAGCTTTGGTCCCTTTGGCCAAGGGCTGGACACCGTGGTCCTGTTGCTGCGCTCTCTACACCTCGGGCCTTCTAGTGACTTTCACAGGAAGGTGACGGCTTTGTATCTCCGAAACACTCGCTATTGATTGCATCCGTGCAGCGGCGATATTGTTTTCTGGGACAGCGACTTCGTCGTGCCTAGCCATTCTTCATTCCGGCTTGAATCCGGAACTCAGTGAGTTGATATCTATTCTTGTGTGTGCCTGCTCATTGTAGCAATCAAGACAGTTCAGGGGGACCTTGCTTCTAGTAAAGGAGCCGGTATTGTCTTGATTTAGATGTTATGTTCTTTACAGTTAGCTTGTTGGAACAAATGCTCTGTGATGATTACATATTAAATGAGGCTATATGATCAAATTGTGATATATTCTGGTATAGTTTTGTATCCTGTATAGAGCTGGTTGCACTGCCCTCTTTGTATTGATCTAGATATTTAGTACTGTGATATATTTCTTGCTAGGCTGGTTAATTCAGTTCATATAGATTTCAACTTATTGTTGTCTCCTTTTGATGATCTGATCAAGTGCTGAATTAAATAGAACTATTAGTGGTTGCCTGCGATTTTTATCACTTGTCATCTAGTTCTGTTGATCAAGGGCAGTGCTGATCAGTACATTAGTTCTATATTGTTGATCATATATATAGCATGTGACCTTGGTTTAATTGTTGTTGGAAGGCTGTTCTCAGCAACCCGACACTGATTAATTAATCTGAGAGCAATCCTTGTTATAAACTGAGCTATGTTGTTGTTTATACATTCCCTGCTAGTACTGTATGTCATGGTGGAATATGCAATAAACATGGTTTATTTTCGTTCTGAAAATACATTCTTAATGGTATTGTTCATTGTCATATTTCATGATATGAGTACTGTATTGTGGCTGTTTATAGCTGGAAATAATTTCTATATATCATTGCTTATACCGCAATTATTACAACATTCTAGAAAACAATATTCTATGGCCTCCGGTAGTAGTGTCATGGTGAAGCCTGAGGTTTTTGATGGCACCATCTTTAAACGCTGGCAGGCACGCGCTAGACTTTGGCTGCTGGACCTTAAGGTTTTTTGGGTGATTTCGGATCCTCCTCAGCTCCCACTAGAGGAAGACACGCATAAGCGTTGGGAGGATGCGAATCATGCAGCCCTAGCTCGTTTGTTGGCTGTCTTAAACAATAGGTTGTTTGACGTCTACTCTAACTACACTACGGCAAAGGAGTTGTGGGATGACCTCGAGCTAAAGTTCGCAGAAGGGGACAATGGGAACGAGAGCTTTATCACTGAGAATTACCTGAACTATAAGATGACAGAGAGTAGGCCCATTATGGAGCAGGTCCATGAGCTTCAGCTTCATGTGAGGGATCTGCACCAGTATGGATGCACACTCCCTGAGACGTTTCAGGTTAATGTGATGCTGGCCAAGTTACCGCCTTCATGGCATGACTTTGTGACCACTCGTCGACATATGAAGGAGCGCTTCACTACTAGCGAGTTGCAGGCAGCTATAAATGTCGAGGAGAAGGCGCGTAGCAGCGCAAAGGGTTCCTCTTCTCAGGTTCAGGCTCATCATGTGGATTTGAAGAACTCCAACTCCAATGCTGGTGGAAAGAAGAACAAGAACCCTAGCAACCCAACTAGCGTCAAGGCAAAGCAAATGAAGAGGAAGAAGAATGAGGAGCTGGTCTGCTATGTTTGTGGAGTTCCTGGGCACATTGCTCGTAGGTGCCGTGATCGCAAGGGCAAGGGACCATCCCCGAATCAGCAGAGCGGTCGCAAGGCTGAGGCGCACGTTGTAGTGGCTCCTTCTGGCTCCACTGACGTGTATGCACCTAGAGCCTTTATGGCTGATTCATCATTAGATTGGTGGATTGATACAGGTGCAATCCTCATTCTCTTCTTTTCAGGGTCAAAATTGTGGTTCCGTCTTGATGGGCAATGGAGCTGCAGCACAAATACGAGGTGTTGGCCAGGTCTGCCTGAAGCTCACTTCAGGCAAGACACTGATTCTTCGTGACGTGCTGTTCGTGCCCACCATGAGAAGAAATTTGCTTAGTGGTTCTGCACTTTGTAGGCAGGGCGTCAAGTTAGTTTTTGAGTCCAATAAGGTCGTGTTGACCAAATTTGGTAATTTCGTAGGCAAGGGTTATGAGAGTGGTGGCATGTTCTGCCTCTCTGTCTTGAGTCATAATAACATTTCCATCTATAACGTAGTTTGTAATAAAGTTCATGATTTATGGCATTCTCGTTTATGTCATGTCAACTTTGAGGCTATTGTGCGGCTAAGCAAAATGAATTTAATTCCAGATTACAGCTACGATAAAAACTCAAAGTGTGAAGCGTGTGTGCAAGCCAAGCAGCCCCGAAAACCATTTCATTCGGTTGAAGGGCGAAGCACTTCTCCACTTGAGCTTGTGCATTCAGATCTTTGTGAAATGAATGGAATATTTTCAAAAGTTGGCAAACGTTACTTTCTAACTCTCATAGATGACTGTACTAGATATTCATATGTCTATTTACTTAAGACCAAAGATGAAGCGCTAGAATATTTTAAAATTTATAAGGCTGAAGTGGAAAACCAACTAGAAAAGACTAATAAACGGTTGAGGTCAGATCGTGGAGGTGAATATATCTCCAGGGAATTCTCTCTTTATTGTGAAGAATGTGGTATTGTTCATGAGACCACACCTCCTTATTCTCCACAATCCAATGGAATGGCCGAACGAAAGAACCAGACTTTATGTGACTTAGTTAATTCTTTGTTGCAAAGTTCAGGTATGTCGGTCCAATGGTGGGGAGAGGCGATTCTCACAGTAAACTATGTCCTTAACAGGGTGGCACCCCACAATCGCGAGGTGATGCCTTATGAAGGATGGAAGGGGAGAAAACCAAACATGTCTCATCTTCGTACTTGGGGCTGCTTTGCAAAGGTTAATTTGCCCGTACCGAAGAAGAGAAAATTAGGTCCTAAGACCGTGGACTGTGTCTTTCTAGGATATGCTGCTAATAGCACAACCTATAGGTTTCTAGTGATTAAATCCGAGACAAATGAGGTTGCAATTAATACCGTCATGGAGTCTCGTGATGTAACTTTCTTTGAGTCTATTTTTCCTATGAGAGCAAATGAAATAATCTCACCAGAGTGCTCTCATGAGCACTACTCTATTCCTCCTAAAGTGGCTGAGCCCGCTCTTGAATTGGAGTTGAGGAGGAGTAAGAGATAGAGGACTGAAAAGTCATTTGGTGATGATTTTGCCATCTATCTAGTGGATGATGAACCACGAACCCTTTCAAAGGCATATGCATCTCCTGATGCAGAGTACTGTAAGGAAGCAGTCCGTAGTGAGATGAACTCCATCGTCGCTAATGGAACTTGGGAGGTCACTGATCTTCCGAGTGGGTGCAAGCCAGTGGGTTGCAAATGGATCTTTAAATGAAAGATGAGACCTGATGGTACTATAGAAAAGTACAAGGCCCGCTTAGTGGCTAAAGGTTTCACTCAAAAGGAGGGAGAAGATTATTTCGACACTTACTCTCCTGTGGCGAGATTACCCACCATACGAGTGCTTCTTGCACTAGCTGCTTCGTTAAAACTCCATGTCCACCAAATGGATGTAAAGACTGCTTTCCTAAATGGAAAGCTAGATGAGGAGATTTATACGGAGCAGCCTGATGGTTTTGTAGTAAAAGGCCAGGAGAATAAAGTTTGTCGCTTGATTAAGTCCTTATATGGTCTCAAGCAAGCCCCCAAAGAATGGCATGAAACATTTGATAATACATTGACATCAGCTGGGTTTTATGTAAATGAAGCAGACCGATGTGTGTATTACAGATTTAAAGCAGGGAGAGGTGTCATTCTATGTTTATATGTAGATGACATATTGTTGCTCGGGACTGATTTAGATGTCATTATGGAGGCGAAAAATTTTCTCTCCTCTAATTTTGACATGAAGGACTTAGGAGAAGCTGATGTTATTCTTAACATTAAGCTGATTAAAAATCATAATGGAATAACTCTCTCTTAGACCCATTACGTGGAAAAGATCCTAACCCGCTTTGGGCACATGGACTCTAAATCTGTTTCCACACCTTTTGATCCAAATATGAGGCTTTGCAAGCACACTGGTGAAGGAGTTAATCAACTCCTGTACTCACAAATAATTGGATCCTTGATGTATCTTTGTAGTGCTACGAGACCTGACATCTCATATGCGGTATGCAGATTGAGTCATTATACGGCCAATCCCGGAGATGATCATTGGGTAGCATTGCATAGAGTTCTCAGGTATTTAAAAGGTACCATGAGACTTGGAATCCATTATTCTGGTCATCCCGTAGTCTTAGAAGGATTCAGTGATTCTAACTGGATTAGTGACTCGGATGAGATGAAGGCTACAAGTGGATATGTATTCACTTTAGCAGGTGGGGCTGTTTCTTGGAAATCTGCCAAGCAAACAATTATTACACGCTCTACCATGGAGGCTAAACTAGTAGCTCTAGATTCAGCAACAGTAGAGGCGGAATGGCTCAAAGAGCTTCTTTCTGACCTACCAGTGCTGGAGAAGCCGATTCCAGCAGTCTTAGTATACTGTGATAACCAAACTGTTATAGTTAAGGTTAAGAGTAGAAAAGACAATATGAAGTCCTCGAGGCATATTAAGAGAAGGCTTAAGTCTACTCAGCATGCGAGAGAGACGGGTGTAATTGTTGTAGAATACACTCAGTCTGGTAGCAACCTTGCTGATCCTTTTACAAAGGGTTTGTCTAGTTCTACTATCGATGCAGCATCCAAAGGTATGGGACTTATACCGTGCTAGAAGTAACCAATAGTGGAAACCCATCTTGAAAGAGTGGAGATCCCACGAATCAAGCTCTGGGACAACGTAGCTGTGTGGTACTGTCAAGCACACTTCAAGATTGGTCTCGTTCGCTGCTATGCTTACTACTGTATGGAAGGTTGAGGTAACACCTCTTAATGAGTTTGGAGCCTTGCATAAGGCTAGGGAATTGTCCTACAGAATTCCCTTGAAAAACAAACCTATGTGAGCTGATTGTGAGGTCGCAATCTGTGAGAGTTCAAGGGTATACTCTCTAATGAGCTCATGAAAAGATACAAGGACATGACCGTAATGTCCTGCCCCGCTAGAGGTGCAGGTCTGCAGCCTAGTACTGTGTGCTGCTGGTTTGAATGCTCTCACATCAAGGTTGTGGATCAAGACTTAGTTCTCCATGGTCTTTGTAGAGTTGGATTTCTTTTAGCTAAACATTGGTTCAAACCTTAATGGTACCAATATTGAATAACAGTATATAAAACAAGATTACACGGTTTCGATACCTTTGTTGATCACGAGTCAAAAGGGTGGGGATTGTTGGGCTTTTGCCCGTGCGTTAAATGGGCCAAGGCCCAGGTGGGTGGAAACAAAAGCAGCAGCCGGAGCTGCTGCTGCCCTAGCGATCGAGCGGCTGCTCCTGAGAAGCACGCTCTCGCGATGGTGGCGGCGGCTGCGTGTTGTGCTCGCACGACGTGGAGGCGTGGGCGCGGAAGCCGGAGATCCCCAGATCTCTCGTGCAGGCCGGTGCTACTCCACGTACAGGCTCCCTCTCCTATTTGAGTACGGTTTCCTCCTCTCTTTGAAATACATAAGAAGCACAACTCTGGAAAAGATCCCCTCTTCTCTGATCTGATTTTTGGGGCAATTTTTGGGCTGGTAATTGCTGATTCGTTGGCTTGCCGGCTCACCGGAGTTGCTAATTCGCTTGTGGTGGTTGTGTTGTCTGGATCGGCTTTGGTCCCTTTGGCCAAGGGCTGGACACCGTGGTCCTATTGCTGCGCTCTCTACACCTCGGGCCTTCTGGTGACTTTCACGGGAAGGTGATGGCTTTGTATCTCCGAAACACTCTGAGAAACCAAGGTTTGGTTTTGGAGTCTGTGATGAGTGATTGACAGAGTTTATACCCTCTGATTCGAAGGGGTCCCTCCGAAGGGGTTCGAAGGTTGGTTCTCCGAAGGTGTTCGGAGGTTGTTTCATCGAAGGGTTCAGTGGCTTTGGTTGCTGCAGCTGTTGCAGCGGATTGTGCTTGTCAGAGGGGTCCGACAGTACACAATGACTGGGTTGTACCGAAGGCTTCGGTACTTTGGGCGGTACACCGGAGTGTGTGCCGAAGGTTGCTAACCCGGAGAGGTCTCCGGAGTACTGGATACACTTGTCTGCTTGTTTGTGGTGCGCAGGGACTTCAGAGGCGATGGACGGTTCGTAGTAGGTGAACTTGGGTCAAGCGGGAGGCTTGATGACAGGGGAGCAGGGAGCTCCGTCACGAAGGCTGCGAAGGGGTCGAGGTCGGTCCTCGGGTCGAGGTGCACCAGGAGAAGGCAGTAAGTGCGGAGCGTGGCTTCGGGTGAAGGTACTCCGAGACAAAGTCCTCGGAGGCGAGGCACTTCGAAGGGTACTCCGAACGGAGTGACTTCGGAGTATGGTGGCTCAAGTCCTCAACAGAGGAAAAGTATTCGAAGTGTGCTCCGGAGGGAGACACTCGAAGGTACCCGACGAAGGTCTCAAAAGTCGAGGTGCATCGAAGGCATGGTCCGGGTGAGGCTCGTCGAGGAGTGTGCTTGGGGAGAGGCACTGCGACGAAGTGCTCATGGAATGCTTGATGCGGAGGCCTTGGACGAAGGAGGGACTTCGAAGGGTGATACTCCGAAGGTGGGGCTTCGGAGCGAGGTTGACTTGAGGTACTTCGGCCGTACATGGCTTCGGTACACGGACTGACGGAGTTCGAGCTGGGTGAAGCTGCGAAGCCATGGTGGTCCACTCCGAAGGTGTTGGTGCGAAGGCTCAAGGGCTTTGACGACTTCGGCTCAAAACCGTCACTGTATCAGAGGCTGACTTCGGTGAAGCGAAGGCCATCAGGCTCAAGGCTTCTCACCGAAGCTACCGCACCCCTCGCGTGCGAAGGGGGGACTTCAGAAAGGTCAAAGGCTGTAAAGGCTGACAGCGTCTGCTCTGCAAAAAGCTGGCGCTGTCCCCTCTGCAAAAGCTGATAGAGAAGCCTCCAAAATAAAGTTGACTACCTTTTGTACCCCTCAGTTCTGATGAGACAAAACCAATGTAAACCCTAGGGGTAAAGTAGTCAATTCACATGGATGAATTGTGGCTATAAATAGTGGAGGCTGGTAGGTCACGTTTATCACTTTGAGCATTCATTGTAGAACTCGTGTGCTAGCCACCACACTCTTTGTATTCATCCTGAGTTCATTTATTGTGTTCCTTGTTCAAGCAGCGAAGCCCTGCTTCTGTGTTGAGTTTCTGTTTGAGCTTGTTTGCATACCTCGCTAGTAGTAGTGCACCGAAACCTGTCTAGGCGAAGTGTATTTTGTGCGAAGTGTGCTTTTCAGTGTGTAGTCGCTCTGTGTAACTAGAGTCAAGACCTCTCTGTTTACTAGTGAAGCACTGTGCGAAGCCCGTTTTGCTTCTCGTGTCGAAGCCCGTAGCGAAGTCCGTTTAAGTGTGCGTTTAGACCTTCACAGTACGAAGCCCAGCACCAGTTGCTGCCGCTTAGTATTTTGGTCGAAGTCCTCAGAGGGTAGTCCACTCTTGCGAAGGGTGAAGTGCGAAGCCTGCTCGAAGCACCCTGTGTGCGGAGCCTGCACTGACTTAGCAGAGTTGATTTTCCGGGGTTGTGTGTGGAGCGAAGTCTTCTTGGCTTCAAACTTTTGCCCCTTGCGAAGTCTGTGTTCGGAGCTGTGAAATAACTTCGAACCAGAACTTCGAAGGTTGTGTTCGAAGCCTGTTCCGTAGGAGACAGAATTAAAACCGAAGGCTAGTTTTAGTCTGAAATTTTAAAAGCTCCCATTCACCCCCCTCTGGTCGCCGTTTCTGGTCCAACAATTGGTATCAGAGCGGGTTAAGATCACCAGTTGACCTTAACTGGTTTTGTGATCTTTTGGCGACATGGACAGAGCTAGTAAAATACCTCTGTTCGATGGGACTGATTTTGCATACTGGAAGGTGCGCATGGAGGCTTACTTGCTAAGCCAAGGAAATGCAATTTGGGAGATTGTGGACTCACAATACTCCATCCCTGATACTCGCACCTCTCAAACAGAAAAGGATCAGTATAATGCCAACTCGAAGGCAAGAAATATATTGTTCATTGGTTTGAGCCGGAGTGAGTTTGATAGGGTGCAGCACCTTAGGACTGCTTGGGAGATTTGGACCACTCTCACTATTTTTCATGAGGGCTCTACATAGATTAAGGCCAGGCGCCAAAGCACATACAATCAACAGTATCAGTTGTTTGTGCAGGCACCTGGTGAATCTATAGATGCCATGTTTTCTCGCTTTGATGCGATAGTGAGTAACTTGCGGTCCAACGGGACGCTTGCTTACAATGACCATGACAGGGCTATCAAGCTTCTCTATGCTCTTGACCGTAGCATATGGGAAGTGAAGATATCCAGCATTGAGGAGTCTACAGGTTATGACACATTGACCTGTGATGAGCTCTTCAGCAAGCTGAAGTCCACAGAGATTGCCAAGGCATCTCTTACAGTGCATAGAAGCTCTTTGCCATAGCCACTGGCATTGGTTTCTAGCACTAGCCGTGGCACCACTACAGAACCAAGCACATCTAGCACTTGTGTTTTCGCAGATGGTTTTGCTTTGTTCTCCCTGGTCTCCGTCACTAAGGAGCAAGTGGATACTCTGGATGATGATGAGCTTGCTCTCATTGCCAGGAGGTTCACCCGTTTTTATCATGAGAGACGGGATCAGATGAGAAGTGGTTTTAGTGGTTGTTTTGAGTGTGGCGACACTTCTCACATCAAGGCTAATTGTCCTAAGCTCAAAAAGAGAGATGAGAATGAGCGCCCTAAATACCACAAAAAGGAGAGGAAGCCTTTTGTGAAGGGCAAGCGCGGCAAGGTGGCTAAGAGAGTAGCCAAAGCCGCTTCCAGAGCATTTGTTGCTGCTCTCAGCAACATCGACACTTCCTCAACTGAGAAGTCGAGCTCTGAGGAGGAGGAGTCCCCAAGGAAGGAGGACAAGAAGGACAAGAAGGGACGAGATTTCACCGGCCTTTGCTTCATGGCCGACAGCGATCACAGCGGCGATGAGCTTGACTCATCTGAGGTACCTCTATCATCTGACCAACTTTTAATTAAATTAGATGAGCTGAATGAAGTAGTTCTTGGTCAGGATAGATTACTTGTGCAAGCCGCTAGAGAAAGAAAAGACCTTAGACTTAGGCTAGAATCTGTTTCTACTGAGTATGCCATGCTTAAGTCTAGAGTTAATAATGCTGAATGTGAATCTTGTACTGTTGTCATGGGTGAGCTTGCTTAGTTGCGTTCTGTGCATGCTCAAACTCTTTCTGAGCTTGAGACTGCACAGAAGCAGCTTTTGGTGGTTGATTCTAGACCTCATGATATAACTGAATGTATGAACTGCATTTTATTACGTGAGAGTATTGATTTGTGTGATAAGCATGTTCATGATTTAGAGGCTAGATTGGAGAGGGCCGGTAGTTCTAAGGATGTGCAACCTGTTTGTGACACTTGCATTACCCTTAAGGACCAGCTAGGCACTGTTAGAGAGCGAGCTGAGAACCTCATGACTGAAAATGAATACCTTCTTTCTGTGGTTAACAAATGCACTGAGGGGAAAGGTAGGATGGACTTGCTCTTGGCCAAGATCAAGATGTGTGCTGACAGAGCAGGGGTAGCTCTAGGTTTGGGTTTTAAGAGGGTACCTTCAGACAGTAAGACCAAAACTGTTTTTTACCTCACCCACTACCTTAGAGAAAGAAAGAGCTCTGTTAGACACTCCATCAGCCAAAAAGCCTACCCGAGCTCAAAAGAAAACCACTCCTCCTGCCAAGAAAATCCCTCCCAAGAAAACCACTCAGCAGAAGCCCAAGGATCCTGTGAGAGTTACTCCTGTGACCCATGAGAGTGCCCCTAGGAGAATTTTTCATTGTTCCTACTGTCAGCGGGCGGGTCATTTGGTTGGGTTCTGTTTTCGTCGCATCAAGGATGAGCGACGCTCTCAGGCGTTGAGTTACCAGGACATGCATTACCCATCTTTAGGTATGCATGAGTCTGAGTTTTACTATCGTCCTGTTTTTGAGGCTCCTCGTGCTTCTCGGAGAGGTTTTGCTCCTCGAGGTGTTCACCATGTTCCGTATGGTGGTAGACCTCGGGCGAGTAGCTTTGTACCTCATCAGAGTAGGAGACCTCGTCATGCTTTTCGATCACTGCATGTAGGTAGACCTCGCACCTTGCATCATTCTGATTATCCTGTGCGTAGACAGTCTACTTTTACTGTGCCTACTACTCGTATCACTCAGTGCTGGATGCCTCGTCATATTTTCACTCACCCCAGCACTGAGCGATCGAGATTTTCCTATCATGTGTAGGCGACAGATCGAGGCTTGGAGGGCACGTGGATCATAGACTCCGGTTGTTCGCGCCATATGACCGGAGATGCAGCATGGTTCTCTAGCCTCACCACAACCAAGCAAAGGGAACATATCACCTTCGGGAACAATCGAAGGAGTAGAGTGAAAGGTAAAGGTGTGGTAAGAATTAACTTGAATTTCACTCTCAAAGATGTTGCTTTGGTTGAAAACCTGGGATATAATTTGCTTTCTGTATCTCAGTTGCTTGATGAGGGCTTCGAAGTGCGATTTCATCGCGATACTTCGCAAGTACTCAATTCTGATGGCGTTGTGGTTTGTAAGATTTTTAGAGTTTGGAGAGTTTTTGGAGCTGATTTTTCTGAGTCATCTGGATCTTCTCATTGTCTTGTTGCACATTCAACTTCTGAGCTTTGGAAGTGGCATAGGAGACTAGGGCATATGAGCTTTGAGTTGCTCGCACGACTGAGTGCCCTAGGTCTGATCTGAGGATTGCCCAAGCTCAAGTTTGAGAAGAATTTAGTTTGCGCTCCTTGTCGACATGGAAAAATGATTGCCGCTTCACATTCGCCAGTCACCACAGTGATGACTGAACAACCCAGAGAACTTCTCCATATGGACACTGTAGGTCCTTCTCGGGTTAGTTCTTTAGGCGGCAAGTGGTATGTATTAATCATTGTCGATGATTTCTCTCGCTACTCTTGGGTCTTCTTTCTTGCCAGCAAGGATGAAGTGCTTTCACACTTTCGGAGCTTGGCTTTGAGACTCTTCACTGAACTCCCTGGTGCATTGAAATTCATTCGAAGTGATAATGGCACTGAGTTCAAGAATAGTCTCTTTGTTGACTTTTGCATGGAGCATGGCATAGAACATCAATTCTCTGCTCCGCGGGTTCCTCAACAGAACGGTGTTGTTGAGAGAAAGAACCGCATTTTGGTTGAGATGGCTAGGACGATGCTCGATGAGCACATGACTCCTAGAAAATTCTGGGCTGAGGCCATGAATACTGCATGTTACATCTCAAACCGAATCTTCTTGCGCTCAATTTTGAATTTGACCTCTTATGAGCTACGTTTTGGGAGACAGCCCAAGGTTACTCATCTTCGAGTTTTTGGCTGTCGTTGCTTTATCCTAAAACATGGTAATTTGGATAAATTTGAGTCGCGTTCTTCTAACGGGATCTTTTTGGGTTACACTACACATGATCATTCTTATCGTGTTTATAATTTGGAAACTAACACTGTCATCGAGTCATGTGATGTGACTTTTGATGAATCAACCCCCTCTGTTAGTTCTGCTCTTGAACAGGCCAATGAACACGACCTGGAACAGACCATCTTCGAAGAAGAAGATCCCGGAGAGTTCGAGGATGAACCCCTACTACCCTCGACATCAACCCCTGAAGCCAACCCCGCTTCAACCACTTCAGCACAAGGTCCCGAAAGCAACTACCTCAACATCGGTCATCTTGGACCACTCCAACGCACAAGTTGAGGGGGAGACTGCATCCCGCCGAGAGGCTCCACATCATGTTCAAAGGATGCATCCTCCAGAGCAGATCATTGGTGAGCTTGATCAAAGGGTAACACATTCTCATGCTCATTTCATTGATTCCGCTTTTGTTGCTTCTTTCGAGCCCTTAGATGTTAGTCATGCACTTTCTGATTCTAGTTGGATCAATGCCATGCATGAGAAACTTGAAAATTTTGAGAGAAACCAAGTCTGGACTTTAGTTGATCCTCCACCAAATGTTCATTTCATTAGAACAAAATGGATTTTCAAAAACAAGCAAGGGGAGGATGGGACTGTAGTTAGAAACAAGGCTAGACTTGTAGCTCAGGGTTATTCTCAATTAGAAGGGATTGATTTTACTGAAACTTTTGCACCTGTTGCTCATCTTGAGGCCATTAGGATTTTACTTGCATTTGCAGCATCCCGTAGTTTCAAACTCTATCAAATGGATGTTAAAAGTGCTTTTCTTAATGGCTTCATAAGTGAAGATGTTTATGTAAAACAACCCCTGGTTTTGAAAACCCCAAATACCCACATAAAGTCCTTAAACTTCATAAGGCTCTTTATGGACTTAAGCAGGCCCCTCGGGCGTGGTATGATAGACTTAAGTCTTTTCTGCTTGAGCGGGGGTATTTGATGGGATCTATTGATAAAACCCTGTTCACTCTCAAGCATGGCAAAGATTTCCTCCTAGTCCAGATTTATGTGGATGATATCATCTTTGGTGGCTCTTCTCATGCTTTGGTTGTCGAGTTTGCAGATGCCATGAGCAGGGAGTTCGAAATGTTCATGATGGGTGAACTCACATTTTTCTTTGGTTTGCAAATCAAGCAAAGCAAACAAGGTACCTTCGTTCACCAGACAAAGTACACCAAGGACCTGCTCAAGAAATTTGACATGGCCGATGCGAAGCCCCTCGCCACTCCAATGGCTACATCTGTAGCATTGGACCCTGACGAAGATGGAGAAGCCGTAGATCAGAAGGAGTTCCGAAGCATGATCGGCTCCCTCCTCTACTTGACTGCTACGAGGCCGAAAATACACTTCGCAGTGTGTCTGTGCGCTCGTTTTCAGGCTTCACCACGAGCTTCGCACCGCCAAGCGGTAAAACACATTTTAAGGTATCTCAAACATACTCTTGAATTCGGCATTTGGTATTCAGTGTCATCTTCTTTGTGTCTTCGAGGTTATTCCGATGCAGACTTTGCTGGGTGTAGGATTGATAGGAAAAGTACCTCTGGTACTTGTCATTTTCTGGGTACATCTCTGGTTTGCTGGTCTTCCCGCAAACAGTCTAGTGTTGCACAATCGACGGCTGAGGCCAAATATGTTGCTGCAGCTAGCTGTTGCTCTCAGATTTTGTGGATGGTTTCCACTTTGCGGGATTTCGGGTTAGATTATAAGAGTGTTCCACTTTTCTGTGATAACACTAGTGCTATTTGTATTGCAAACAACCCGGTTCAGCACTCCAGAACCAAACACATTGATGTGCGATATCATTTTCTCAGAGATCACAATGAGAAGGGTGATATTGAACTTCAATATGTTGATACCCAACACCAGCTTGCCGATATTTTCACAAAATACCTCGATGCTTCTTGATTTGCCTACTTGCGTGGGGAACTTGGTATTTGTCATCCTTACGGAATTTTGTGAGGGGGAGCAGATTTTAAATTGTCTTGCATATGCTCATCATGTGTGAAATTGCATTTACATCTTTTGCACTTATATGCCTTGATTTAATTCATGAACTCGTGTCAGCTCAGCTCTATTTAATATATCTGAAACATTTTGTGCATGATGTTTTTGTTTCAAAATCAAAACATGCTCACTGCTTAGTCTTGATTCTAGCATGTTTAGGCGAGACTGTTTTAGCTATCTTTTATCTGCCTGATAACAAGACTCCTTTTCTCTGGATGCTAATCATTGCAACTTGAAAAAATTGTGTTATTTACTCATGGATACTCATAAAGTGCAAAACAATTTGTTCATGTAATTCAAATTTCAAAAATCCATGATTTAGCAAAAAGATCCAGGTGGGTTTGTTTGTCGCACTACCCTATTCTAGACTGCTTACCATTGCACTTTGGTCTGAACTGGGATAGTGTAGTGTATGCCAAAATCACCGCCTTAAGCTTCTGATGGCTTTCATGCCTAGACTTGGCCTGATTGGAAAGTATAAGGTGGACAAACAAATAACCCATGGCTTTATGAAAAAAAAGGAAAATTCTTTGATCATCAAGTTTGTTTTCAATGCTCCTTTTGAACTGGACTTGGTTGTCCAGAGTAGAAATTGACTAGCTTTGCGCAGTCCCTGCTTTTACTTGTCTAGTTACCTTGATTAAGTAGTGATGCTTTTATTTCAAAATGATAAAATCACATGCTGTCATCACGTTTTTTAGAATGTTAAATTGAGATGAGCACATGAAAATTGGTATTAATGTTGGCATATTTTTGCTTTATATGTCTTTGCAATTTTGCGCATTTCGAAGCTTTGCATCTTTTAAATGCTCCTTGATGCTTGCATTGCCAAAGCGGGAGGAAAATTCTTTTATCAAGTGACATGATTTGGCTCGCTTCTGAGTTTTTATGGTCACTTGTGTGCTGAAATTTTTCAAATTTTCTTGAACTTGAATTTGGTTGTCAATGCACTCATCAAGGGGGAGATTGAGAAACCAAGGTTTGGTTTTGGAGTCTGTGATGAGTGATTGACAGAGTTTATACCCTCTGATTCGAAGGGGTCCCTCCGAAGGGGTTCGGAGGTTGGTTCTCCGAAGGTGTTCGGAGGTTGTTTCACCGAAGGGTTCGGTGGCTTTGGTTGCTGCAGCTGTTGCAGCGGAGTGTGCTTGTCGGAGGGGTCCGACAGTACACAATGACTGGGTTGTACCGAAGGCTTCGGTACTTTGGGCGGTACACCGGAGTGTGCGCCGAAGGTTGCTAAACCGGAGAGGTCTCCGGAGTACTGGATACACTTGTCTGCTTGTCTGTGGTGCGCAGGGACTTCGGAGGCGACGGACGGTTCGTAGCAGGTGAACCTGGGTCAAGCGGGAGGCTTGATGCCAGGGGAGCGGGGAGCTCCGTCACGAAGGCTGCGAAGGGGTCGAGGTCGGTCCTCGGGTCGAGGTGCACCTGGAGAAGGCAGTAAGTGCGGAGCGTGGCTCCGAGTGAAGGTACTCCGAGACAAAGTCCTCGGAGGCGAGGCACTTCGAAGGGTACTCCGAACGGAGTGACTTCGGAGTATGGTGGCTCAAGTCCTCAGCAGAGGCAAAGTGTTCGAAGTGTGCTCCGGAGGGAGACACTCGAAGGTACCCGACGAAGGTCTCAGAAGTCGAGGTGCATCGAAGGCATGGTCCGGGTGAGGCTCGTCGAGGAGTGTGCTCGGGGAGAGGCACTGCGACGAAGTGCTCATGGAATGCTTCATGCGGAGGCCTTAGACGAAGGAGGGACTTCGAAGGGTGATACTCCGAAGGTGGGGCTTCGGAGCGAGGTTGACTTGAGGTACTTCGGCCGTACATGGCTTCGGTACACGGACTGACGGAGTTCGAGCTGGGCGAAGCTGCGAAGCCGTGGTGGTCTACTCCGAAGGTGTTGGTGCGAAGGCTCAAGGGCTTTGACGGCTTCGGCTCAAAACCGTCACTGTATCAGAGGCTGACTTCGGTGAAGCGAAGGCCATCAGGCTCAAGGCTTCTCACCGAAGCTACCGCACCCCTCGCGTGCGAAGGGGGGGCTTCAGAAAGGTCAAAGGCTATAAAGGCTGACAGTTTGTGCTCTACAAAAAGCTGGCGCTGTCCCCTCTGCAAAAGCTGGTAGAGAAGCCTCCAAAATAAAGTTGACTACCTTTTGTACCCCTCAGTTCTGATGAGACAAAACCAATGTAAACCCTAGGGGTAAAGTAGTCAATTCACATGGATGAATTGTGGCTATAAATAGTGGAGGCTGGTAGGTCACATTTAACACTTTGAGCATTCATTGTAGAACTTGTGTGCTAGCCACCACACTCTTTGTATTCATCCTGAGTTCATTTATTGTGTTCCTTGTTCAAGCAGCGAAGCCCTGCTTCTGTGCTGAGTTTCTGTTTGAGATTGTTTGCATACCTCGCTAGTAGTAGTGCACCGAAGCCTGTCTAGGCGAAGTGTATTTTGTGCGAAGTGTGCTTTTCAGTGTGTAGTCGCTCTGTGTAACTAGAGGCAAGACCTCTCTGTTTACTAGCGAAGCACTGTGCGAAGCCCATTTTGCTTCTCGTGTCGAAGCCCGTAGCGAAGTCCGTTTAAGTGTGCGTTTAGACCTTCGCAGTACGAAGCCCAGCACCAGTTGCTGCCGCTTAGTATTTTGGTCGAAGTCCTCAGAGGGTAGTCCACTCTTGCGAAGGGTGAAGTGCGAAGCCTGCTTGAAGCACCCTGTGTGCGGAGCCTGCACTGACTTAGCAGAGTTGATTTTCCGGGGTTGTGTGTGGAGCGAAGTCTTCTTGGCTTCAAACTTTTGCCCCTTGCGAAGTCTGTGTTCGGAGCTGTGAAATAACTCCGAACCAGAACTTCGAAGGTTGTGTTCGAAGCCTGTTCCGCAGGGGACAGAATTAAAACCGAAGGCTAGTTTTAGTCTGAAATTTTAAAAGCTCCCATTCACCCCCCTCTGGTCGCCGTTTCCGGTCCAACACACTCGCTGTTGATTGCGTCCGTGCAGCGGCGATATTGTTTTCTGGGACAGCGACTTCGTCGTGCCTAGCCATTCTTCATTCCGGCTTGAATCCGGAACTCAGTGAGTTGATATCTATTCTTGTGTGTGCCTGCTCATTGTAGCAATCAAGACAGTTCAGGGGGACCTTGCTTCTAGTAAAGGAGCCGTTATTGTCTTGATTTAGATGTTATGTTCTTTACAATTGGCTTGTTGGAACAAATGCTCTGTGATGATTACGTATTAAATGAGGCTATATGATCAAATTGTGATATATTCTGGTATAGTTTTGTATCCTGTATAGAGCTGGTTGCACTGCCCTCTTTTTATTGATCTAGATATTTGGTACTGTGATATATTTCTTGCTAGGCTGGTTAATTCAGTTCATATAGATTTCAACTTACTGTTGTCTCCTTTTGATGATCTGATCAAGTGCTGAATTAAATAGAACTATTAGTGGTTGCCTGCGATTTTTATCACTTGTCATCTAGTTTTGTTGATCAAGGGCAGTGCTGATCAGTACATTAGTTCTATATTGTTGATCATATATATAGCATGTGACCTTGGTTTAATTGTCGTTGGAAGGCTGTTCTCAGCAACCCGACACTGATTAATTAATCTGAGAGCAATCCTTGTTATAAACCGAGCTATGTTGTTGTTTGTACATTCCCTGCTAGTACTGTATGTCATGGTGGAATATGCAATAAACATGGTTTATTTTTGTTCTGAAAATACATTCTTAATGGTATGGTATTGTTCATTGTCATATTTCATGATATGAGTACTGTATTGTGGCTGTTTATAGCTGGAAATAATTTCTATATATCATTGCTTATACCGCAATTATTACAACACATACAAAGTCAGATTGGTACACAGCTACACTTCCAAGTTGGCAGATTATCTTATTCTCATGAGTTCTTGTTGCAAATCAGGTTACGTACATAGTGCAGACCACTCATGCTGCATTTATAATTTTACATACACAGCTACTCCATTTATTTACAGAGAGAAGCAAGGATGCGACGAGGAGGCTCAAAAGAGCGTCGCGAGTGTAACACCGCCCAGTTATCAATGAGGAGGATGTCACCCTGCTGCCATGGAATGGCGACGCATTCCTCTTCCAGGATCTTGTCGCATTCAGCTATCACATCGGCAGGCAAAGGTGAGCCGTCGCCGAAGGTGACGGCTTTGACAGGATCATTCCGGGAGTCCTTCCATCCGGTGTAAGCAGCGACCATGCTGTTGAACCATATCTTCCTCCTTCGGCTCTCGTCCCACTTTACTGCAGGTATTGGACCCATTACTGTTTTGACTCCGTCGTCGGTCCATTCCAGCTTCATTCCAAGCATTGCAGCCCTAGTACAATGGACAGTTCAGTTAATAGCAGCATGATATGCACAGTTCAGCTAATAGTCTCAGCAAAATTCAACTTCATGCGGCAAATCCAGTGGAGTGATTGTGTTATGTGCTAAACTGCTTATGCATCATATGAACAGCCTCTAGAACACGCTAAAATGGTTTGAATTACTGAAGGCAAAGGTGTTGCAAAGCTGAGCTCTAATAAGCTATCCATATCCATCATAAATTGTCCAAACCAGAGTAATGTGCTTTGATCCAACCATATACAAATTTATGAGTAGTATATATGCATCATAAACAGAAGCTAGTGTACTTTTGGAAATCCCAGTTGGGATCAGTCTTCTAAAAACTGACTAGTAGCAATATTTTCAGATGAATGTTTTAGTTTTTCTTAACACTGAACCAATGATTAGCTTCTACCAGTTTGATTGGTGACAAGTACTTGTACCAGCCATTCAGAAGTAATCAGTTTGTCAGTGGCTACGATACCTTGCAGTCTGTCACAACTCACAAGTTTTACTGTAGTTCATTGCTTACTAATTGAATCACGAATGTCAATGATACATCTAAGGTGTTACAATGCAATGATGTTTTAGTAGATTTCTGAACTGAAGTACACATATATTCAGAAGTCATATCAACATCACGATATATATTAACAGTGCAACTTAGACATGAGAAAAGAAACAAGACCTTTCCTCAGCAATGGACCTATCTTTCGTGAGAAAAGTTGATTGCCATCCACGACCAATAGGAGACGATGGGTCATCACCCTCTCCTAAGACCCTTGTGTATATCAGCCCATCCTTCTCCAGTTTCTCAACAAATTCTGGAAACTTTTCCTTCATCCTCTTGTAAACATAATGGCTCAACACTATTGGTGTCTCCCCACCACTCTTAGGTTCCACTTCACAGAAGAAGAACAATTTCGAGGGAAATTTTGGAACCTAAACAAATTATATGAAATATGAGTTCCACTTCACAAATCTCCACTTCGTATTGAGAATAGTTTTATACAAAAGAGTTACTAGTAATAGAATCATCTAGTCCTAAACAAGACAATGGAGCGTTTCCTTCGAGTGTATCCGAAGGACATCTGATTTAGTGAACTGAACGACAACCTCAAGTTTGAGAGTACGGATGGTCTCCGCTGAATCTAATTTAAGTTAGTTAACCATCAATTTGATGGCACAGTGTCAAAAGATTAGTATTATTATAGTATATACAATATAAATATGAGCTTCTCCATAGTAGAATACATTTTATACAAATTTTATGATACGTTCTGGATTTAATTGTTCCACACTTGCAGTGTTCTTGAGTGGTTAGTTTGTGAAGTTGCAGAAGAAGAGCAGTTCCGACGAAGGAGCTGGGCTAATTGAGGGGAGATTTTGGTGGAATTTGGTCTTTTGCCCCATATGAATGTAAACACCACTCAACTTTGTAGCATAAGAGCAAAAATTCTATTGAGTAATTGGCCTCTTGGGATTCTGACCTGCGCCATCTCGTGGTGGAAGGGGATCTTCTGGTCCGGCGGCGACTCATTGGCGGTGAACACCCGCCCCACCACGTTGGTCCGCGGCGCCGCGCCGCCAACGTACGGCAGCTCCTCGTACCCGAAGGCCTCCACGGCGCGGTCGAAGTCCGCCGCCGTCCGCGCCGGGAACCCCCGAAGCAGCACTGCCCCTGCCGCCCCAACCAGCGGCTCCACCAGTGACGCCCTCCACGACCGCACGGCGGCCACGAGCTCGTCGTGGCCGGCGGCGGCGCTCGGGACGAGCACCGCCGGGAAGGCGACTCCCTCGACGAGCCGCTGCTCCGGGAGGGCGGCCTCCTGGAAGAGGCACCCCGCTGGCGCCATCAGGGTTACGCAGGCAGCGTGTACAGTGCAGTTTGTTCGAGCGAGACGGAAGTGGATTCGTCGGGATTTGGGAATGATGCTCGGATGAACGTGGACGGGTTCTCGACCTGTGTGTGTATGTTTTAATATTACAATCCTTTACAACCTCTTCCCTTTGCTATGCTTACAGTCTTTCACATCATCACTTTCTAGACAAACCCTTTAGTGTTGTTGGGGGAATATATTTTCCTATACAGGGCCAAATGACGTCAATCCACGACGGTCTTCGGCCCGGAGCCCAGTGCTGTCGAGGCCTGTTTTCACTACAAGAAGCTGTTCCCTAACCTCAAGGTTTGTGTCGGAGCTTGCAGGGGCGAAGCCCCAGGCCCCGGCGAAGCCCTCCAGAGCAAGGTCCTTCGGAGCCCTCCGGGGCAAAGCCCTCGAGATCTCTTGAAGGCCGCCAGAGGCTGTCTCAGGCTAACTGCGAAGCCAGCCTCCGGGCCGTCTTCGGAATTAGCCTTCGAGCCCTGTCCGGAGTTAGCCTTCGGGTCCCCCTTGGGTGCTCCTCAGAGCTAGTCTCCGGACCCTCTCCCGGCCGGTTCGGAGGCCCCGTTTCGGAGGCCACCCTCCGGGTGAAGGGCGCCGGAGGCCGCCCTCCGGGAGCCCAGCTCGGAGGCCGCCCTCCGGAATCCCCTGTTCGGAGGTCCCGCCGGATGAAGGACGCCGGAGGTCACCCTTCGGGTGAAAGAAGCCGGTGACCGCCCTCCGGCAGCCCAGTTCGGAGGCCACCGGTTCGGAGGGCCCGGTTCGGAGGTCCCTAGTTCGGAGGCCAGTTCGAGGTCAAGGCTCCGAGACCCCAGTTCGGAGCCTTGTCCGGAGCCTTGTTCGGAGCCTTGCTCGGAGCGTGCTTCGAAGCCCCCCTCCGGGGTGCACTTCGAAGCCTTCCTCCCAACCTCCGCCCCTGGTGTGTCGTTTAGCTGGTCAAAGCCTGGCATAGCCTGACACATCTGTAAAGCTGTAAAGCTGTAAGGTACTTTTGTACAGTAGCTAGCTCTCCTTCCCTGTCTACCCCTATGAACCTAGGGGCTTGTAGAGGGTATTTTGGTCTTTTCCTTAGGGCCTGCGTGCCTATAAAAGCAGGGCCAAGCCCTTGTAACAGGACACACTCCAGGGGGCCTAGAGACCCTGGAATTATTGCTCCATACTAGGGCATACCATGCCAAATCCACCACAACTGGACGTAGGGCTATTATCTCCTAGGAGAGGCCCGAACCAGTATAAACCCTTTTCTCCCTCTGTTAGAACCCTTCGAGGTTCATTCTCCAAATCATACACCACCACAAAAAAACCTGCTGGAACTAACGCAATTGTTCCAACAGTTGGCGCCGTCCGTGGGGAACTTAGTCCTAGAAGCTAAGTTCTCTACCACTGTCTGCAACTCGAAGTACGCCTGAGGGGGGAGCTCCGAAGCTTTCTTGCTTCGCGCACCCTCCGGCAAGGGGCTTCGGGTGCAGCTCGAAGGCCCTGTTCGCCTTCCTCCATCCTTCACATACCGGAGCTCGCCCTCCAGCAAGGGGCTCCGCTCCACATGGCGAAGGCCGTCGAAGCCCCAGGGGCTACGAGGTCAACCTTCGGCCACTTCACAAGGTACGTCCGCCATCTGAAGTACCACTTCAGTGTACCACTTCGCAATCATTTTGGTATTTATTCGAAGCCATGCTTCGCCTTCACAGCAAGTTTTTGCCCCATCTTACTTAAAAATCGAAGCATCGCTTCGCCTTATCAAAAACCTGAAGCCTCGCTTCACTTTGTTTAAAACTCGAAGCCCCGATTCGCCTTATAAAATCCGGAGTACCCCTCCGAAGGCTACACAGTGCCTCCGGGCCTGTAGCAGTGGGCTGAAAGGACTCCGGGCCACTGGCCTATGCGTCCGGGGATTCCGGGCTCCGCACCCGAAGCATCCCAGGGATTCCGGGTTCCGCACCCGAAGCATCCCAGGGTCGAAGGTGACCCAGAGTCGAAGGTGGCTCAGAGTCGAAGGTGACTCACATTATCACATGTTCGGTGAATCCACACCAAATATCCTTCTCATTACAGGACCAAGTTCCGAAGCCTTGCTTCATTATCCAAACACGCTCTGAAGCCTTGCTTCGCGTGTAATATAATATACGCCCAAGCGCCTCGAAGTTATACTTCGCTAAAATCTAAGTGCATTCCAGAGCCTCGCTCACGCACAGCATCCAAACCCCAGCATGCCGAGGCATGCTTTGCTTAAATTGGTTATGTTGAAGCCTTGCTTCGCACCAACTTAAAGCGCTCGGAGCCCAAAAGAGGCCTCTGCTCAGTAAGATTCCAAGCAGCCGAAGCCCTGCTTCGCGCCAAATTGACGCGTTCGGAGCCCAGAAGAGGCCTTCGCTCAAATGAATCCCACCTATCCGAAGCCGCCAAAAGGCGCACCCCTTCGCATATTTATTTTTTGCCCGCACCAGCAACGGCTAAGTCCCTAGCTGCCACGAGCAAAGGGGGGAAGCATGTATGTGAGGTGTGCGAATGTAATACGCAGTACGAGCGTGACAAGCTAAGACGTTCGAAGCCAAACAATGCGAAGCATACAGACGAAGTATGCAAATATAATAAACTCCATTCATTGTATGACAATCAAGAAGTCTGTTACAAATATGCTTCATAAACTAAACTACGAGTAGTCTGTGTCTAAGCCTAAGAAGAACCGAGTGCGAGGCCCCAACCCTCGCTTGCCTCTCCTTCGGCCGGGGCCCCCTCGGCTAGACGTAGCCTCGTCGGAGCCCGCTCTCCCTCGACCGGTCCGTCCAGGCTCCGAAGCCCGCAGGCTTCGTCTTCCACTTTGCAGGTCGCTCCAAGTTAGCGAAGCAGGCGGTGCTGTATCGAAGGCAGAGAAGTCTAGGGCTTCGTCGCCTGCTAAGGCCGTTCGCGAAGGCAAAGACAAAGGGCTCTGAAGGGACTCCGTCTTCACAGCGGCTAGTAAATCCTGAGCTACTTCGGAGATGGCTTCGCCGCTAGGCCCCCTCGGAAGCTTAAACCGAGGGGGGCCTTCGGACCTAGCTACTTCAAGGATCACCCACAGCTGTCGATGTTCTTTGGAGTCCTCGAGTACTTCGAGGTCTACACTCGGAGGCTGAGCCTGGGCAGGTATAAAAAACCCCCGCATTTCATATTAATAAGCTGATAAGTTTTTACAAGCCTACAGCTAAGTATTACAAGGAAGCCTAAGGAGATCTACACCTTCGGAGGCGGAGGCGTCGAAGTTGAAGGCTTGTCAGGCGCAGCAGGTCCCTTGGATCGGCGGTGTCGAAGGGCCTTCTGAAGGTCGAGGACTGCTTCGCAGCCTTGTTCCTTCGAAGGCTCCTGCAGCCGCCGCCAGGCTCCGCGAACATCGGCCGGAGGCGTCACCAAGTGTTGACCCCCGAAGGCCACTGGAGTCATGGAGGTTGCAGCCCAGAGGTGGTCGCACCACGCATCAAAGAGCATCTGCAGCACCCCTTGTCCCGCAACTCGACCGGTCATTAGAGCGAAGCCCTTCAGCGCTTCCTCCGCCGTCGAAGCCACAGTCTTCAAGAAGTCGACGCGGTCCCCAATCGGGTCTTGGTCGCCAAAGTCCGGAGCCCGGCACTCGGTCCCTATTAGCTCAAGGACCTCGATCAGACTATGGGTGGCTTCGCCAAGATTATCCACGACGAAGCCTTCAAGATCCTGAGCCCGTTGGCGGAGCGAAGCATTCTCCTTCGCCTGCCGGCCTCGGCGTCCTTCGAAGCCTTAAGCTCCGCGCGGAGTCGGCCCAGCTCCAAAGACAAAGCTTCCTTAGCCTTATCAGCTTCAGCCTTCACCGCCTTTGCCTCGTCAGCCGAAGCCTCGGCCCGCCTTCGTTTCTCAGCTTCCACCGAGACTTCGTGGAGAAGGGCATCCTTCTCCTCTGCGAGGCGCTCCATCCGCCTGTCTGCAAAAGTCGAAGCTGCTGCATTCAGCGCGAAGGCCTGCAGGAATTCAAGAAATCATAAGTATTAACCAAAGTTTAAAGGCACAGTTCGAAGGCTGCAAGGGGCTTCGCTCACCCGCATAAGGACTTCGTTCGTGCTGAAGAAGGGATCGGTGGGGCTCGAGTGGCTAAGTTGTGCCACCAAGTCCCCTGCCTCCGCAACAGCACAAGCCTCGCGGAAGCCGTTGATCGCCGCCTCCGTCATGCCCTCCCTCGGTCGGAAGGGGTGGACCACCTCCTCAGCCGCGATCGCCTGCGTGGGCTTCGGCAAGGCGGGGCTCAAGCCCACCACGTCGACTTCCTCATCATTCCGAGGGTCCCCTCCGCCGTGGCCTCCGCTGCCTCCATCTTCATACGAGGAGCTGTCGGACCCCGAGTCGCTGCTGCTGCTGCTATCCGAAATCTCTGTTGGCTTCGGTGCATCGGGCTTCGGTGCGGCTTCATCTGCCGGCTCCGCCTCGGTGGGCCTTGCATTATCATCCTCCTCTGCAGGAAAAGCCAAGTCAAGATCCGCATATTGAAGAGAAGCGTGGTTAAAAGAGTTTACCTTCGTCAGAAATATCTTCGAAGGAAGGAGGGGCTATGTGTGCCCTCCAATTCCTTCGCTGCGAAGCTAGCGCATCAGCCTTCATGCCCGAAGTTGTTGCCGCCGGAGCATCCGTGGCTTTCTTGGCGGCAGGAGCAGCCGCGTCGGCCTCTGCCGCCGAAGGCTTCACCGCCAGGGGCTTCGCTGCCTTCTTGGGGGCCGGAGTAGTTGCGGGCTTCGCCGCGACCTCTCCCGGGTTAGCAACATCGGCCGTGAGGACCTCCGGCCGAAGCCCCGAAGTTTCCGGCTCATCGTCATCCCCTCTCTTCCTCTTGGCTCCGGCCGACGAGGTAGTAAGGTGGGCGAAGTCTGGCAGAGCAGGGGGCCCCTCGAGGTCGAGCGCGGTCCACACCCTGTTCCAGCGCTCCCAGGACCCCACCAGCGCGAGGCGCTGGGCCTGCTCCTCAGGGGTCGGAGTCCCAACGACCCGCTCCGCCGCTGCGATGGCCTCCTCCGGAGCCCTCATTTCGAGGTGGGCTTCACGAAAGTTTTAAGTCAGAAGTGAAAATATATGAAGTATAAAAGGTAAAGAGATTGTGAAGCCTTACAGAAGCATTCGAGGGCTAACTCACTGAGTCCCCCTTGGCCCGAAGTCTGAAAGAGGCCCTCTGGCCAAGAGCGCGCGAGGGGGCTGAGGTGGAGCGTGATGAACTCTTCCGCGAGGTCCCTCATGCTCATCTTCGCTGCCACCCTCTAGAGCAACAGGATCTGCGAGTGAAGGATGTCCTCACTGGTCTTCACCACCCCCTCGCGTCGCCCTCGCCGGGAAGGCATCCTGGAACTCCTTCCGGAGCTGGAAGTTGGCGCTGCCGAAGGCCAGCGCCCTCTTGACGCAGTCTGACCCTTCCCTCGGCTTCGGTTGGCAATTGGCGTCGTGGAGGGCGACAAAGACATCCGTGCGGCCCTCGCAGCCCTCGGCCCTCATGGCCCACTTGAAGACAGCTAACCTCGCCACTGCGTTGGGCGAAAGCTGAGGGAGCTCGAGGTTGTAAGCCTTGAGGACTTCGCTCAGCATCCCCACTGTAGGCAGCCCGAGGCCGGCTTCAAAGAAGGCTTCAAACACTACCACCTCGTCAGCCCGAGGCCTCGGCACGGCCTCCGACTTCTCCGGGACCCGAAGCTGGATCTTCGCCGCGATCCTTCCTTCATAGGCCCTACGGACCGACTCCTCCATGGAGATCGAGGCCCTCATCTCCAGAGTTTGCTCGAACTTGTCGGAAGGCGTCCGAAGGTCCCTCGGCCCCAGCCGCCTAGGTGCAGGCTTCGCCGCCGTGGCCGCTGCGGCTTGCAGTTGGGCGGAGCTCGAGCTCGGGCCCAAAGCCAAGGACTTCGCCGCTGCCTTCTTCGGCATTTTGGTGGGGCTTCGGCGCGAAGGGCTAGAGCTAGCGAAGGGGGCTCCGCGCGAAGATAGAGAGAAGAAAAGAGCGAAGGTTGTAAAGCAGTGAGCATGAAGCAAATGAGAGCGTGCCGAAGCCGCACACGGTAAACCCCTATTTATAGGCGCGGTAAGAATTCCAACCGTCGTGGGCCGAACCCACTGCCAGGTGGGCCTCCAGCGAAGGCGATGCGGCCCAGAGCAAGGTAACGGTAATTTTTCTAACCGTTGCGGAGCAGTTCGGGCTCCCCGAGGTCGTTTTGACAGCTGGCGCAGGCATTTATTACCTCCGGTTATCGAGGTCACCTTCGGTCCAAGCTCCGAAGGCGTGTTTTCTCTGAAGTTGTGTTTTTCAGGTCATTTGTCCTAAGGGCGGGTGCACCCCTTCATCCCAAAGGCCTGCACGCGAGGGGCTACTGTTGGGGGAATATATTTCCCCTATACAGGGGCCAAATGACGTCAACCCACGATGGCCTTCGGCCCGGAGCCCAGTGCTGTTGAGGCCTGTTTTCACTACAAGAAGCTGTTCCCTAACCTCAAGGTTCGTGTCGGAGCTTGCAGGGGCGAAGCCCCAGGGCCCCGGCGAAGCCCTTCAGAGCAAGGTCCTTCGGAGCCCTCCGGGGCAAAGCCCTCGAGATCTCTTGAAGGCCGCTAGAGGCTATCTCAGGCTAACTGCGAAGCCAGCCTCCGGGCCGTCTTCGGAATTAGCCTTCGAGCCCTGTCCGGAGTTAGCCTTCGGGTCCCCCTTGGGTGCTCCTCAGAGCTAGTCTCCGGACCCTCCCTGGCCGGTTCGGAGGCCCCGTTTCGGAGGCCACCCTCCGGGTGAAGGGCGCTGGAGGCCGCCCTCCGAGAGCCCAGCTCGGAGGCGACCCTCCGGAAGCCCCTGTTCGGAGGTCCCGCCGGATGAAGGACGCCGGAGGTCACCCTCCGGGTGAAAGAAGACGGTGACCGCCGTCCGGGAGCCCAGTTCGGAGGCCCCTGGTTCGGAGGGCCCGGTTCGGAGGTCCCCAGTTCGGAGGCCAGTTCGAGGTCAAGGCTCTGAGACCCCAGTTCGGAGCCTTGTCCGGAGCCTTGTTCGGAGCCTTGCTCGGAGCATGCTTCGAAGCCCCCCTCCGGGGTGCACTTCGAAGCCTTCCTCCCAGCCTCCGCCCCTGGTGTGTCGTTTAGCTGGTCAAAGCCTGGCATAGCCTGACACATCTGTAAAGCTGTAAAGCTGTAAGGTACTTTTGTACAGTAGCTAGCTCTCCTTCCCTGTCTACCCCTATGAACCTAGGGGCTTGTAGAGGGTATTTTGGTCTTTTCCTTAGGGCCTGTGTGCCTATAAAAGTAGGGCCAAGCCCTTGTAACAGGACACACTCCAGGGGGCCTAGAGACCCTGGAATTATTGCTCCATACTAGGGCATACCATGCCAAATCCACCACAACTGGACGTAGGGCTATTATCTCCTAGAAGAGGCCCGAACCAGTATAAACCCTTTTATCCCTCTGTTAGAACCCTTCGAGGTTCATTCTCCACATCATACACCACCATAAAAAAACTTGCTGGAACTAACGCAATTGTTCCAACAAGTGTTTTTGTGATTTGCTAGGACTCTAGGGCGTATTGGCTTTCGTCTTCGCCTCCGCGAGACGCCATTTTGCAAAAAAAATCATCATGTTTATTACTAATTACATCAAGGATCTGCACCGTATTCACCGTTGAGTTGTGTTTTTTACGTCTAAGTCCTCGTTTCCTGATATTTTATACACAAAGAAAGAAAAATTCATAAAATCAGAGCGCGCTCTAAAAATAAAAAACCCACAGGGGTTTTCGCGAAAGTACTAGACCGCTAGGAACCCCCAGTTGCCCATCCCATCGAGCCATCCCTAGCAGCTCGCTGCTTTCCTCGACCTAGCCTAGAGCCCTAGACAACCGCTGCTTGGGCGTTCGCCACCGCCTCTAGTCGGCGTCACCGCTCGTGGCTGACAGTACCTCATCGGTCCCGTCCCTCCACGCGTGCCACCGTCGGCTAGATTTGACATCGCCTTCATGGCTGTGGTGAGAGCAGATCCAAGCACTAGCCCATGTTGGCCACTGCGCCGAAGCCTCCAACCCTCGTGTTCTGTGGTTGCCATGGCTTCTCCGTGAGTTATTGTATATGTGTCATGTTGTCTGTTTGGCTGTCGTTGTCTCATGGGGAAGGGCAAAATATTTTTTTGGATTTTGGAGGCTCCGAGCGAGCCTATCCTATGGTTGCTTGGGCGTTCTCCATCACCTTCCGCCGGCATCGCCGCTCGTGGCTGACGGTGCCTCACAAGCCCCGTCCCTCCACGTGCACCATCGTCACGGCCAGATCTGATATCACTTCCGCGGCTGTGGTGAGAGTAGATCCAAGCACCAGCTCATGTTAGCTGCCATGTCAAACCCTCTAGCCCTCCCATTCTGTGTCTGCCACGGCTTCTTCGTGAGTTATTGAATATGTGTCCCGCTGTTTGTTTGGTCGCTGTTGTCTCTATGTGGAAGGGCGGAAACTTTTTTTTGATTTTGGAGGCTCTGAGCGAGCCATTCGATGGGCTTCTCGCAGTAATACGGCGAGGTGAAAATTCTCTCCTGTTCTTGGCTTTTTCACGCTGCTGCTGTTGTTCTTGCTGCTCTCCCCCTGTTTCAGTACTTGAGGCCAGAGTTCTTGTTCCTAGATGTTTCCTATCCTTCCAGTTCCTGTGCTGCGGTGATTGGATTTTTCTCGTGTGAAAATTTCCTCACGTATGTTCATTCATTTTTGTTGGGTTTTTTTGGTGTGCCATTGGCGGAAAGAGAGAACTTTTGATCATTCAGATGCTCCTTTCCTGTCGATCCTGTCATGCCCGTCCTAATTCTTCCTTCGATTCCTGTTAGATTATACTTGCTGATTGCTCGTGATGTGTGGTTCTGGAGGATTGTTTAGGAAATCCCTATTTTTTTCTTAGCATTATGATCTTTCGAATCCTTTCTTTTTTTTGAAAGCAGGCGGGAGATCCGTTGTGATGTATTGATTAGAAGATATAAAATACAAAAGTGAAAAAAACCATGAAAACAACAAGACATGTACACAACCCCACTTAAACTCCACCAGGCAGAATCCTGATCCCAGCAAGGGGACTAAAACAACTTTTCCCAAGCCTAAGAAGCCCTCAGACAGCAAAATAAAAAATTGAAGTCGTGTAGATCCCTAGACGAGCCTAATAGCTTGATTCAGGTCGTCGAAATCTATAGCAATCCGTTGAGCGATGGTCGAAATCGGCTCAAAAGTGTCGGAGAATATACGTCGATTACGCTCTTTCCATACGTTCCACCAAGTGTAAATAAAAAGCCCACTAAGCATCTTGCCATGTTTTTTATCCAGTAATCTGTAGTTAGTATGCCACCAAACTTTGTACTCCCTATCTGGAAGTGGGTACAAAATTCCGGACAAACGTCGTAGAGTAATCACCTGTATCCATACTTCTTTTGTAAAAGGACATCCAAAAGCTAGATGGTCGGGAGTTTCTGGTTTGGTTATGCATAAAGCACAGAAGGGGTTGCAAGGCCACCCCATCTTAAGAAGGTTGTTGCCCATGAGAACCTTGTCCTTGAGCAAGATCCAAGGAAAAATTTTGCATTTCGTTTCGGCCATACCTTTCCAGAGCTCCTTGCTTATGATTGGAAGAGTGTGTCCTGAAAATTGAATCTGCTATGCCGATTTAACGGTAAACACTCCCTCTACTGTCCAGCGCCAACTAATATGATCTCGCCTTTCCTGCTGAAGAACAACATCTTTAATTACCTCTGTTATGTTGATATATTGTTCCAACTATTGCACAGTGGACATTGTTCGAATTCCTTGAATCCATGAGCTGTTCTCCAAAGCTCGCTTGACTGATATCTTTTTACTCGTACAAATATCGAACAACTGCGGAGCTAACAAGGCCAAAGGTTGTGGGCCAATCCATATGTCTTGCCAGAAATTTACTCTCTCTCCATTTCCCAGATGAATAACAATAGATGCATTGAATAGATCTTTTTCTTTTGGAGAACAAGTTAATGGTAGTTGTGTCCATGGTCGGTGTAGATCATTCCATCTTATCCAAATCCATCGAAGTCTGAGAGCCCTACACATGGCTTCTAAGTTTAAAATTCCGAGACCTCCTAGTTGCCTTGGCAAGAAAGTTGTACTCCAGTTCACCAAGCAAATGCCATTTATCGTTGAATGTGAATCACCACGTGCCTAGAGGAATTTCCTTTGAATTTTATCTATTTGCTTTATCAGCCATTTATGTTCTTGAAAAATCGCTAGGTGGAATAAGGGAATCATTGAAAGGCAAGCTTGATTCATAGTTAGTCTACCACCTTTGGTTAAGAAGACTTTCTTCCAGTCGGCCGGCTTATTGGATGTTTTTTCAATTAAACTTTGGAAATGAGATTTTCGGACCCTGCCAAGGTGAAGTGGTAGTCCCAAATACTTGCAAGGGAAAACTTCTTGATTGCCGGGAAAATGTGATGCAAAAGTTGTAAGTCAACATGAGAAACCAAGGGTTGGTTTCGGAGTCTGTGATGAGTGATTGACAGATTTTATCCTCTGATTCGAAGGGGTCCCTCCGAAGGGGTCCAGAGGTTGTTTCACTGAAGGGTTCGGTGGGTTCTGTTTGCTGCAGCTGTTGTAGCGGAGTGTGCTTGTCAGAGGGGTCCGACAGTACATGTTGACTTGGTTGTACCGAAGGGTTCGGTACTTTGGGCAGTACATTAGAGTGTGTGCCGAAGGTTGTTTACCCGGAGAGGTCTCTGGGGTACTGGATACACTTGTCTGTTTGTCTGTGGTGCGCAGGTGACTTCGAAGGCGACGGACGGTTTCCAGCAAGTGAACCTGGGTCAAGCGGGAGGCTTGATGTCAGGCGAGCGGGGAGCTCGGTCACGAAGGCTGCAAGGGGTCGAGGTTGGTCCTCGGGTCAAGGTGCGCCAGGTGAAGGCAGAGAGTGTGGAGCGTGGCTCCGGTTGAAGGTACCCCGAGATGAAGTCCTCAGAGGCGAGGCACTTTGAAGGGTACTCCGGAAGGAGTGACTTCGGAGTTTGGTGGACAAAGTCGTCAGTAATAAGGCAAGGTGTTCGAAGTGTGCTCCGGATGGAGACCTTCGAAGGATTACCCAACGGAGGTCTCAGAAGTCAAGATGCATTGAAGGCATGGTCCGGATGAGGTTCGTCGAGGAGTGTGCTTGGGGAGAGACACTGCGACACAGTGCTCATGGAATGCTTCATGCGGAGACCTTGGACGAAGGAGGGACTTCGAAGGGTGGTACTCCGAAGGTGGGGCTTCGGAGTGTGGCTGCATTGAGGTACTTCGGCCATGCATGGCTTCGGTACACGGACTGACGGAGATCGAGCTGGGAAGAGCTACGAAGCCATTGTGGTCCACTCCGGAGGTTATGGCGCAAAGGCTCAAGGGCTTTGATGGCTTCGGCTCAAAACCGTCACTATATTGGAGGCTGACTTCACTGAAGCAAAGGCCATCAGGCTCAAGGATTCTCACCGAAGCTACCGCACTGTAACACCCAGATTTAATAAATCCGGACCTTTATTGAAATTCCATGGAAACTCAATAAAACAAGACGTTCATCACACGACCGCACAAAATACGACAAACATTCATGGTTCGTAGACCATATTAATACAAAAGTGTTAAAATAAAAGAGAAACTAATAAAATAAGGGTCCTAAATGAACGCCTCCTTCCAGTCTCACCTTGACTGGGTCGCTACTCCAGACCTTCATCCTCCTCGTAGTAGACGGGCTCTGCTGGTGTAAGTCAACGGGGGTGAGTACAATCGTACTCAATAAGCCACCGAATGCAAATATAATGCAGGGTAATAACAAGGAAGGTAGTGGCTAATTTTGCGGAAAATCATATTTGTAAAGTAATTAAATGTGATCAAGTTATTAATACAAAAATGTAAACATGTGTATGCATCATCTTCTAACTCGAGGGGTATAGTCAGCCCATCCTCGCTCAACAGTCCTTACATGCCATGAATAACTCAACCAATCAAACAATTGTAAACTACCTACGAGAAGTCACACAACCCGCCCTTGACCATGGGCTCGGCTTTTCGAAAAGATTTAAAACTCTGATCAGTGGTGTACCACTGTACCCACAAGGCACGCACTCATCCCATACACCAAAGTGTTACGAGATGACCCATACCACGAGAACTCGTGCCAAAACCTTCCGTATGGAATGCTCCAATCCGACAACACCCTATTATGGGTTTCATATGGTGCCCCGATGTGTCGAGCCAACACCATACCCCCTTGAGCCACGTCAATACAAGTCACCCGCAGGTTGCCCCTTGCCCCCTCCACTATGGTGCATCGAGTCGGTTTGTTCCATACTTCCAGTTAGGACTTAACCATTAGACTTGTGGTTAGTACGGAAGTGCTTTGCAACAGATCCCACAGACGGGTCCTTATAGTGCCCCGGGTGCGACCAACCAATGCCCTAGCTTGCACCCGGAACCCACCATACTTATAATATAGCCAACTCCAATAGAATCCAGAGACGAGAATAACTGGGAAATTCATATAGTAGAATCCAACTATCTACGACTCATTCTTTTATCCTATAGCAGTTGTGTCGGTACATTGGACACTAGCTAATATAATATTGTAGTGTGACAAGGAGTTTAAGCTCAATAAGCATGGCTTGGGTTTACACACAAGGACGGGGATCTAATAAATATAATTTAGAGCTTGATATTAGACTAATGCATTATTATCCTATGAGTTATAGCGATAATTTATTAAAACATGGGCTCAATTATGATCAAAATGGGGGTTGTGACTTGCCTTGATCTACAAATGGTGAAGGTGGAACCTCGGGGTAATACTCCGGCTCCTCGACGATCTCGTAGTCTTCTCGATACGGAAAAATTAAACATAACATTCAATAATCAATTAAAAACACTACAACATATACATACAAGTGTAGGGCTTTAAATGAGGGAGAAAACCCCCCTTAATATTCTGAATGTATTAAAGTTAATATTTTGAAGAATTTTCCTGATCTATTCCATGATTTATCAATTTATCCAAAGGGGTTTTTATTCATTTATTTATTAAGAATATTTTGTGCCAAAGTGACATAGTGTTTTTATGGCATAAGTATGTAGAGAATAAAACAGGAATTTAAAAAAATTTGAATGGTGAAATTTGCAGTTAAAATGAGCAAGTTATGAATTTTCAAAGTTTAAATTAATTTCTGAATTTTATTTCAAACATAAAACAGTCTCTGGTCCACGGTGAACCAGGTTGACCGTGAACCCTTGACTGTGCGCGTGGACCCGATCACCTAGAGCCGTTCGATCAAGATCCAAAGGCTGGAGGCGAGGCGGGGGTTTTAAGTGGTAGCGGACGGTCGAGATTAAAAGGGATCGAACCGGTACGCATGGACGCACGAGATCGAGCCAGGGTTTTAAATAGCGATCAATGGATGTGAGGGCTCCGTACCAGTTTGACCGGATGGATGGCCCAGATTACACCCGTGCGGGTTATAATCTAAGCCCACCATCACGGATCGCATGGCTGAGAGCGCGTCCGGCATGACACGCATTAAGGGGGCAAGTACCCCCTTCGTTCCCGGCTCTGGCGGGCTCGGGTACAGTGGCGATGGTGACGGCGAGGGGGCTAGGCCCTAGATCTCGACTGAAATGGAAAGAGGAGGAGACGGCAGTCATGACCGTACCTGCGACGGTGGAGGTGTGCATCTGAACAGCGACTGACGGCGAGGGTAGATGGCGAAGGTGTTTCGGGTGGTTTGCGGCGACGATGATCCGGTGGTGCTTGGGTCCAACGGAGTTGAGGCCGACGTCAGGTAGGCGACGATGGTCCCGAGGGTGGTGACGGAGTGGACTACGGGGGCTTGTGGCGGTGGTGAATGGCGTCCAGAGGTGGAGTAGAGCTAAAGGCCGAAAAATGGCAGGAGCGCTCTGGAGTGCTCTGGCTAGGGCTTTAGGGGTGGGAGGAGTGCAGCGGAGGCCGAGGGCTTAAATAGGGGCTCGCTAGTGTTGATATGGTAAGGTAAATGGAGGAAACCCGAGAGGGTTCAAAAATTACTCCGGCGAGGTTCCATTTTCTCGGTTACTAGCCATAAACGACGAAAATGCATGGGGATTAGGGGGAATGTGATTGCCGATGGATGGTAAGGCATGGCATGGGCCCAATTCGGTGCACGACGGCAAGCGGAGGCGGATTTGGCAGGAGGTCTCACCGGCGATGGAAAGGGGGATCCCTTTCCATCGGGGAAGAAGGTCCCGACAGGTGGCCCCCACCTGTCGGGGAGTGAGTGCGAGGGGAGGGGTGCCGACAGGCGGGACCAGGTGGCTAGGGATTGAGGCGCGGGTCGGCGAGGCTGACAGGTGGGGCCAAGCTGACGCGGGCGCGGGAGAGGACAGAGGGGGAGTGCGCCGACAGGTCGGTCCCACCTAGCGGTGAGATAGGGCTAGACTGGGCCGGGCTTGCGGAGGATTCAGGGTTGGAGGCCCAAATGGATTTAAAATGCATTTTCTAATTAAAATAATTCCAGTAATTCATTTATTTGATTAAAGGTTGAATCATTGTTGATAAAAATTTGTAAAAAATTCTTAAAATTATATCTTGGCTTCTAGATCCCATCATAAATTTTCCAAGTTAAAATTTGAAGTATTCCTTCCTGTTTTATCTTTAATAGGATTCTTTTAGTATTTTCTTTAATTTCATAAATCCTTTATATTCCAGAAAATCCATTTTCTTTATTTTATTTATTTTTAATTCTTGGGATGTTACAATCCTATCCCCCTTACGGAGAATCTCGTCCTCGAGATTTAGATCAATCCTTGAATAGCTCTGGATGCTGCGCTTTTAGTTCTTCCTCTTTTTCCCTTGTAGCTTCCTCTACAAGATGATTGCTCAACTGAACTTTACAGAAGTGGATGACTCGACTCCTTGTGGTCCTTTCCTTGACTTGCAACATTCTAACGGGCTTCTCAACATAGGTCAAATCCTCTTGTATATTCAACTGTTGAAGGTCAACTTGCTCTGTTGGGACTCGAAGACACTTCTTTAGCTGTGACACGTTAAACACGTCATGTACACCAGCCAATGAGGGTGGTAACTCTAACTGATAAGTGACCTCACCTTAACGTCGGACGGTGGGGAAAGGCCCAACGTATCGAGGTGCTAATTTCCCTCTCATGTTAAACCTTTGAGTGCCACGGAGGGGAGTAACTTGGAGGTAAACATGATCTCCCTCTTCAAAGGCTAGATCTCGACGGCGATTGTCCGCATAGCTTTTCTGTCAAGATTGGGTTGTCTTGAGTCGGTCTCTGATGATCCGTACTTTCTCTTCAGCTTCTCAAAGGATGTTCGTTCCAAAAACTTGGGATTCACCATTCTGATTCCAAAGTAAAGGCGTTCTGCACTTGTGTCCATATAAAGTTTCGAACGGGGACATCTGAAGGCTGGCTTGATAACTGTTATTGTACGAAAACTCGGCGTACGACAAAATCTTTTCCCAAGTTCCTCCAAAGTCCAAGGCGTATGCCCGGAGCATATCCTCTAATATCTGATTTACCCTTTCAGTTTGTCCATCCATATGAGGGTGGTATGCTGTGCTGAAGTTTAGTCTTGTTCCCATTTCCTCTTGAAGGTTTTTCCAGAATCGAGACGTAAACTGACTCCGTCTATCGGAGACTATCTTCTTAGGTACTCCATGAAGGCATACTATTCGTGCCATATACAACTCTGCTAGTTTAGGGCCACTAAAGCTCGTCTTGACGGCTATGAAGTGTGCTACCTTTGTTAGTCGATCGATGATTACCCATATAGAATCGTAACCAAGTTGGGTATTTGGGAGTCCGGTGATGAAGTCCATACCGATCTCTTCCCATTTCCATTCAGGCACTTTGAGTGGCTGTAACAGCCCTGTGGGTCTCTGGTG
The DNA here is from genome assembly GCA_019279435.1 of Zizania palustris. Lineage (NCBI taxonomy): Eukaryota > Viridiplantae > Streptophyta > Magnoliopsida > Poales > Poaceae > Zizania > Zizania palustris. The sequence goes on along the minus strand of JAAALK010000288.1, from coordinate 45,717,072 downwards.
CTCTGCCTTCACTCGTCGGCAGGTGTCACATTCTGCGATGAACTGAGCAATCTCCTTCTTCATGCTAACCCACCAATATCATTCTTTCAAGTCCTGGTACATCTTTGTACTCCCGGAGTGGATGGAGTACAGAGTGTCATGGGCTTCCCTTAGAATAAGGGTTTTTATTTCTGGTTTATCGGGTACACAGATCCTAGTTCTGAACCATACGGTGCCATTCTCATCCTCTGAAAATCCTAGGGCCTTGCCCTGCCTCATGTTCTTCTTAATTGCTGCTATGTCTGGGTCTTCTAACTGAGCTTCACGGATCTGCTCAAACATGACTGGTCGGGTCTCAAGGTTGGCTAGATAGGCTCCTGTGGTTATTCCGAGGTTTAACTTTTCCATCTCCTTATACAACAAAGGTGCGTGATCCTGAATCATGATGGCGGTGCAATATCCTTTACGACTTAATGCATCAGCTACCATGTTTGCTTTGCCAGGATGGTAGTGAATGCATAGGTCGTAGTCCTTTATCAATTCCAACCATCGCCTTTGCCTAAGGTTGAGATCTGGCTGCGTGAAGATATACTTCAAACTCTTGTGGTCTATAAAAACTTCGCACCAGTTTCCAACCAAATAGTGCCTCCATATCTTTAGGGCGTGCACTACAGCGGCCAATTCTAGGTCGTGTGTAGGGTAGTTTAGCTCATGGGGTCTCAATTGCCGAGAGGCGTACGAGACAACTTTCCCGCCGTGCATAAGAACACATCCCAATCCCTAGTGAGATGTGTCGCAATAGACATGGAAGTCTTTCCTTATATCCGATAGGGTCAGTATGGGTGCTGACACTAGCCGTGTCTTGAGGGTCCGAAAACTTTCCTCGCATTCGGGAGTCCATTCAAACTTCTCTCCCTTCTGCAACAACTTGGTCATAGGCTTGGCTATCTTGGAGAAATTCTCAATAAATCGTTGGTAGTATCCTGCTAAGCCAAGGAAACTTTGTATCTCAGATACGTTGGTGGGTGGCAGTCAATCAGTAACTGCTTCCACAGCGGCAGGGTCTACCGCGATACCTTGTGCGGAGATGATGTGTCCTAGGAACATCACTTCCGCCGTCCAAAATTTACACTTGCTGTACTTGGCATACAACTGATGTTCCCTTAGTTTTCCTAGGGTCAACCGGATGTGGGTTTCGTGCTCCTCTTTGTCCTTGGAATAGATGAGAATGTCATCTATAAACATCACGATAAACTTGTCCAAGTATTCCATAAACACCTTATTCAACATATTCATGAAGAAAGTCGGGGCGTTGGTTAAACCAAAGGACATGACAATGCACTCATAAAGTCCATAGAGAGAGGTGAACGTCGTCTTGGGTATGTCCTCCTCTCGAATTCTCAGCTGATGATAACCGGACCGTAGGTTGATCTTGGAGAACACAGTGGCTCCTTTTAGCTGATCAAATAGATCATCGATCCTGGGTAATGGGTACTTGTTCTTGATGGTTACCTCATTCAAGGCTCGATAATCTACGCACATACGCTTAGCCTTATCTTCCTTCTTCTCGATGAAGATGATGGGGGCTCCCCATGGGGATTTGTTGGGTCTGATATATCCCTTCTTTTCAAGGTCTTCAAGCTGCTGCTTCATTTCTGCTAGCTCATTGGCGGCCATACGATATGGTCGCTTGTAAATGGGGGTGGTTCCGGGTACTAGATCAATCCTGAACTCGATGTCCCTCTTGGGTGGCATCCCTGGTAAATCCTCTGGGAATACATCGAGGTACTCGCAGACTACCGGTATCTCTTCCAAGGTAATCTGGTGTAAACGAGGTCTACTGGGCTTCTGACTCGGCATCTGAAAGGTGACGATAGTCCCTTCTTCACTGGTCACAGTCACTTGCCTTCGGGCACATCTTATCAGTCCTTGATGTTTGTTGAGCTAGTCCATTCCTAGAATCAGATCCAAACCTTGGCATTCTATTAGAATGGGGTCGGCCTAGAATATTGTACCTTGGATATCTACCCATACCCTTGGACTATAAGAGTGTGCTTGGGTTTGTTTGCCTGGGGTGGCTATCAGTACTGGTCTTGCTAATTCGCATTTGTTCAGATTATATTTTTCCACAAAAGTTGTTGAAATGAAAGAATGTGTAGCTCCAATATCAAATAAGACCACTGCAGGTGCTGAATGTACGGTGAACTTACCCATAACGATCTCCGGCGTAGCCTGGGCTTCTTCGGCGGAGACATAATTGATGCGGGCGCGGACGACAGGATTGGCCGCGACTCCTTGCGGACGCTTGGGGTGGGGGCACTAGTGGGAGTAATGCCCTTCTTGGCGGTAGTTGAAACAGATCACGGGCTTGCCATGCTTGTCGCGCAGGACCTCTGCTTTCTTGGCAGGGGTGGGTGGAGCAACTGGTGCGGCGGGAGCGGGGCGAGGATGTCCAGCTCTCGGGTTGTTGGCGGGTGTAGCGGGACGGTATACTGGGCGCGAGTGATATTGAGGCGCTGGTGGGGGAGGTGCAAAACGTGGCCTCTGCGCTATTCCTTAGTTCTAGCGGAAGGCGATCATACTCTTCTTCTTCAGGTCGACCTTGTTCTGCTTGGTCTCCTGAATGATTGCCTTGTTGACCAACTTCTAAAAATTGGCGTAGTCTCCGGAGACCAACTGAAGGGAAAGCTCTTCATTTAGCCCCCGAAGAAACTTGGACTACCGGGTCATATGTATACGGACTTCTTCCGGCGCATACCGGGCCAGCCAGTTGAACTCATGCAAATACTCGGTCATGGACCTACTTCCTTGTTGAAGGTCCCTAAACTACTGCTGCTTTTGGCAATTATGCCGTCAGGGACGTGAGAAGCGCGGAAAGCGGCGGAGAATTCCACCTAAGTATGGACGTGTCCCTCCGAAAGAGTCTCACGCAGGTTATCCCACCATTCAGCGGCGGGTCCTTGGAGTTGATGGGCAGCGAAGGCTACCCTCTCCTGTTTCGTGCAGGTTAGGAGATCCAACTTCTTCCCAATTGTCCTTAGCTAGTCACCAATCTCCATGGGGTTGGTGGTGCTAGAGAATGTGGGAGGGCGGACGCGGAGGAATTCTGACAGCTGTGAAGCTGGTGCCGGAGTGGGAGTGGTGGGACGTGGGGGCTCAGGCTGTTGTTGGTGCAGACGGAAGAGTTGCGCTTGTTGCTCCTACATCTTATTCCGCTGTTGTTGCATCTAATTCAGCAGTGTGGCTATCAACTAATTTTGATTTGGCAATCATTTTGGCCTGGGTTGGGTGCTTGGCGACTAGGGCCTGCCTTTGCCCCGTTGCTCCCCATTGGGGCAGATTCCCATTGTCTCCTCCGTTCTGAGGAGCATCGAATCCCTGAGTGTTGGTCATCCTGAAGTTTTCCAAAACAGACATGTATTTTAGGGGGGAGGTGGCTAAGGTTTATTTCCAAAAAGTTTTTTAAACTTAGACTATTACATACTGACTCTTTATTTAGTCTTCATCCATGCCTTATATTTGACATGAGTGGCAATACATTCAAAACAATGAAAATGAAGCAAACAACTGTAAAACTACGTCTAAGGCAGCTCGGGGGATGACTCGATCACGGGCTCAGCGGAGAGGGTCGGTGCAGGGGTGGTGGAGCTGGAGGGCCCGGTGGGAGGGGCACTGCGGGAGGTCCTCTTGGGCCTAACTGTGGGGATCCGGAGTGACTTCCGCTTGCGATGCGGAAGGGGAACGATCTCCTCTAGGTCCTTCTGCAACTCTCGAATCTGGTGGCATAGCTGCGTGGTGTCGGCGGCACTCTGGCGTAGGAGCTCGTTCTGATACCTCAACTCCTCCGCCTCGGCAGCTAAACGGTGCCCCTGCTGGACACGGCGGTGAAGCTCTCCGTTCTCGTGGTTCAAGCTCTCTAATGAATGACAGTAGAAGTCTATGGTGTCACATTGGCCGTTGGCATCAAGCAGAGCCTCTGTGTGGAGCTCGTCCATTGCCTCCAATAGGCGTATAGTGTGGCCAACGATAGAGTGTCGCTGGTAGAGTGTGCTGACGTAGTGTGGCATCTCGATTTATCGAAATCGGAACATTATTGAATTTCATAAGAAAAACAATTATACAAGAGGTTCATCATGCGACAATCGTACATACGACAGTATTCATGGTGCGCAGACCATATTTATTACATCAGTGTTAAATAAAGACAATATTAAAAATAAATGCATGACGAACGCCTTCTTCAAGATCTTTTCGCTTTACTGGGTCGCTACTCTAGACCATCTTCATAGTAGGCATCCTCTGAGGTGTTCAACGGGTATGAGTACAAAAAGTACTCAACAAGCCACCGCAAATGCAGGTAATAATGCAAGATAATAAGAAAGGAAGGATAATTGGCTAGAAGCGCGGAAAAGTACATTTTCAGTTATTGCATTTAATGTAGTCAAGTTTTATCATGCGGAAAAGTAAACATGAACAATAATATCATCTAACTCGAGGAGTACGTTTTACCTCCTCGCACAACGGTCCTTACATGCCAAACCATCATGCACATACATATCAAAAGTAATCTAACCGTGGGATGTCACGCAACCCGCCCTTGACCGTGGGCTCGGCTTTTCGAAAAGATTTATGACTCTGATCAGAGGTGTACTACTGTACCCACAAGGCACGCACTCATCCCATACACCAAAGTGTAACGAGATGACCCATACCACGGGAACTCATGCCAAAACCTCGGCATGAAATGCTCCAAGCGATAACCACCCGCTCTAGGTTTCGTCGGTGCGCCGGGCCGCATCCCGGCTAACGTCGCACCCCCTTTTGCGCTACGTCAGTACAAGCCACCCGCAGGTGCTTCTTGACCCATCTCCAAATGGTGGCCTTGGTTTGGAACACTCCATACCTTAGTTAGGACTTACCCATTAGACTTGTGGTTAGTACGGAAGTGTATTGCAACGGATCCCACAGACTGGTCCTTATAGTGCCCCGGGTGCTACCGACCAATGCCCTAGCTTGCACCCGGAACCCACCATGCATTCACTCACAACCACAACTCATCACCGACAAAATGCCAAGGATAAGCATAACAGGGATCATATAGTAGAACCATGTTGCTACGACTCATTTTTATCCTATAGCAATCCTGTCAATACATTGGACACTAGCTAATAATACTCATCATATGGTGACAAGGAGGTTAGGCGAGATAGCATGGCTTGGGTTGCACATCAAAGTCGGGGGGATCCTAAATAAATATATTGTAAGGGTTCCATTTGACTAATGCATATATATCCTATGTGTTTTAGCGATAGTTTAATAAGACATGGATTCAATATGCTCAAAAATGTTGTTTGGTGACTTGCCTTGTTCAGCGAATGGGGAGGGAGGAACTTCCGGGTAATATTCCGGCTCCTCGGCGACGTCGTAGTCTTCCCAATATAAATAAAGTAAAATAAAATAAATACAACATTCAATTAAACAATATAAAACCACACAACAAGCACATAGGATTAAATTGGTTTAATTTAAAGGAAATCAAGTTGTTAAGTTTCTGAAATTTATTTTATAAATAATTTTAAAAGGAATTATAATGAAATGTTGTCCTTTGTAAAAAGGGGTTTTAAATGTGAGTAATCTCATTTTAAGTTTTCTAATTAATTTAAAATGAAAGTTTCAGAGAAAACTTAGTGGTTTCATTATTCTAACAGGGAATGAATAAATATAAATTTTGCTGTAATTTAAATAATCAAATTTGCATTTTACCCTAAGGGTATTTGAATACTTTATTAAATAAGAATGAAATATTAAAAGTAAACATATTGTTTTTATTGCAATAACATGTAGAGGATAATATTACAAATTTTCTGAAATTGAAATGGTAATTTTTGAAGTTAAAATACGCCAGATATGAATTTTTGATGTTTAAAAGCATTTCTGGGATTTAAATTAAATTTAAAATAGCCTCGGGTCGACGGTGAGCCAGGCCCACGGTGAACCCGCACACTGTGCGCCTGGTCCGGCCCAATCTGGACCGTTGGATCCAGATCCAACGCGCGAGGGTGAGGCGGGGGAGTTAAAGTGACGTGGACGGCTGAGATTAAAACATCGAACCGGTACGCATCGTGCGGCTCATATCGAGTGCGGGTTTTAAATACTGATGGACGCACGAGATTAAAACGTACCAATTCGCTACGATCCAACGCATCAGATTAAACCGCGAGAACGATCTAATCTCGCCGTTGGATCTGGATCGCACGACCGAGAGCGAATCCGACACGGACACGGGTACTCAGCCCATGCCGATCATTTTCTACGGCGATGGCGAGCGGGCCAGAGGCCACGACGAGTGATGGCGGCCCTAGCTAAGCCTAGAAATGGAAAGAGGACGCCTAGGGGAACACGTGGGTACCTTAGGCGAGGCGAGAGGTCGACGGAGCGTGGCCGACGACAAGTGGAGGCGGCGAAGTGGTTCGGGCTCCTCGTCGGCTATGGTGTTCCAGCGGGGTTCATCGACGGCGAAGGGGTGGCTGAGGTCGGTGAGGTCCTTGCGGTCACAATGGTGTGGATGCGAGGACGGAGGTCACCTGCGACGGGAAGCGGTGACCGGAGTGCGGGCGGCGGTGGAGAGTTGAGAAACCATGTTGAAGAATATGGTTTTGATATTCCCGATGTGATGAGTGATTGTCAACGGAAGTCAAAGGAAGGGAGTGATGAAGACCTGCCGAGTCTGAGGCGCATGTGACTCAGGTACACGGGCAGTGAGCGACGGCCAGGCAGAGGAGCCGCAGAGTCGGGCTAGGCCCAATCCGGGTACATGGCTAGGAGCGGCAGATGATCCACTGGTCTGTTGAATGGGTTTGACTCAGGTACACGGGCGGCGAGTGATTGCCGGGCTGAGGAAGCTGCGGGGTCGGGTCGGCCCAATCCGGGTATCCAGTGCGAAGACGGTGGACGCTTTGTCAGTTTCGACGTAAAACTGACAATCCATATTTAATTCATTTTTAGGATATTAATATTTAGTTTTTAAGTTTAGAATATTTTTATTTGAGTCAGGCGATTTTTTTAAGAATATTTTAGTAATTTTCGGAATTTATTTTAGAGTCAGTTTAATTTTACCCGAGGGTAAATTAGTCTTTTCATGTATTAGGAGTCGCCTATAAATAGGCCCCTATCCCCTTGGGGATAGATGACTGTTTTTTTTCAGATCAATCTACAGTCCACATTTTATTCGTCATTCTTCTCTGTTTTCCATAGCCACCGAAATCGATCTGTGTTTTTGATCTCCTATTCTCGTCGCCGCTCACTCCCACGGCGATCAGAACCTTTCCATGGTCCTTTGCCTTGCCGTGCACAGGCTGCAAAAGCCACGGTGGCTAATGTTTTGGCGGGCCCCACGTGCGTTTGAAGATAGGCTAGCCAGGTTCTTTTCTCCTCACGGTGCAACATCCAAGGCCTCGGCTCTACAAGCGCACGGCAGTGAAAAGAACAAAAAGGCAAAACTATTTTTTGCGTCTTCAGCGAGTCCACGACGGCTGCGAAAAGATTCCTCGAACAAGCGTTCATGCAGGTTGTTGTTTAATCTACTAATTTTTTGGGAGATCAAATTTTTAGATAATCATCTATAAAAAAAATAAATTAGCTGAAAATCTATTTCGAAATTTCGTTGTTATTCTAATCTGTTAAATTTTTATTAGTTGTCTAGTATTATTTTTACCTGTCTAATCTGCTCATATATAAAATAAACAGAAAATTTATTAATAGTCGCAGTAATATTTTGATTCTAGATTTACTTGAAATCTTTTAGTTTTACTGCTATATTAATTTCTAGATGTTATAAGTTTTATTCATTTGATTAATATTTCATTCCTAGACTGAAATATAAATATATCGTGATTTTTCTAGGCGTATGTATTTACTGCAGTATTTTTATTTAGACTATTTTTAAATATCTCCTTAATTAGGACACCAGTCATTTTTAAGATAGACAATTTTAATTTCTGAAATTTGCTTTGCAAATATTATTTGTCTGGTTAAGTTCATTTGGGTGGTGGGAGTAAAATATAGTTTAGCAAGAAATTTTAGGCGCCCATTCACCCCCGCTCTGGTCGCTACTTTTGGTCCTACAAGTGGTATCAGAGCGAGGTTAGGTTTTTCTACTATCTTAACCGATTCTAAAACCTAGGTAGTGACCATGACGTCTTCTGGTAAAATCCCATCCCTAGAAGCTTTTGGCTGCACTTATTGGAAGACTCGCATGCGAGCCATACCTTATGAGCCAGAGCTCGGACATATGGGAGTTATGTGTTCATCCTAGTTTCACCATAACGACTATTGCTGCGGATACTGCTGCAGATGTAATTACCCAACATCAAAATAATAGTAAGGCGGTGAACATTTTATTTTCTGGTCTAGGTCCTAGTGAGTTCGAGCGTGTTAGCCATCTCACCACTGCTAGAGAGATCTGGGCTACCCTCTAGGCACACCATGAGGGGACAGCTCAGGTCAAGGCTAGGTTATATCAGACCTACCGGCGTGAGTATGAAAATTTCTCATAGAAGCCGGGTGAGACTGTTGAGGCTTTGTTTGGTCGTTTTCAATCGATCATTAACAAGCTTCACGTTAACAAGGCCGAGCGTGATCAGCTGGTCTCGGATCATGAGCAGGCGCTTAAGGTACTCCATACCTTGGATCCTAAGATTTGGGAGATCAAGGTCTCTTCTATTGTTGAGAGCGCGTCTTATGATACCTTGACCGTCACAGAGCTTTTTAGCAAGCTCAAGCCCTCAGAAGTCGATATCCAGTTGAGATCAAATCTCACTGATTCTGGCTCAAAGACTCTGGCGCTTGCGACACCGTCGGCTGATCCTAATGCCATGAGTTGTACTGCGTTTTCCTTGATGTCTATTTTCGAGGAACAACTTGATACTCTAGGAGATGATGATCTGTGCTTGTTTAACAACCGAGTGCGACGTGTTTATGATAAGCGAATGTTTAAGAGACACGGCACAAAATCCGGATGCTTTGAGTGTGGTGACCCAGGTCATTTTATTGCTGACTGTCCCAAGCAGAAGAATTACAAGAAGGGAACTGGCGACAACTCCTACAACTCTGGCAAGTACGACAACTCCACGAAGGGCAAGCCCAAGACAAGGTTCTTTCGAAAGGCCCTGAAAGATTACAGGCGTGAGAACAAGAAGTTGTTAATTTACTAGAACAGAACAGTCAGGAGTTGAAGTATTGGGAGAAACTGCTTAGAGGGACTAAGAAGAGGATAGATGAGCTTGAGAGTGAGCTTGCCACAGCAAATGGCAAGATTGAGAGTCTGTCTTCTTCCCCTTGCTTGGGTGATAGTGGTGAGTGCCCTAACTGTGAGGTGCTGTTGTGTGACCTGACGACTCTTAAGTCCAGGTACACAGAGAGAGTAGATGAGAGAGACGCATTGGCCACTGAGCTTGAGAGCGCTCAGCAGGAGCTGAAAGATGCTCATGTCATTGTCGTCGCACCTTGTGTAGACTGCCCATCCCATTTAGCTAGTATAGCCGAGCTGAGAGCCAAGAGTGATGAGCAGTTGAGCGAGTTAGCTGAAGTGAGTGCTGAGTTGGAGCAGACTAAGCTAGAGCTTGAGACCTTGTCAATTCCATCCACTATTTGTGGGAGCTGCTTATCCATTAGAATGGAGTTGATTAAGCTAAAAGCTGAGAAGTCTGTCGAAGTTGATAAAGAGTGTGAGATCTGCTTGTCTCAGGTGGAGGTGTTAGCTTCTTTGAGAGAGGAGCTAGCTGATGTTCATAACGAGAACTTTTACCTCCGTTCAATCCTGAGTTGGATTAGTGCTAGAGAGCCACAGCTCGGCATGATGATCCAGCAGTTCAAGAGACATGATGGTTTTGGAGTAGGTTACACATATACCAAGGCTGATTTTGAGAGCGCCATTAGCCGAGCAGTGGAGTGGAGTAAGATGACTCCCGAACAGAGATATCACAAGACTCACTCCATTGAGTCCTTTAAGGATAGTCAGCCCAAGGATGGAGTGATCCAAGAACAATCTAAAGCTCCACCTAAGAAGCAAATCTGGGTTCCTAAGCCTAAAACTCTTCACACTTCTCTTGATTCTTTGCCTGGACCCTCTCACACCAAAGATGCTACACCCAACACCACCAAGCCTAAGAACCCTAAACCACAACAACATCCCAAGAAGCCTACCTATTACTGTGAGTTTTGTCAGAGAGACGGACATCTTGAGGAGTTTTGCTTCAAGAGGAAGTGGGTTGAGCGAGCAGAGATAGCTCGAGGTGGGAAGGAGCAGTTCTACCAACAGGGTAGTAGACAGAGAGTCCCTTGACGTAGAGAGACGCTAGAGGCCAGGCCACGTCGTGTAGGTGGTGGTAGAGGAGACGGTTTTATGATCGTGCTCCGGAGGATGGTTTTCGTTCCGGCATAGTTCCAAATCGTTATGGATACGGTGTTGGACCTCGTGACCATGATTTTAGGAAGAACAGAGGACCGCGCTTTGATTCGCGCTTCAGTCCAGACTCATATGATTCCTTTTGCTTTCCTACATACGCGCAGATGGCTCGACACTGGTTCAACACTTTTACTAAACCTGGCATTAGACCGTTTGGTCCCACTCATGATTATTGATCGTGTTTTTGGGAGTTGTGTATCCTTTTTAGGATATTTTGAGTCAGTTTTTCATTGGTATCAGTTTTTTTACTTTCTTCTTTATTTTTTATTGAGTCTTTTTGTGTGCGTTCATATCATGCATAATCATCTATCACATTTTGAGCTTGCTTCTGTTATATGATTAATCTGCTTTACTTTCTCTAACTAGTATATGTTTTTGATTACCTGTCGATGATCATGTTCTGTTCAAGTTCACATGATATATCTGATATTTGTCATATGCATGGCTTTTATGCTTTAAAATTGAAAAATGATCACCATTGCTTCTGGTAACTAGCATGTGTAGGCTGAATGCTTTCGCTATCTTTTACATGCCTTGTAGCTAGATCCTTACTTAGATGCAGATATGCAAATTGGACATCTATATGATTTAAATATGAAAAATGTGCTATAAAAATGATAAAAATTCAGAAAAATGAAAAATTTATGCATTTTTTTATGATTATCAGAAAAGATCCAGGTGGGTTTACTTTGTCGCATTGCATTGTTCTGGTCTGCTTACCATAGCACTTTGGTATGAACTAGGACGGTGTAATGTATGCCAAGACCAATGTCTTAAGCTTCTGATGGTCTAGTTCTGGCCTAGGCTTGACTTGGTCGGTTAGCATAAGGTTTGACATGCAAATAACCCCTGGCAGAAATGAAAAATATAAAGAAAAAGTCTGAAAAATTTAAAAAGATGACAAGTTTGCTGAAGCACTTTGATTTGGACAATGCTTATCTTGGTAGATATTAGTTAGCTTTTGCATATCATGCTTTACTTTGCTTGTCAACTAGAAAATGTGGTGATGCTTTTGTTTGAAAAAAATCGAAAAATGCGTGCTAATGACTCCTTTTAGATATCATCTGCTGCACTGATCATGTCATGTATCTTAGACACTATATCTTTTGCTATACCTGTCAGACGTTGTAATAGCAGTTAATCATATCTAAAAAGCATGCTTTTCACACTCCACCTGCACCCCATCTGCATTCATAGCATATTTTGAGGGGGAGCTGCATTTCTGGGGGAGTTTCTGTTTATGTCTCTTTAAAGTGCATTTAGTCTCACTTGATGAGTCCAATTGTCAACAAGGGGGAGAAATTTTGGGATATATTTTTGTTAATTTTGGTTAACTATTATGACCATTTTTCTTGCTTCTGTTTGGCTTTTGGTCATTAGGGTTAAACTTTTATTTTCTTTCTTCTATTTTCTTTTGTCTTTGTTTTTCTGTTTCCACATGTTTTGCAGGTTCTGGAGATGAGCTGAAAAGGGTGTTGACATATCAAGGGGGAGATTGAGAAACCATGTTGAAGAATATGGTTTTAATATTCCAGATATGATGAGTGATTGTCAACGGAAGTCAAAGGAAGGGAGAGATGAAGACCTGCCGAGTCTGAGGTGCATGTGACTCAGGTACACAGGTAGTGAGCGACGGCCGGGCAGAGGAGCCGCGGAGTCGGGCTGGCCCAATTCGGGTACATGGCTAGGAGCGGCAGATGATCCACTGGTCTGTTGACTGGGTTTGACTCAGGTACACGGGCAGTGAGCGATTGCCAGGCTGAGGAAGCTGCGGGGTCAGGTCGGCCCAATCCGGGTATCCAGTGCGAAGACGGTGGACGCTTTGTCAGTTTCGGCGTAAAACTGACAATCCATATTTAATTCATTTTTAGGATATTAATATTTAGTTTTTAAGTTTAGAATATTTTTATTTGAGTCAGGTGATTTTTCTAAGAATATTTTAGTAATTTTCGGAATTTATTTTAGAGTCAGTTTAATTTTACCCGAGGGTAAATTAGTCTTTTCATGTATTAGGAGTCGCCTATAAATAGGCCCCTATCCCCTTGGGATAGATGACTGTTTTTTTCAGATCAATCTACAATCTACAGTCCACATTTTATTCGCCATTCTTCTCTGTTTTCCGTAGCCACCGAAATCGATCTATGTTTTTGATCTCCTATTCTCGTCGCCGCTCACTCCCACGGCGATCAGAACCTTTCCATGGTCCTTTGCCTTGCTGTGCACAGGCTGCGAAAGCCACAGCGGCTACTGTTTTGGCGGGCCCCACGTGCGTTTGAAGATAGGCTAGCCAGGTTCTTTTCTCCTCACGGTGCAACATCCAAGGCCTCGGCTCTACAGGCGCACGGCAGTGAAAAGAACAAAAAGGCAAAACTATTTTTTGTGTCTTCAGCGAGTCCACGACGGCTGCGAAAAGATTCCTCGAACAAGCGTTCATGCAGGTTGTTGTTTAATCTACTAATTTTTTGGGAGATCAAATTTTTAGATAATCATCTATAAAAAAAATAAATTAGCTGAAAATCTATTTCGAAATTTCGTTGTTATTCTAATCTGTTAAATTTTTATTAGTTGTCTAGTATTATTTTTACCTGTCTAATCTGCTCATATATAAAATAAACAGAAAATTTATTAATAGTCTCAATAATATTTTGATTCTAGATTTACTTGAAATCTTTTAGTTTTACTGCTATATTAATTTCTGGATGTTATAAGTTTTATTCATTTGATTAATATTTTATTCCTAGACTGAAATATAAATATATCGTGATTTTTCTAGGCGTATGTATTTACTGCAGTATTTTTATTTAGACTATTTTTTAATATCTCCTTAATTAGGACACCGGTCATTTTTAAGCTAGACAATTTTAATTTCTGAAATTTGCTTTGCAAATATTATTTGTCTGGTTAAGTTCATTTGGGTGGTGGGAGTAAAATATAGTTTAGGAAGAAATTTTTAGGCGCCCATTCACCCCCCCTCTAGTCGCTACTTTCAGTCCTACAAGAGTTAAAAGCTTTAGAGGCGGCGTTCTGTTCGATCTTGCAGCGTGTGAGCGTGGGGGTCGAATGCGGGGTACTAGGGGGTTTAAATCGGGTCACCGGCGGGGGCAGAGGGGGCGCAATTGGCGGTGGCCAAGGGTTAACGCGTTTAAACGTCGGCAAGCTTCGGGTTGCATGCAGATTCATCGAATCGGGATGCAATCGGGCTGGTTTTAATGGGGGAAACGGTCGGCGCGTTGAGGGGAATTCATTGCCAGCGATGGATTAAAGGGAGGGGGCCAACGGGGGCGGATCCGAGGCGGGATTAGGGCTTCGGCCGGCGATGGGGGGGGGGATTTGGGGGCGGATCCCGTGGGGAAGACGGGTCCGACAGGTGGGGGCCACCGGGTAGCGGGCGCGAGCGAGCGGGCGAGGCGACTGACGGGTGGGGTCGGGCGGTCGGGCGCGCGTGTGGAGAGGAGGGGGTCTCTGACGGGTGGGGCCTGGGTGTCAGTACGGGCGCGAGGAAGGGAGTGGGCTGGGCCGGTTGGGAGAGAGAGAAAGGGGGGGGCGTTACTGTTTCAATACCTTTCTGAATAAAAATAATTACAGAAAATGAATTAAAATATTTGGGCTACTTCCAAGGTTGATAAATTTTTTTAAAAATTCTCAAAAATATATCTTGGCCTTAGGATCATATACAAAATTTTATACCTCCTGGTTTGGCCATTTCATCTAGGTTTTAGTTCAAAATGGTTAAGGAGGGCATTAAAGGTATTTCCAAAATAATTAATTCCAGGAAATTGGATTAAATAATATTTTTATTTCTTTGAAAATTTGGGGTGTTACAAACCTACCCCCTTACAAAGAATCTCGTCCTCGAGATTGGAACGCTACTCAAATAGCTCAGGGTATTGGGATTTTAGCTCGTCTTCCTTTTCCCATGTGGCTTCTTCGGCGGGGTGGTTGTGCCACTGAACCTTGCAGAAGCGAACCACACGGCTCCTGGTTACCCTTTCCTTGGTTTCCAAGATCTTGACGGGTTTCTCGATATAGGTCAAATCCTCTTGGACGTTGAGTTGTTGGAGGTCAGCCTGCTCGGCGGGCACACGAAGACACTTCTTCAATTGAGAGACATGGAACACATCGTGAACTCCTGCCAATGATGGAGGCAGCTCAAGTTGATATGCCACTTCTCCTTGCCGTCGGAGGATATGAAAAGGTCCGACATAGCGGGGTGCTAGCTTGCCTTTCATGTTGAACCTTTGAGTGCCTCAGAGGGGAGTGACTCAGAGATAGATATAATCACCCTCCTGAAAGGTTAGGTCTCTTCGACGGTTATCGGTGTAGCTCTTCTATCGAGACTGGGCTATTTTCAATCGGTCCCTTATGATCTTGACCTTCTCTTTAGCTTCTCTAAGTATATCTATCCCAAACAGTTGCGACTCTCCGGTCTGATCCTAGAGTAGCGGCGTTCTGCACTTACGTCCGTAGAGTGCTTCGAACGGGGACATTTGCAGGCTGGCTTGATAGCTGTTGTTGTAGGAGAACTCCGCATAGGGAAAGTTCTTGTCCCACATTCTGCCAAAGTCTAGAGCGCAAGCTCTAAGCATATCCTCCAATATCTGGTTAACCCTTTTAGTTTGATCGTCGGTCTAGGGATGATAGGCGGTGCTAAAGTTCATCCGGGTGCCGAGTTCCTCTTGTAGGTTCTTCCAAAACTTGGAGGTAAACTGACTCCCACAACTAGATATGATCTTCTTAGGAACTCCGTGAAGGCACACGATCTGGGTCATATATAACTCGGCCAACTTGGCGACGGTGTAAGTTGTTTTGATGGGGATGAAGTGAGCCACCTTGGCGAGTCGGTCGATGATCACCCAGATAGAATCATGACCAGCTTGGGTCCTGGGCAGTCCAGTGATGAAGTCCATTCCTATTTCTTCCCACTTCCATTTTGTGACCGTGAGGGGTTGCAATAGTCTAGCAGGTCTTTGATGCTCTGCCTTGACTCGCCGACATGTGTCGCACTTGGCCACATACTCAGCTATTTCCCTCTTCATGCTGACCCACCAATATTTTTCTTTTAGATCTTGATACATCTTTGTACTCCCGGGATGAATGGAGTATAGAGTGTTGTGGGCTTCCTGAAGGATGAGGGTCTTCACCTCAGGCTTGTCGGGCACGCATATCTGATTTCCGAACCAGATGGTACCTTGCTCATCCTCGGAAAATCCAGGGCTTTACCCTTCCGCATGTTCTGTTGGATTTGCAAGATGTCCGAGTCTTCCTTCTGCTTTTCTCGGATCTGGTCTATTAAGACATGCCTAGACTCCAAGGCAGCGAGGAACGCTCGGGTGGTGATCCCTAAGTTCAGCCTTTCCATCTCCTTGTATAGCAAAGGGGCCTGGTCCTAAATCATGATGGCATTGCAGTACCCTTTTCGACTAAGGGCGCCTGCCACCACATTTGCCTTGCCTTGATGATAATGGATGCCAAAGTCGTAATCCTTGATCAGTTCCAACCATCTCCTTTGCCTGAGGTTCATGTCCAGTTGGGTGAATATGTACTTGAGGCTCTTGTGGTTGGTGAAGACCTCACACAGATTCCCCACAAGGTAATGTCTCCATATCTTCAAGGCATGAACCACGACTGCTAACTCCAGGTCGTGGGTTGGGTAGTTCAGCTCATGCGGTCTCAGCTGTCGGGAGGCGTAGGATATCACCTTCCCATCTTGCATCAAGACACATCGCAAACCTTGGCGAGAAGCATCGCAGTAGACGTGGAAGTCTTTCTGGATGTCCGACAGGGTCAAGATTGGGGCTGACACGAGCTTCTTCTTAAGAGTTTGGAAGCTTTCATCGCAATATGGGGTCTGTTGGGGGAAAATATCTCATCTTCGGTGTTATTGTCAAAGCAGCATAAAGGCAGTCAACCAGTTCGAAGATTCTCCGAAGATCATCTTCGAAGATGCCCGGAATCCCGTTCGAAGCACAAGATAGGCATTGGTTCGAAGTATGTCTTCGAACTAAAGCCCTTCAGGATCTTTTCTGCCAGCTAAGATGGAAGACTTATCTTCTTTCTTATTAGATTAGTCTTTTACCATTTTAGCCCTATTAAGGAAACCGAATAGTTTGCTAAAGATATCGGTTCGAAGGTGCTCCGTACCTGATAAGCTGCTCGTTCCAAAGCAACATTAAGCTCCGAATTCTTCGCTTTGCTTAATTTTGCTACTAGCTCTGTCTCCCCGACTTCCCGACTCACTCGACCTAAAGGTTTGAGCAAAGTCCGGAGCCCTCTTCTTTGTTCCAAAAAAGGAGTTAAAAGAGGGAGCAGAGCCGAAGCCTTTTGATCTTCCCTGCTTGGCGAAGCTCCGGAGTGTTCTCCTGAGGTCCTTGGAACTTCTGAAGATGGCCCCCCCTCAGTTGATTCACTTTCATCTGTTGACTCAGACGAAGTCGATCCTTGAGGAGGGAGAGGCTCTATGTGTCTTTTACCCCTTCCAGGCCCCTGTTGAGTAACCTCCGGGTGTGGCTCCGAAGTTGTCGAAGGCCTTTGAATTGTGTCTTCGTGAGGTATTTCTACAGCAGGAGGCTCTGCAAAAACAAAAATATTATACATTGTATAATTGTGCAGAAAATGATAAAGAATTATGCGAAATTTACCTTCGACATTCTCCGGGAGATCGAGCACCGGACTGCTCGGAGGGTCAAAGGTGAAGTCATCATCTGAATCCACAATTAAATTTTCTGCTGTCGGAGCATCTCCGTGAGCAGTCCTTTCCTCCACAACTGAAGTTGCAGGAACTTCAACTTCCTCTTCACCCATAGGGGCTTAGATTTGCTCCTCTTGAGTATCCGGAGCTCTTACTTCTTCAATGTTAGCTTGGGGCTCCGGTATACCTGCAGTATCTTCAATGTGAATATTTCGTTGAGCTGCATCTTCATCAATCAATGTCACTAATAATATACCTTCATTTTCTTTAGAACCAGAGATTGAGGTTCTTGAGCTTGAAGGCGCAGGATTCGAAGGTGCGAGATTTTTTGGCTTCCGAGCCACCTTCTTCACCGGAGTCCTTGCGGAGCTAGAAGCTCCGGCTTCAGCTATTCTTTTCTTGGGTCCTTTCTCCAGAGGCACCCAGTCCATCAGAGGGGGCGGAGTTAACTCCAACATTCCCCATACTCTGTTAAACCTTTCCCAACTCCCGACCAATTTAATTCGCCATCTTTTTCAGTCGGAGTTGGGGCACCTAAAATCTTCTCCGAAGCCCTTACAATTTGTTCTGAAGTAATAGGGGCTGAAGAAGCTAAAAATAATTCAAGTTAGTCTTTCTTCGAAGTAAATATGTACAATGCATGTTGGTTTCGAAGTTACCTGGAGGGCTCGAAGTAAAATTGATCTTGCGAAGACCGCCTTCCAAGTCATCCTCGAAGATGATAGGCCAGTTGGCCATCAGCGGAGGAATTTGCAGTCCGAGGAATTCTTCGGCTAAGTCCCGCATGCTTAACCTTCGGCTAATTTTCTGAAGCAGGTTAAGGCGAGCTTCGAGCTGGCCTTCGTCAGGCTGTACTAAGGCTTCCTTCCGGAATTGAATTTCTTTGAGGGGCCCAGCCAGAGGACTGCTCGCTCCAACTTCGGCATAGAACCACCTCAGGACCCAATCAGTATACCATCTAGCATTGATGGCCTTGGCAGGAAACTGAAGAGCATATTCGTCCCGAAGCCTAAAGTTGATAGAGCCGAAGGATACTACCACTTTTTCACCTCCGGAGCCTACGAAGGTCTTCGGCTGGCAAGTTGCTCTATGAAGTGCAGCGAAGATTTCTGCCCTCCCCTCACAACCTTCGGCTCTCAGCGCCCATTCAAAGATAGCTAACCTAGCTACTGCATTCGGAGATAATTGGGGGAGGGTTACATAAAACAGATCCAATACCTCCGCCAAGAAGTCTACAGCAGGAAGGCCCAAGCCAGCTTCGAAGAAAGCTTCGAATACTACTACTTCTCCGGGTCTTGGTGATGGAATCGATTCTTTGCCCGGCTTCCGAATCATAACTCCATTACTAATTTTTCCCCCTGCTGTGATTGCCAAAGACTCTCTCTTGCAGGTAGAAGGCCCCAACTCAAAAGACTGATCCAAATACTTGGTCGATGGCGGGCACAGACCTTGGTCATCGGCGATTTGGGGATTTCTCCCCCCTGCCGCCATGGATGTCGCCGCCAGCATCGGAGGTGCCGCCACCAACGCTGCCGCCGCTGCCGCTGCGGCCGCCTGTTGCCGAGCCAAGGCCGAAGGAGGCGCAGATCCCTTGGTCTTCACCATCACGATCGCTGGATTGCTCTGAGGAAATGGAGGCTAGGGCTCAAGAACTCAAAGGCTAGGGCTCAAGAACTCAAAAGGGCTCAAAAGTTTTTGATTGTTAGAATGCGGTGAAAAGGTAACCGGGTAACTTCTAGGCCCTTTATTTATAGCCTAGACTTCACTTTCTTACCGTTAATCCATGTCGTTTCGCATTCCTGCCGTTACTTCTTTTACGAAATTAACGCCTGCTACAGTTTCCGTTGGAAACAGAAACTAACGGTTATTTCTTCTAAGTCTAAAAAGACTTTCGAACTTCCTAAGTCAGTTCTAAGATAGTTCGAAAAGTAATTACCTTAAGACTGATTCGGAGTTCATATCTTCATGCATTTCGGAGATAAAATAAAAACCAATAACCCCTATGATTGGTTATCTTTTCCTTTCGTATACTGCTTTCCTAACGTTACAGGTCAACGGAGAAGCGTATTCGAGGGGCTACTATTGGGGGAAAATATCTCATCTTCGGTGTTATTGCCAAAGCAGCATAAAGGCAGTCAACCAGTTCGAAGATTCTCCGAAGATCATCTTCGAAGATGCCCGGAATCCCGTTCGAAGCACAAGATAGGCATTGGTTCGAAGTATGTCTTCGAACTAAAGCCCTTCAGGATCTTTTCTGCCAGCTAAGATGGAAGACTTATCTTCTTTCTTATTAGATTAGTCTTTTACCATTTTAGCCCTATTAAGGAAACCGAATAGTTTCCTTAATGTCGGTTGTAAATGAGGGGTAAATAGGTCTTTTCCTTAATGTTTGGGCCTATAAATACCCCCCATTTCACCTTGTAATAGGGACCGAATACAAGTTATTCAATACACACTTTCGAACTATTCTAAGTTATTATCCTTTCGGAGGCTTAGAACAGTTTGCTTCACAAACACTTCGTTTGTTAGTTTCTTTTCTACATTAACCTGTTAGCGTAATCTTTTACGCCAACAGGGTCCATTCAAAATTTACCTCCTTTTGCAATAGTCTGGTCATGGGCTTGGCGATCTTTGAGAAATTCTCGATGAACCGGCGGTAGTATCCGACCAATCCGAGAAAGCTCCGGATCTCGGTCACGCTCGTGGGCTGCAACCAGTTGGTTACGACTTCCACGGTGGTCGGGTCCACTGCTATTCCTCCGGCAGATATAACATGTCCGAGGAACTTCACCTCTGACGACCAAAACTCGCACTTGCTGTATTTGGCGTACAGTTGCTGTTCCCTTAGCTTTCTGAGGGTCAGACGGAGGTGGGTTTCGTGTTCTTCCTTGGTCTTGGAGTAGACGAGGATATCGTCGATGAATACCACGATGAACTGATCCAAGAACTCCATGAAAACATTGTTCATCATGTTCATGAAAAAGGGCGGGGCATTCATGAGTCCAAACGACATCACAATATACTCGTAGAGTCCATAGCGGGAGGTGAAGGCAGTCTTGGTATGTCCTCTTCTCTAATCCTCAATTGGTGATAATCTGACCTGAGGTCAATCTTGGAAAACACCGAGGATCCTTTCAGTTAATCGAACAGGTCGTCGATCCGAGGCAATGGGTACTTGTTCTTGATGGTTACGTCGTTCAAGGCTCTATAGTCCACGCACATCCTTTTGGTCTTTTCCTTCTTCATGGCGAAGATGACCGGTGCTGTAACACCCCAAATTTCAAAAACAATAAAAATATTATTTAAATCAATTTCCTGGATTTTATATTTTTGAAAATACCTTTAAATACCCTTCTATACCATTTTGAACTACAACCTAGAGATAATGACCAAACCAGGAGCTAAAATTTTTTGTATAAACTCCCAAGGCCAAGATATATTTTTGAGAATTTTTACAGATTTTTATCCACTCTGGAAATGCCCCAAAAGATTTAATCTATTTTCTGCAATTATTTTAAATCAGAAAACCTTTGAAAACAGTAATGGGCTTTTCCCCCTCCCTTCTCTCTCTCCCGGACGGCCTAGCCCACTCCCTCCCGCGCGCTCGGACTGACACCCAGGTCCCGCCTGTCAGCGAGCCCTCCACTCTTCACGCGCGCACCCGACACCTCGTCCCCACCCGTCAGCTCTCTCCCTCGCGCACCCACGCCCGCTGGCCAGTGGCCCCCGCCTGTCAGACCCGTCGTCAACCTCGCGCCGTCGCTCCCAAACTTCGCCGGCCGACTTTAATCCCTCGGATCCACTCGTCGCCGGCCCCCTCCCCTCCATTTATCGCTGGCATTTAATTCCCCGTATCACGTCGACCGTTTTCCCTCTTAATCCCACGCGTAATCACCCCGCTGTCGCATGCATGCAGAGAAACCGCTCGCCGGCGTTTACTCACGGCCTCCCCCCGATTGCGCCCTCCCTGCCCCCGCCGGTGCCTCTATTTAAACCGCTGCTCTCCACCGCGTCCGACTCCCATGACCATTCACGGCGAGAGCGAACAGAGCGCCCGCAATTCGCCTTTTAGCGCACTCCTCCTATTTCGCCTCCGGCCACCACTTGTCGTCGCCTCAGACCGCCTCTGTCCACGCCTCCGCCACCAACATGATCGCAAGGACGACCTCGACCTCGGCCGCCCCTCCATCGACGCCGGACCCCGCCAGATCGCCGTCGCCGCCAAGGAACCGAAAGCCTTCACCGCCCCTCCTCGTCGCCAGCCTCACCCCGTCGACCCCGGACCACCGCAAGGGTACCCTCTTGTTCCCCTCGGTACCCTCTTTACGTTTTTAGCCCTAGCTAGGCCTGATAGTCCTCGTCGTCGCCGGAATCGCTCACCGTCGCATCACCGGAGTCGGGGAAGAAGGGTACTTTGTCCCCCCGACACGTGCCGTGTCGGATTTAATACCGACCGTGCGATCCAGATCCAACGCCGGCGATTAAATCATCTGTTCAGTTTAATCCACGCCGTCGGATCTAAGTGAAGCGGTAAGGTGCGATCTCGTGCGTTCGTTGTTATTAAAACCCACGTTTAATCTGGAGCGTCCATCGCGTACCGGTTCGATGTTTTAATCCTGGCCGTCCACGTCACTTTAACTCCCCCGCCTCGCCCTCGCGCGTTGGATCTGGATCCAACGGTCCAGATCGATCCGGCGCACGCGCACAGTGCGCGGGTTCACCGTGGGCCTAGCTCACCGTGGACCCGAGGGGATTTAAATTTGAAAATAAATTCCAGAAAATGTTTAAAACTTGTAAAATTCATATCTGGCGCATTTGAACTCTAAAAATTGCCATTCCAATTTCAGAAAATTCATAATATTATTCTCTACATATTAGTTCAATAAAAACCATATGTTACTTTGGACTTTTTCATTATTATTTAAATAAACATTCAAATGCCCTTAGGGCAAAAATATAAATTCAACTATTTGAATTTCAGTAAAATTCATGTTTACTCTTTTCTGTTCATACACTGAAAACCACTAATTTGTACATGAACCTTTCATACTAAATTTTATTAAGAGATTTAAATTGAGACTACTCATATTTAAAACCCTTTTTATAAAGGACAACTTTTCATTTTAAATTCTTTTTAGAATCATTTATAAAATGAATTTCAGAACCTTAACAACTTAATTTATTTTTAATCAAACCAACTTTAACCTAATGTGCTTATTATGAATGCTATATTGTTTGATTGAATGTTGTGTTCATTTTATTTTACTTTATTATATTGAAAAGACTACGACGCCGTCGAGGAGCCAGAGTACTTCCCCGAAGTTCCTCGCTCCCCCTTTGCTGAACAAGGCAAGTCACCAAACCAATTTCTTGAGCATATTGAACCCATGTTTGATTAAACTATCGCTAAAACACATAGGTTATATATGTGCATTAGTCCAATGAAAACCCTTACATTATAATTATTTAGGATCCCCTGACCTTGATGTGCAACCCAAGCCATGCTATCTCGCTTAACCTCCTTGTCACCATATGGTTAATGTTATTAGCTAGTGTCCAATGTATTGACACGATTGCTATAGGATAAAAATGAGTCGTAGCAAGATGATTCTACTATATGATCCCCAATACTTCTTATCCTTGGAATGCTGTTGGTGATGAGTTATGGTTGTGAGTGTATGCATGGTGGGTTCCGGATGCAAGCTAGGGCATTGGTCGGTAGCACCCGGGGCACTATAAGGACCGGTCTGAGGGATCCGTTGCAATACACTTCCGTACTAACCACAAGTCTAGTGGGTAAGTCCTAACTAAGGTATGGAGTGTTCCAAACCGAGGCCACCATTTGGAGATGGGTCAAGCTGCACCTGCGGGTAGCTTTACCGACGTGGCGCAAAAGGGGGTGCGACGTTAGCCGGGATGCGGCCCGGTGCGCCGGCGAAACCTAGAGCGGGTGGTTATCGCCTGGAGCATTTCATATCGAGGTTTTGGCATGAGTTCCCGTGGTATGGGTCATCTCGTTTGGGATGAGTGCGTGCCTTGTGGGTACAGTAGTACATCTCTTATCAGAGTCTTAAATCTTTTCGAAAAGCTGAGCCCACGGTCAAGGGCGGGTTGCGTGACATCCCATAGTTAGATTACTTGAATATGGATGTGCATGTTGGTTGACATGTAAGGACTGTTGTGCGAGGAGGTAAAACGTACTCCTCGAGTTAGGTGATGATGTTGATGTTCATGTTTACTTTCCCGCATAATTAAAAATTGACTACACTAAATGCAATAACTAAAAATGTACTTTTCCGCACTGTTAGCCATTACCCTTCCTTGTTTATTATCCTGCATTATTACTTGCATTTGCGGTGGCTTGTTGAGTACTTTTTGTACTCATACCCGTTGGACCCCACAGAGGATGCCTACTACGAGGATGGTCTGGAGTAGCGACCTAGTCAAGAAGAAAGATCCTGAAGAAGGCGTTCGTCATGCAGCTTATTTTTATTATATTAATTTTACTCTTATGTAATAATATGGTCTGCGTACCATGAATGTTTGTCGTATGTACGTTGTCGCATGATGAACCTCTTGGATTACTGTTTTTCTATTGAAATTCAATAATGTTCCGATTTCGATAAATCGGGGCGCTACAAGATGGTATCAGAGCCGACTTGACTGTAGGAAGCCAAACAGACCTGCCTAGCCACTAGCTGCAGTAAATTATTTCTCGAAAACTACTTTGTAAACTTTGTTCCTCCCCTCACTTTTATTCAACATGTTGTTTTGTAGATGCCTGTCTACCAAGTGCACAGCTACTGCCGCCATTACGAGGGCTTCGTCCGGGAGCTCCGTATGATGCTCACCTTCCTCGGGTTCCTCTTCGAGCCCGAATTTCAAGGAGTGTACCCCGACGAGTTCGCCGGGCCTTGTGACGTCTCCCTCACCGTCCACGGCTCCGGGGAGCACCTGCCACCCTACACCACCGCACTTGGAGGCCCGACTTTCGACGTCGCATGCCAACGAGTCGCCCTCCAGGCCCTCATGGAGCTGAGGATGATCTACGACGATCGTCTTCAGAACTCGTCCTTCCGGCTTGTGCCGAAGCGTACTCCCAGCGCCCACCATAGCATCTACCTCGGAGTTCACTCCGTGCGTGATCCGGTCATGGCCCGGCAGTCGCGTCTTCTGCAGGCTATGGACGATCTCCATACCGAGGCGGTGCTCGATGCCGATGAGCACCATGAGGCGATTGAGTTTCTTCGTGAGGAGACGAAGAACTTGATCCAGCAGAATGGCGAGCTGCAGCGCAAGATCATGCAGCTGCAGAAGGATATTGCGGAAATGGTCCCTCTCCTTCCAAGGAAGAAGAAGCCCATCCGTGAGCCCCTCCCTCGCTCCAAGAGGATCCCGCCACACCCCTCTCCCGCCAGACCCTCCACCAGCGCCCCTGCACCGCGCCCCGGCCTCATCTCCGACTCCATCATCGAGAACTTTCTCGAGCCCACCATCCCTCTAGAGCCACGTACTCGTGGTTCTGAGAGCACGGAGACCACTTCCGGTGGCGAGTAGGCCGCAATTTTAAATAAAACAGAATTTTGTATGTGGTGCTATCTGCAACGAGTGTGTTGTGGGTAGAATAAAAGCTTGATTGTAATGAAAAATTTTACCACTTTATATATATATGTGCTTGAGCCTTATACGATATTTTTGGTTGTATTATTGTTTCATAATCTTTTGCCTTATAACGTCGTATGTTAGAACATGGCCGACCACCAGAACACCAGCTCCGACAACGGAGAAGGAGGAAGCCATGATGCGCCCGAGGGTGTTGTACCCAACTGGGGTGCAACGGGCCCACGTCAGTCTGGATCACCATCCGCCAACCACCCTACCTTGGCGGAGATGATGGCAAACCAAAACCAGCTGATCACCGCCCTCCTCACGCAAATGCAGCACCAGCAAGCTCAGTTGGACCGACTGTAGCACGGGGAACCTGCCCCTCGCGCACCAGCACCCGCACCCGCTCCACAACTCTCGGAGTTTCTGCGCGTGCGCCCGCCCATCTTCTCGAGCACCACCAACCCCATGGAGGCCGGAGATTGGCTTCACACCATCGGGAAGAAGCTTGATCTCCTTCCCTGCACCAACCGGGAGTGAGTGGCATTCGCCACTCACCAGCTCCAGGGTCCCGCCGCTGAATGGTGGGACAACTACCGTGAGTCCCAGCCAGATGACCACGTGGTGACATGGGCTGAGTTCACCATCGCCTTCCATGCCGCCCACGTCCCCACCGGTGTCATCGCGGTAAAATAGCAGGAGTTCCGCGAACTGCACCAAGGCAGTCGGACGGTCATGGAATACCTCCATGAGTTCAACCGCCTCGCTCGCTACGCGCCAGAAGAAGTGCGCACCGACGCCCTCTGCCAGGCCAAGTTCCTCCGGGGACTTAAAGATGAGTTGTCCATCCAGCTCGTCGCCACCGACTACGCCGACTTCCAACGGCTAGTCAATAAAGTGCTCATCCAAGAGACTGAGAAAAACAAGCTGGACCTCATGAAGAGGAAGATGATCGCCTTCAAGCATCAACAGACGAACTCTCAGAGGCCCCGCTTTATCCCTCCGCCACCAGCGCCCGCCTACCATCCTCGGCCCGCCTACAAGCCACCTCACGCCGCCAGTGGATCCAATGCCGGGCATCGTCGCCCCGCTCCACCAGCTCCGGCCGCTCAGCCGACGTCAGCCGCCAAGGCCCCGATCTTGAAGGACCACCAAGGGAGGCCGATCGTCTGCTTCAACTGCCGCAAGGAAGGGCACTATTCGCACCAGTGTCCCCACCCCAAGCAGCCCCAGGGCGCGGCACCCAACCAGGCAGTGCGTGCCCACGTAAACCACATCAACGCGGAGGAAGCTCAGGAGGCTCCTGAAGTCGTGCTCGGTACGTTTACCGCAAATTCCGTACTAGCCATAATATTATTCGACTCTGGGGCAACACACTCCTTCATCTCAGAAGATTTTGCGAAAATCAACGAATTGGAAGTACTCCCTCTATCCGTCCCCATGATGATTGCCACTCCAGGCAATAGGACCTTAGCGCACTTATACAACCCTAAGGTTAAGATAGAGATCCAAGGAGTACTGTTCCGGGCAGAACCAGTTCTCTTAAGGTGCACCGGACTCGACCTCATCTTAGGGATGGATTGGTTGATGAAGCACAAGGGTGTGATCGACTGTGCCAATAGTCGGTCACGGTGACCAACCCTGAAGGTGAAGCCATCACCTTTCGGATGACCAATCGCAAGCCACTCGATGCATCCCTCCACTCGCTAGCCCTTGAAGAAGTACCCATAGTCAAGGAGTTCGCGGACGTCTTCCCAGAAGACCTACCAGGAATGCCTCCCAAGCGGGACATCGAATTAAGAATCAAACTTGTCCCTGAGACTACTCCAATCTCCAAGCGTCGGTACCGGATGGCCGCCAATGAACTAGCTGAGGTCAAGAGCAATATAGAAGACCTGGAGCAAAAAGGGTACATCCGACTGAGTACCTCACCCTGGGGTGCCCCGGTTATCTTTGCCTTGAAGAAGGACAAGACCAAAAGGATGTGTGTGGACTATAGAGCCTTAAACGATGTAACCATCAAGAACAAGTACCCACTGCCTCGGATCGACGATCAGTTCGACCAACTGAAGGGATCCTCGGTGTTTTCCAAGATCGACCTCAGGTCGGGTTATCACCAATTGAGGATTAGAGAAGAGGATATACCCAAGACTGCCTTCACCTCCCGTTATGGACTCTACGAGTATACGGTGATGTCGTTCGGACTCACGAATGCCCCGGCATTTTTCATGGACATGATGAACAATGTATTCATGGAATTCTTGGACAAGTTCATCGTGGTATTCATCGACGATATCCTCATTTACTCCAAGACCAAGGAAGAACACGAGACTCACCTCCGTCTGACCCTCGGAAAGCTAAGGGAACAACAACTGTACGCCAAATACAGCAAGTGCGAGTTTTGGTCGTCTGAGGTGAAGTTCCTCGGTCATGTCATATCTGCCGGAGGAATAGCAGTGGACCCAACCACCGTGGAAGCAGTAACCAACTGGCTGCAGCCTATGACTGTGACCGAGATCCGAAGCTTTCTCGGATTGGCCGGATACTACCGCCGGTTCATCGAGAATTTTTCCAAGATCGCCAAGCCAATGACCAGACTGCTGCAGAAAGAAGTAAAGTTTGAATGGACCTCCGATTGTGAAGAGAGCTTCTAGACTCTCAAGAAGAAGCTCGTGTCAGCCCCGATCTTAACTCTGCCGGACTTCCAGCAGGACTTCCACGTCTACTGCGATGCTTCCCGCCAAGGTTTGGGATGTGTCTTGATGCAAGATGGGAAGGTGATATCCTACGCCTCCCGACAGCTGAGACCGCATGAGCTGAACTACCCGACCCACGATCTGGAGTTAGCAGCCGTGGTTCATGCCTTGAAGATATGGAGACATTACCTTGTGGGGAATCGGTGTGAGGTCTTCACCGACCACAAGAGCCTCAAGTACATATTCACCCAACCTGACCTAAACCTAAGGCAAAGGAGATGGTTGGAGCTGATCAAAGATTATGACATGGGCATCCATTATCATCCGGGCAAGGCAAATGTGGTGGCAGATGCCCTTAGTCGAAAAGGGTATTGCAATGCCGTCATGATCCAGGACCAGGCTCCTTTACTTTACAAGGAGATGGAAAGGCTGAACTTGGGGATCACCACCCGAGCGTACCTCGTTGCCTTGGAGTTTAGGCCTATCCTGATAGACCAGATCCGAGAAAAGCAGAAGGAAGACCCGAACATCTTGGAGATCCAGTAGAACATGAGGAAGGGTAAAGCCCCCGGATTTTCCGAGGATGAGCATGGTACCATCTGGTTCGGAAACCGGATCTGCGTACCCGACAAGCCTGAGTTGAGGACCCTCATCCTTCAAGAAGCCCACGATACGCTGTACTCCATCCATCACGGGAGTACTAAGATGTACCAAGACCTGAAGGAAAAATATTGGTGGGTCAGCATGAAGAGAGAAATAGCTGAGTATGTGGCAAAGTGCGACACATGTCGGCGAGTCAAGGCAGAGCATCAAAGGCCTGCCGGACTTCTTCAACCTCTCAAGGTCCCTGAATGGAAGTGGGAAGAGATAGGAATGGACTTCATCATGGGACTGCCTAGGACCCAAGCTGGTCATGATTCTATCTGGGTGATCATCGACCGACTCACCAAGGTGGCTCACTTCATTCCGGTCAAGACGACTTACACCGTCGCCAAGTTGGCTGAGTTGTACATGACCAGGATAGTATGCCTTCACGGAGTTCCTAAGAAGATTGTATCTGACCGCGGGAGTCAGTTTACCTCCAAGTTTTGGAAGAACCTTCAAGAGGAACTCGGCACCTGGCTGAACTTTAGCACCACCTATCATCCACAGACCGACGGTCAAACCGAAAGGGTCAACCAGATATTGGAATATATGCTTAGAGCTTGCGCTCTAGACTTTGGCGGAATGTGGGACAAGAACTTGCCATATGCAGAGTTCTCCTACAACAACAACTATCAAGCCAGCCTACAAATGTCCCCGTTCGAAGCACTCTACGGACGTAAGTCTAGAACGCCGTTGCTCTGGGATCAAACCGGAGAGTCACAACTGTTTGGGACCGATCTGTTAAGAGAAGCTGAAGAGAAGCTCAAGACCATAAGAGACCGATTGAAGGCAGCCCAATCCCGGCAGAAGAGCTATGCCGACAAACGTCGAAGAGACCTAGCCTTAGAGGAGGGCAATTATGTCTATCTCCGGGTCACTCCCCTCCGTGGCACTTAGAGGTTCAACATGAAAGGCAAGCTAGCACCCCGCTACGTCGGACCTTTTCATGTTGAACCTTTGGGTGCCACGGAGAGGAGTAACTCAGAGATAGACATAATCACCTTCCTCAAAGGCTAGGTCTCTGCAACGGTTGTCGGCATAGCTCTTCTGTTGGGATTGGGCTGCCTTCAATCAGTCTCTTATGATCTTGACCTTCTCTTCAGCTTCTCTTAACAGATCGGTCCCAAACAGTTGTGACTCTCCGGTTTGATCCCAGAGTAATGGCGTTCTGCACTTACGTCCGTAGAGTGCTTCGAACGGGGACATTTGTAGGCTGGCTTGATAGCTGTTGTTGTAGGAGAACTCTGCATAGGGTAAGTTCTTGTCCCACATTCCGCCAAAGTCTAGAGCGCAAGCCCTAAGCATATCTTCCAATATCTGATTGACCCTTTCGGTTTGACCGTCGGTCTGTGGATGATAGGCGGTGCTAAAGTTCAGTCGGGTGCCGAGTTCCTCTTGAAGGTTCTTCCAAAACTTGGAGGTAAACTAACTCCTGCGGTCAGATACAATCTTCTTGGGAACTCCGTGGAGGCATACTATCCTGGTCATGTACAACTCGGCCAACTTGGCGACAGTGTAGGTTGTCTTGACCGGGATGAAGTGAGCCACCTTGGTGAGTCGGTCGACGATCACCCAGATAGAATCATGACCAGCTTGGGTCCGGGGCAGTCCCGTGATGAAGTCCGTCCCTATCTCTTTCCACTTCCATTCGGGGACCTTGAGGGGTTGAAGAAGTCTGGCAGGCCTTTGATGCTCTGCCTTGACCCGCCGGCATGTGTCGCACTTGGCCACATACTCAGCTATTTCCCTCTTCATGCTGACCCACCAATATTTTTCCTTCAGATCCTGGTACATCTTTGTACTCCCGGGATGGATAGAGTACAGAGTATCGTGGGCTTCTTGAAGGATGAGGGCCTTCAATTCAGGCTTGCTGGGCACGCATATCCGGTTTCCGAACAAGATGGTACCATGCTCGTCCTCAGAAAATCCGGGGGCTTTACCCTTCCTCATGTTCTGCTGGATCTCCAAGATGTCCGGGTCTTCCTTCTGCTTTTCTCGGATCTGGTCTATCAGGATAGGCCTAGACTCCAAGGCAGCGAGGTACGCTCGGGTGGTGATCCCTAAGTTCAGTCTTTCCATCTCCTTGTAGAGTAAAGGAGCCTGGTCCTGGATCATGATGGCGTTACAATACCCTTTTCGACTAAGGGCGTCTGCCACCACATTTGCCTTGCCCGGATGATAATGGATGCCCATGTCATAATCTTTGATCAGCTCCAACCATC
Organism: Zizania palustris; assembly: GCA_019279435.1. Classification (NCBI taxonomy): domain Eukaryota; kingdom Viridiplantae; phylum Streptophyta; class Magnoliopsida; order Poales; family Poaceae; genus Zizania; species Zizania palustris. Next base: position 45,686,772 of record JAAALK010000288.1, on the reverse strand, counting down.
TCCTTTGCCTTAGGTTTAGGTCAGGTTGGGTGAATATGTACTTGAGGCTCTTGTGGTCGGTGAAGACCTCACACTGATTCCCCACAAGGTAATGTCTCCATATCTTCAAGGCATGAACCACGGCTGCTAACTCCAGATCGTGGGTCGGGTAGTTCAGCTCATGCGGTCTCAGCTGTCGGGAGGCGTAGGATATCACCTTCCCATCTTGCATCAAGACACATCCCAAACCTTGGCGGGAAGCATCGCAGTAGACGTGGAAGTCCTGCTGGATGTCCGGCAGAGTTAAGATCGGGGCTGACACAAGCTTCTTCTTGAGAGTCTGGAAGCTCTCTTCACAATCGGAGGTCCATTCAAACTTTACTTCTTTCTGCAGCAGTCTGGTCATTGGCTTGGCGATCTTGGAAAAATTCTCGATGAACCGGCGGTAGTATCCGGCCAATCCGAGAAAGCTTCGGATCTCGGTCACAGTCGTGGGCTGCAGCCAGTTGGTTACTGCTTCCACGGTGGTTGGGTCCACTGCTATTCCTCCGACAGATATAACATGGCCGAGGAACTTCACCTCAGACGACAAAAATTCGCATTTGCTGTATTTGGCGTACAGTTGCTGCTCCCTTAGCTTTCCGAGGGTCAGACGGAGGTGAGTCTCGTGTTCTTCCTTAGTCTTGGAGTAAATGAGGATGTCGTCGATGAATACCACGATGAACTTATCCAAGAACTCCATGAATACATTGTTCATCATGTTCATGAAAAATGCCGGGGCATTCGTGAGTCCGAACGACATCACTGTATACTCGTAGAGTCCATAGCGGGAGGTGAAGGCAGTCTTGGGTATATCCTCTTCTCTAATCCTCAATTGGTGATAACCCGACCTGAGGTCGATCTTGGAAAACACCGAGGATCCCTTCAGTTGGTCGAACAGATCGTCGATCCGAGGCAATGGGTACTTGTTCTTGATGGTTACATCGTTTAAGGCTCTATAGTCCATGCACATCCTTTTAGTCTTGTCCTTCTTCAAGGGAAAGATAACCGGGGCACCCCAGGGTGAGGTACTCGGTCGGATGTACCCTTTTTGCTCCAGGTCTTCTATATTGCTCTTGACCTCGGCTAGTTCGTTGGCGGCCATCCGGTATGGACGCTTGGAGATTGGAGTTGTCCCGGGAACAAGTTCGATTCTGAATTCGATGTCCCGCTTGGGAGGAATTCCTGGCAGGTCTTCCGGGAAGACGTCCGCGAACTCCTTGACTATGGGTACTTCTTCAAGGGCTAACGAGTGGAGGGATGCATCGAGTGGCTTGCGACTGGTCATCCGAAAGGTGACGGCTTCGCCTTCAGGGTTGGTCACCGTGACGGACTTGCTGGCACAGTCGATCACACCCTTGTGCTTCATCAACCAATCCATCCCTAGGATGAGGTCGAGTCCGGTGCACTTTAGGAGAACTGGTTCTGCCCTGAACAGTACTCCTTGGATCTCTATCTTAACCTTAGGGCTGTATAAGTGAGCTAAGGTCTTATTGCCTGGAGTGGCAATCATCATGGGGACGGGTAGAGGGAGTACTTCCAATCCGTTGATTTTCGCAAAATCTTCTGAGATGGAGTGTGTTGCCCAGAGTCGAATAATATTATGGCCGGTACGGAATTTGCGGTAAACGTACCGAGCACGACTTCCGGAGCTTCCTGAGCTTCCTCCGCGCTGATGTGGTTGACGCGGGCACGTACCGCCTGGTTGGGTGCCGCGCCTTGGGGCTGCTTGGGGTGGGGACACTGGTGCGAATAGTGCCCTTCTTTGCGGCAGTTGAAGCAGACGATCGGCCTCCCTTGGCGGTCCTTCAAGATCGGGGCCTTGGCAGCTGACGTCGGCTGTGCGTCTGGAGCTGGTGGAGCGGGGCGAGGATGCCCGGCAGTGGATTCACTGGCGGCGTGAGGTGGCCTGTAGGCGAGCTGAGGATGGTAGGCGGGCGCTGGTGGCGGAGGGATGAAGCAGGGCCTCCGAGAGTTCGCCTGCTGATGCTTGAAGGCGATCATCTTCCTCTTCTTGAGGTCCAGCTTGTTTTGCTCAGTCTCTAGGATGAGCGCTTTATTGACTAGCCATTGGAAGTCGGCGTAGTCGGTGGCGACGAGTTGGATGGACAGCTCATCTTTGAGTCCCCGGAGGAACTTGGCCTGGCGGAGGGCGTCGGTGCGCACTTCTTCTGGTGCATAGCGAGCGAGGCAGTTGAACTCATGGAGGTTCTCCATGACCGTCCCACTGCCCTGGTGCAGGTCGCGGAACTCCTGCTGCTTCACCGCGATGACACCGGCGGGGACGTGGGCGACACGGAAGGCGATGGTGAACTCCGCCCATGTCACCACGTGGTCCTCTGGCTGGGACTCACGGTAGTTGTCCCACCATTCGGCGGTGGGACCCTGGAGCTGGTGAGTGGCGAAAGCCACTCGCTCCCGGTCGGTGCAGGGAAGGAGATCAAGCTTCTTCCCGATGGTGCGGAGCCAATCTCCAGCCTCCATGGGGTTGGTGGTGCTCGAGAAGATGGGCGGGTGCACGCGCAGAAACTCCAAGAGTTGGGGAGCAGGGTGTGGGTGCTGGTGCGCGTGGGGCAGGTTCCCTCGTGCTGCAGTCGGTCCAACTGAGCCTGTTGGTGCTGCATTTGGGTGAGGAGGGCGGTGGTCAGTTGGTTCTGATTCGCCATCATCTCCGCCAAAGTAGGGTGGTTGGCGGATGGCGACCCAGACTGACGCGGGCCCGTCGCACCCCAGTTGGGCACAACACCTTCGGGTGTGCCGCGGCTTCCTCCTTGACCGTTGTTGGAACCGGTGTTCTGGTGGTCGGCCATCGTCTGAATACATACAAAGTTATAAGGTAAAAGATAGTAATATAACCAACAATGCCTCGTAAGGTTCATACATATTTATGAAATGGTGAAAAATTGTTCATTACAACCAAGCTCTTATTCCACCTACAACACACTCGTTGCAGATGGCACCATATACGAAATTTATTTAAATTAGCGGCCTCTAACGCCTACTCGCCACCGGAGGCGGTCTCCGTGCTCTCAGAACCACGGGTGCGCGGCTCCAGAGGGATGGTGGGTTCGAGAAAATTCTCGATGATGGAGTCGGAGACGAGGCCGGGGCGTGGTGCAGGGGCGCTGGTGGAGGGCCTGGCGGGAGAGGGGTGTGGCAGGATCCTCTTGGGGCGAGGGAGGGGCTCACGGATGGGCTTCTTCCTCCTTGGAAGGAGAGGGACCATCTCCGCGATATCCTTCTGTAGCTGCATGATCTTGCGCTGCAGCTCGCCGTTTTGTTGGATCAAGTTCTTCGTCTCCTCACGAAGAAACTCAACCGCCTCATGGTGCTCGTCGGCGTCGAGCACCGCCTCGGTATGGAGATCGTCCATAGCCTGCAGAAGACACGACTGCCGGGCCATGACCGGATCACGCACGGAGTGAACTCCGAGGTAGATGCTGCGGTGGGCGCCGGGAGTACGCTTCGGCACAAGCCGGAAGGACGAGTTCTGAAGACGATCGTCGTAGATCATCCTCAGCTCCATGAGGGCCTGAAGGGCGACTCGTTGGCAAGCGACGTCGAAAGTCGGGCCTCCAAGTGCGGTGGTGTATGGCGGCAGATGCTCCCCGGAGCCATGGACGGTGAGGGAGACGTCACAAGGCCCGGCGAACTCGTCGGGGTACACTCCTTGGAATTCGGGCTCGAAGAGGAACCCGAGGAAGGTGAGCATCATACGGAGCTCCCGGACGAAGCCCTCGTAGTGCCGGCAGTAGCTGTGTACTTGATATACTGGCATCTACAAAATAGCAAGTTGAATAAAAGTGAGATGAGGAACAAAGTTTATAAAGTAGATTTTCAAGAAATAATTTTCGGCAGCTAATGGCTAGGTGGGTCCGTTTGGCTTCCTACAGTCAAGTCGGCTCTGATACCATCTTGTAGTGCCCCGATTTATCGAAATCAGAACATTATTGAATTTCATAAGAAAAACAATAATCCAAGAGGTTCATCATGCGACAACATACATACGAAAAACGTTCATGGTGCGCAGACCATATTATTACATAAGAGTAAAATTAAAATAATAAAAATAAACTGCATGACGAACGCCTTCTTCAGGATCTTTCTTCTTGACTGGGTCGCTATTCCAGACCATCCTCGTAGTAGGCATCCTTTGTGGGGTCCAACGGGTATGAGTACAAAAAGTACTTAACAAGCCACCGCAAATGCATGTAATAATGCAGGAAAATAAACAAGGAAGGGTAATGGCTCAAAGTGCGAAAAAGTACATTTATGATCGTTGCATTTAGTGTAGTCCAATTTAATTGTACGGAAGAGTAAACATGAGTATCAAAATCACCATCTAACTCGAGGAGTACGTTTTACCTCCTCGCGCAACAGTCCTTACATGTCAACCAACATGCACATACATATTCAAAGTAATCTAACTGTGGGATGTCATGCAACTCGCCCTTGACCATGGGCTCGGCTTTTCGAAAAGATTTATGACTCTGATCAGAGATGTACTACTGTACCCACAAGGCATGCACTCATCCCAAACGAGATGACCCATACCATGGGAACTCGTGCCAAAACCTCGACATGAAGTGTTCCAAGCGATAACCACCCGCTCTAGGTTTCGTCGGCGCGTCGGGCCGCATCCCGGCTAACGTCGCACCCCCTTTTGCGCCACGTCGGTAAAGCCACCCGTAGGTGCAGCTTGACCCATCTCCAAATGGTGGCCTCGGTTTGGAACAACCCATACCTTAGTTAGGACTTACCCACTAGACTTGTGGTTAGTACGGATGTGTATTGCAACGAATCCCTCAGACCGGTCCTTATAGTGCCCCGGGTGCTACCGACCAATGCCCTAGCTTGCACCCGGAACCCACCATGCATACACTCACAACCATAACTCATCACCAACAACATTCCAAGGATAAGAAGTATCGGGGATCATATAGTAGAACCATCTTACTACGACTCATTTTTATCCTATAGCAATCGTGTCAATACATTGGACGCTAGCTAATAACATTAACCAAATGGTGACAAGGGGGTTTAAGCGAGATAGCATGGCTTGGGTTGCACGTCAATGTCGGGGGATCCTAAATAAATATAATGTAGGGGTTTTCATTGGACTAATGCACATATATAACCTATGTGTTTTAGCGATAGTTTAATCAAACATGGTTTCAATATGCTCAAGAAATTGGTTTGGTGACTTGCCTTGTTCAGCAAAGGGGGAGGGAGGAACTTCGGGGAAGTACTCCGGCTCCTCGACAGCGTCGTAGTCTTTCCAATATAAATAAAGTAAAATAAAATAAATACAACATCCAATCTAAACAATATAAAATCTCACAACAAGCCTATAGGTTTAAGTTGATTTAAGTTAAAGAAAACAAGTTGTTATGTTTCTGAAGCCTATTTCATAAATAATTTAAAATGAATCAAAATGAAGTATTGTCTTTCCTAAAAGGGATTTTAAGTGTGAATAATCCCCTCTTAAGTTTTCTAATTAATTTAATATGAATGGTTCAGAGAAAACTTAGTGGTTTTAGTATATAAACAGAAAGAAATAAATATAAATTTTTCTGAAGTTTAAATATTTGAAATTATATTTTAATCCTAAGGTCATTTGAATACTTATTTAAATAAACATGGAAAATCCAAAGTAAACCTACTGTTTTTATTGCATAAACATGTAGAGAATAATATTATGAATTTTCTGAAATTGGAATGGCATTTTTTAGGGTCCAAATGCGCCAGATATGAATTTTAAAAGTTTAAAAGTATTTCTGGAATTCATTTTCAATTTTTAAACCCCTCGGGTCCACGGTGAGCCAGGCCCACGGTGAACCCGTGCACTGTGCGCGTGCGCCGGATCAAGATCCACCGTTGGATCATGATCGGGCGGTCACGGGCGAGGCAGGGGAGTTAAAGTGACGTGGACGACCAGGATTAAAACGTTGAACCGGTATGCGATGAACGATCCAGATCAACCGCGGGTTTTAAAAACTAACGGACGCATGAGATTAAAACATACCCCTTCGCACATATCTAACGGATCGGATTAAATCGCATGCGGGAATTAATCGTCACCGTCGGATCCAGATCGCACGGTCGCGCGTGAATCCGACACGGCACGGGTACTCTGCCCGTGTCGGTCGTCTTCTCCGGCGACGGCGAACGGGCCAGAGGCCACGGCGAGCGACGACGGTGGAGTCTAAGGCCTAAAACGGAAAGAGGGCGCCATGGGGATCATGAGGGTACCCTTGCGGTGACGAACGGTCGACGGAGCTAGGCCGGCGACGAGCGGAGGCGGCGAAGGCGTTCGGGTCCTCGGCGGCGACGGTGATCCGGCGGGGTTCGTCGTCGACGGAGGGGTGGCCGGGGTTGGTGAGGTTTGTGCGGTCGTAGCGGTGTGGTCGGCGAGGACGGAGGAGGACTCTGGCGACGGTGAGCAGCGGCTGGAGGACGGGAGGCGGTGGTGCGCTAAAACGAGTGTCTCAGGCGTTCGATTCGGTTCTGGACCGCGAGAGCGTGGGGGTCTAACGCGGCGAAGGCCGGGGGTTTAAATAGGGTCACCGGCGGAGGCCGCATGCATGGAAAGCCGAGAGGGCTGACAGGTGGGGCCGTGACGTCGGGTGCACGCGCGAGGGGAGGTAACCGGTGCCGATAGGTGGGGCCGGGCGAGTGTGCGGAGAGGAGGTCACTGACGGGCGGGGTCCACTAGTCAGCTGGCGCGCGCGAGGAGGAGTGGGCTGGGCTGGCCGGGAGAGAGAGAAAGAAGGGAGGGGAGCCCATTACTGTTTTAAAGTTTTTCTGAATAAAAATAATGCCAGGAAATAGATTAAAATCTTAGGGCTACTTCCAAGGTTGGTAAAAATTTATAAAAATTCTCAAAAATATATTTTGGTCTTAGGATCATACACAAAAAGTTTCACTTCCTAGTTTGGCCATCTCCTTTATGTTGTAGTTCAAAAGGGTATAAAAGAGTATTAAAGGTATTTTCAGAAATATAAATTCCAGTATATTGAATTTAAATAATATTTTTATTGTTTTGGAAATTTGGGGTGTTACAGTACACCCCCTGGAATTCAGGCTCGAAGAGGAACCCGAGAAAAGTGAGCATCATACGGAGCTCCATGACTGTGGACTTGGTAGACTGGCATCTACAAAAACAACAAGTTGAAGAAAAGTGAGGGGAGGAACAAAGTTTATAAAGTAGGTTTTCGAGAAATAATTTTCTGTAGCTATTGGCTAGGCGGGTCTGTTTGGCTTCCTACAGTCAAGTCGGCTCTGATACCATCTTGTGGTGCCCCGATTTATCGAAATCGGAACATTATTGAATTTCATAAGAAAAACAATAATACAAGAGGTTCATCATGCGACAATCGTACATACGACAGTATTCATGGTGCGCAGACCATATTTATTACATCAGAGTTAAATAAAGACAATATTAAAAATAAATGCATGACGAACGCCTTCTTCAAGATCTTTTCGCTTGACTGGGTCGCTACTCCAGACCATCTTCATAGTAGGCATCCTCTGAGGTGTTCAACGGGTATGAGTACAAAAAGTACTCAACAAGCCACCGCAAATGCAGGTAATAATGCAAGATAATAACAAAGGAAGGATAATTGGCTAGAAGTGCGGGAAAATACATTTTCAGTTATTGCATTTAATGTAGTCAAGTTTTATCATGCGGAAAAGTAAACATGAACAATAATATCATCTAACTCGAGGAGTACGTTTTACCTCCTCGCACAACGGTCCTTACATGCCAAACCATCATGCACATACATATCAAAAGTAATCTAACCGTGGGATGTCACGCAACCCGCCCTTGACCGTGGGCTCGGCTTTTCGAAAAGATTTATGACTCTGATCAGAGGTGTACTACTGTACCCAAGAGGCATGCACTCATCCCATACACCAAAGTGTAACGAAATGACCCATACCACGGGAACTCGTGCCAAAACCTCGGCATGAAATGCTCCAAGCGATGACCACCCGCTCTAGGTTTCGCGGCGCGCCGGGCCGCATCCCGGCTAACGTCGCACCCCCTTTTGCGCCACGTCAGTACAAGCCACCCGCAGGTGCTGCTTGACCCATCTCCAAATGGTGGCCTCGGTTTGGAACACTCCATACCTTAGTTAGGACTTACCCATTAGACTTATGGTTAGTACGGAAGTGTATTGCAACGGATCCCACAGACCGGTCCTTATACCACCCCGGGTGCTACCGACCAATGCCCTAGCTTGCACCCGGAACCCACCATGCATTCACTCACAACCACAACTCATAACCGACATAATTCCAAGGATAAGCATAACGGGGATCATATAGTAGAACCATGTTGCTATGACTCATTTTTATCCTATAGCAATCGTGTCAATACATTGGACACTAGCTAATAATACTCATCATATGGTGACAAGGAGGTTAGGCGAGATAGCATGGCTTGGGTTGCACATCAAGGTCGGGGGGATCCTAAATAAATATATTGTAAGGGTGGGGCCCGGGTGTCAGTACGGGCGCGAGGAAGGGAGTGGGCTGGGCTGGTCGTGAGAGAGAGAAAGGGGGGAGGGCCCGTTATTGTTTCAATACCTTTCTGAATAAAAATAATTAGAGAAAATGAATTAAAATATTTGGGCTACTTCCAAGGTTGATAAAAATTTGTAAAAATTGTCAAAAATATATCTTGGCCTTGGGATCATATACAAAATTTTCTAGCTCCTGGTTTAGCTATTTCATCTAGGTTTTAGTTCAAAATGGTTAAGGAGGGCATTAAAGGTATTTCCAAAATAATTAATTCCAGGAAATTGGATTAAATAATGTTTTTATTTTTTTTGAAAATTTGGGGTGTTACATGTAGACGCTGTGCGGGCTCCCCAGAGTGTGCATAGGCATGAAGCGATAGCCCGTGTCGTAGAGCTGGCTGTCGTAGATCACCCGGAGCTCGGTGAGGGCCTGAAGTGCGGTGCGCTGACTGGCCACCAGAAAGGTGGGTCCTCCGGCTCGGTAAGTGTGGGCTGTCTGCGTGGAAGGGCGAATGACAATGGTGACCTCATAGTATCTCTCGTTCTTGTCGGGGAAGACTCTGTGGAACATCGTCTCGTGCTCGAACCCGAGGAAACTGACGAGCATGCGAAGCTCGCGGACGAATCCGACCTCATCGCTGAGAGTCCCACTCATGGTATGGACCGGCATCTACAAAAGAGAAATTTTTTGTAAAACTCCCGAAGACGAGAGGGTAAGTAGTTTTGTAAGAAAATATGGTTAATATAAGTCCTAGGGTCAGGTCTGTTTGGCTTCCTATAGTCAAGTCGGCTCTGATACCATCTTGTAACGCCTAGATTTAATAAATCCGGACCTTTATTGAAATTCCATAGAAAATCAATAAAACAAGACGTTCATCACACGACCACTCAAAATACAACAAGCATTCATGGTTCGTAGACCATATTAATACAAAAGTGTTAAAATAAAAGAGAAACTAATAAAATAAGGGTCCTAGATGAACGCCTCCTTCTAGTATCCCTTGACTGGGTCGCTACTCCAGACCTTCATCCTCCTCATAGTAGACGAGCTCTGTTGGTGTAAGTCAATGGGAGTGAGTACAATCGTACTCAGCAAGCCACCGAATGCAAATATAATGCATGGTAATAACAAGGAAGGTAGTGGCTAATTTCGCGGAAAAACATATTTGTAAAGCAATTAATGTAATCAGTTTATTAGTACAGGAAATTGTAAACATGTGTATGCATCATCTTCTAACTCGAGGGGTACAGTCAGCCCACCCTCGTTCAATAGTCCTTACATGCCATGAATAACTCAACCAATCAAACAATTGTAAACTAACTGTGAGAAGTCACACAACCCGCCCTTGAACGTGGGCTCGGCTTTTCGAAAAGATTTAAAACTCTGATCAGAGGTGTACCACTGTACCAACAAGGCACATACTCATCCCATACACCAAAGTGTTATGAGATGACCCATACCATAGGAACTCGTGCCAAAACCTTCCGTATGGAATGCTCCAATCCGACAACACCCTCTTATGTGTTTCATATGGTGCCCCGATGCGTCGAGCCAACACCATACCCCCTTGAGCCACGTCAATACAAGTCACCCGTAGGTTGCCCCTTGCCCCCTCCACTATGGTGCATCGAGTCGGTTTGTTCCATACTTCCAGTTAGGACTTACCCATTAGACTTGTTGTTAGTACGGAAGTGCTTTGCAACAGATCACGTAGACCGGTCCTTATAGTGCCTCGGGTGCGACCAACCAATGCCCTAGCTTGCACCCGGAACCCACCATACTTATAACGTAGCCAACTCCAACAGAATATAGAGACGAGAATAATGGGGAAATTCATATAGTAGAATCCAACTATCTACGACTCATTCTTTTATCCTATAGCTGTTGTGTAGGTACATTGGACACTAGCTAATATAATATTGTAGTGTGACAAGGAGTTTAGGCTCAATAAACATGGCTTGGGTTTACACACAAGGACGGGGATCTAATAAATATAATTTAGGGCTTGATATTAGACTAATGCATTATTATCCTATGAGTTATAGCGATAATTTATTAAAACATGGGCTCAATTATGATCAAAATTGGGGTTGTGACTTGCCTTGATCTGCAAATGATCCTTAGGGGTTTTTATTCATTTATTTATTAAGAATATTTTGTGCCAAAGTGACATAGTGTTTTATGGCATAAGTATGTAGAGAATAAAAAGAGGAATTTAACAAAATTTGAATGGTGTAAATTTGGATTTAAAATGAGCAAGTTATGAATTTTCAAAGTTTAAATCAATTTCTGAATTTTATTTTAAATAGAAAACAGTCTCTGGTCCACGGTGAACCAGGTTCACTATGAACCCATGAATGTGCGCGTGGACCTGATAGCCTAGAGCCATTCGATCAAGATCCAAAGGCTGGAGGCGAGGCGGGGGTTTTAAGTGGCAGTGGACGATCGAGATTAAAAGGGATCGAACCAGTACGTGTGGACGCACGAGATTGAGCCAGGGTTTTAAATAGCGATCAACGGCTGTGAGGGCTCCGTACCGGTTTGACCGGATGGATGGCCCAGATTACACCCGTGCAGGTTATAATCTAAGCCCTCCATCACGGATCGGACGACTGAGAGTGTGTTCGACACGGCACGCGTTAAGGGGGCAAGTACCCCCTTCGTTCCCGGCTCCGGTGGTCTCCAGCACGGCGGCGATGGCGAGGGGGCTAGGCCCTAGATCTCGGCTGAAATGGAAAGAGGAGACAGCGGTCATGACCGTACCTGCGATGGCGGAGGTGGGTGTTTGACAGCGACCGACGACGATGGTAGATGGTGAAGGTGTTTCGGGTGGTTGGCGGCGACGGCGATCCGGTGGCGCTTGGGTTCAACGGAGTTGAGTCCAACGTCGGGTCGGCGATGATGGTTCCGAGGGTGGCGACAGAGTGGACGGCGGGGGCCTGTGGCGGTGGTGAACGGTGGCCGGAGGTGGAGGAGTGCTAAAGGCCGAAAAATGGCAGCGGCACTCTAGAGTGCTCTGGCTAGGGATTTAGGGGTGGGCAGAGTGCAGCGGAGGCCGAGGGCTTAAATAGGGGCTCGTCGGTGTTGATATGATAAGGTAAACGGAGGAAACCCAAGAGGGTTCCAAAATTTCTCCGGCGAGGTTCCATTTTCTCGGTTACTAGCCATAAACGACGAAAACGCATGGGGATTAGGGGGAATGTGATCGCCGGTGGATGGTAAGGCATGGCATGGGCCCAATTCGGTGCATGGCGGCTGGCGGAGGCGGATTTGGCAGGAGGTCTCGTCGGCGATGGAAATGGGGATCCCTTTCCATTGGGAAAGAAGGTCCCGACAGGTGGCCCCCACCTATCGGTGAGTGAGTGCGAGGGGAGGGGTGCCAACAGGTGGGACCAGGCGGCCAGGGATTGAGGCGCGGGCCGGCGAGGCTGACAGGCGGGGCCAAGCTGACGCGGGCGCGGGAGAGGAGAGAGGGGGAGTGCACCGACAGGTCGGTCCCACCTAGCGGTGACACAAGGCTGGACTAGGTTGGGCTTGGGGAGGATTCGGGGTTGGCAGCACAAAAGGATTTAAAATGCATTTTCTAATTAAAATAATTCCAGTAATTCATTTATTTGATTAAATGTTGAATCAATGTTGATAAAAATTTGTAAAAAATCTTAAATTATATCTTGGCCTCTAGATCCCATCATAAATTTTCTAAGTTCAAATTTGAAGTATTCCTTCATGTTTGGCTTTAATAGGATTCTTTTAGTATTTTCTTTAATTTCATAAATCCTTTATATTCCAGAAAATCCATTTTATTTATTTTATTTATTTTTAATTCTTGGGATGTTACACGCACCCCTCGCGTGCGAAGGGGGCTTTAGAAGAATCCAAGACTGCAAAGGCTGACCATGTCTACTCTGCAAAAGTTGATGCTGTCTCCTCTGCGAAGCTGACAAAAGAAGCCTCCAAATAAAGTAGACTACCAATTGTACCCCCTGTTCTGATGAGACAAAACCTGTGTAAACCCTAGGGGTAAAATAGTCTATTCACAAGCCTGAATAGTGCCTATAAATAGTGGAGGCTAGCTAGGCAACAGTAACACTTTGAGTAGTCATTTTTGAGCTCCTGTGCTAGCCGCCATACTCTCGTGTATTCATCATGTGAGTTCATTTTGTGTTCCATGTTCAAGCAATGAAATTTTGATTTTGTTTTCATTTACTGTTTGAACTTGTATGCCTACTTTGCACTGCATGTCTTGATCTCTTTGTGCCTCACTTCTTCCCGTGTTGAGTTTATTGCACTGGAGTGTTTTTGGAGAAGTGTGTGAGTGATCTGTGCTTGTGAAGTGTGATTTCCTCAGTGTGTGTTTGCTCTGTGTAAACTGAGGCTAGCCCTCTCTGATTACTAGCGAAGCACTGTGTCTGGCTTAAATCGAAGCCTGTTTTCTTCTCTTGACGAAGTCCTTAGCTCAGTGTGCACTGTGAAGTTTAGTCCTTCGAAGTACAAAGCCTAGTACCAGTTGCTAGTGCTGAGTATCTGATCGAAGTCCTCAGAGGAAAGTCATCTCTTGTGAAGGGTGAAATGCGAAGTTTGCTCGAAGGCACCCAGTATGCGGAGCCTGCACTGACTTAGCTGAGTTGAGTTTTTGGAGTTGTGGGTGGAGCGAAGTCTTCTTGACTTCAAACTTTTGCTCCTTGCGAAGCCTGGTTTCGGAGCTGTGAAATACCTCTGAACCAGAACTTCAAAGGGTGTGTTCGAAGCCTGTTCCGCAGAAGACATAATTAAAACATAAGGCTATTTTTAGTCTGAAATTTTAAAAGCTCCGATTCACCCCCCCTCTGGTCGCCGTTTCTGGTCCAACACAACACTATCGCAACAGAAAGGGTAAACCTATGTCTTAGAAAGATTTACTTTCAGCCCAGATGCTTTACCAAAAACATCAAGGTTTGCCTTCATGCAGCTCAGTTCCCTTGGGCAGGCATTTATGAAGAACCCAACGTCGTCTGCATAATACCGCTTGACCATAACGGAAGCAGGTACCCATTTCTTTTAGCATGTGCGATAAGTTTTTCAGAGGATCTAAAGCAAGCACAAATAACATTGGTGATAAAGGGTCGCCTTGCCTGACCCCTTTACCATGCTTGAATGAAAGCCCCGGCCTGCCATTTAGAATGATCATAGAGGAGGAAGAGGCCATAAGCTGACATATCCAATTTATCCAACTCTCACAAAGACCTTTATGATGCATAACTTCTAGTTATAAGCCCAATTGATCGAGTCAAAGGCTTTCGAGATGTCCAATTTTATAAACAGTGAGGGGATTTTCTTGCGTTTGAGTTGTCTGATACTGTTTTGTACTAATAGAAAGTTTTCATGCAGGCTTCTTTTCTTTATAACATAAGATTGGTTATTGTCTATAAGTGTTGTCATATGCGATGCCAGCTAGGATGCCAGAAGCTTTGTAATTATTTTAGTGAAACTGTGCATGAGACTTACAGGCCTGAAATCCGAAGGTTTTTCTGCAGCCGCCTTTTTAGGCAGAAGAACAAGATTAGTTGTGTTGAGCCTGTTTATATAGTAGGATCCCGAAGTTAGGAAATGGTTTATAGCCATGAGTAGATCACCTTTGATAGTATCCCAACACCTCTTGTATAAGTTAGTATTAAACCTGTCTGGCCCAGGAGCTTTATCATTTGCTAGAGACCTGATTACATTCTGTAATTTTTCCATCGTCGCGAGGTTTTCAATGTTGTCTACAATTGATTGCTCCGGATATAGCACATCCTAGTTAAGTGCTGCTGACCTGGGTCCCAAGGTCCAAAACTATCCATGAAATGTTTCAGAAGTATGCTTGCTTTGCTCTACTGATCAAAAAATTTCATACTCCTTGACTCTAGGAACAAAATGAAGTTATTTGATCTACGCTTAGACATTTTAGATGGAAAAATTTTGTATTTGCATCACCCAATTTCAACCAGCTAAGCCTTGATCATTGACGGAAAATATTTTTTTGGATAGCAGCTAATCCGAGTAATTGCTTTTTAAGGCTGGCGTAAAGTTCCTTTTCCAAGCTTGTAATGCTTCTTTGTTCCATTGCCCGGTCAAATAGGAAAATAACCTTTGTCCCAATATGGAAACAAATCTTGATGCTTCCAAAATTTCTAGAGCTCCACTGCTTGAGCTCCACTGCTTGAGCTCCACTGCTTGAGATGTTTGGCCAATCTATTCAACTTATAGTCAAACTGCCAAATTGGATCGGAAATGTGAGTTGATGATGACTTCCAGGCATACTTAACATTATCTTGAAAATCATCAAGTTTCAAACCAAAAATGTTTAGCTGGGACCACCTAGGGTAGTTGTGTTAACACTAACAGGCAATGATCCGAAATGGCTGAGGACATGCAAGTAAGAACAAAATCTGGGTGCTCATCACTCTAGATAGCAGAGGCAAAAACATGGTCTATTCACGTTTGGACTAGTGGGTTTGCATTGTTGCACCAAGTGAAATGCCTCCCACATATGTTAATCCTTTTAAGCGATAGACGGTTGATTGTTTCTCGGGATTCATTTAGGACTGACCTGTTAAAGTTTCCCCTTCTTTTGTCACTAGCACTGAATAACATGTTGAAATCCCCCATCAAAAGCCAACTAGGTAGAACTACAGGTTTTAGGAGCTCAATTTCCTTTAATAACAATCTTTTTTCGTGTAGCGTTTGAGGACCATAAACTCCAAATATAGACCATTTCATTCCATTCACCAAGGAGGTCACTTCAACTGTGATGGTGTGTCCTGTTACAAGAGTTGTGTGCATGGTAAATTTATCATCATCCACCGCAATCAAAACACCACCACGGGTGTTCATTGCATGAAAAAAATGAAGGAATTTGCAAAACGAGCTCCTAGGAAAGATGTCATCAACTGCTGATCAACCCTGGCTAACTTAGTTTCTTGAATGCATACAACTGACGGGGAGATAGAGTTAATGAACTGGTTAACCACTCACTGCTTAGCCAGGGAATTAAGTCCCCTTACATTCTAACAGATCAAATTTAAGTGGTCCAAATCCATACGTAAATACCATTACAACAACAACTTATGCACCAAACCGTAGGTTTTCCAGCGCCATACAACCAAAATTTGTTGTTGCTCATAGTCTTTCTACTACTGAAACTATTGCTTATTTTTCCATCTTCAGCTTGCTGGCCTTTAGGCTTCCATCTGTTGATAAGAGCCTGATGCATTCTGTTTTTTGATGCCCTTCAGCAATGCCTCGCCCCCCAAAAGACACAAGCTCCTTGATGGCCTTCATTGCCGAAGGACTGATTGGTTGTTTGAAGAGAGCTGTGAGTTTCTGCGATGGCGATTCATCAAAGTTAGAATTGTTTAGACCAAGTTTTTTCGCCAAGATTTCTAGAGCAACAGTCGAAGGCCCTTTTCCCGCTGGATTTTTTGCAGCCAGCCGGGAGCTACGCCAGCTAGCCGACGGCAAGATGTTTTGCTTCTTCTCACAATGTACCTTTGGTGGCGTGTTGAGGATTGGTTGTGGGAGGGACGCTGATACTTGATTAATGAAATCATCCAGCTTTGAATTAAAATCCACAGAAGCTGCAACCAGCTTGTCCTGAGCATAGCCCTCTTCAGCTAAGCTTCCTTATGTCTGCAAAGGTATCACATGAAATTGTTGAGACGAGACAGCATACTGTAAACCTCTGTATGAGTTCCACTCTTCCTGCATAGGATCAACAATGTTACATATTGACTGATTATAAAGGACAGTGCTTATAAAACTCAAATCATCACACAACAGTGTTTTATCCTCTACCTTATCCTTCCTAGATGGGATGGCTTGAGGAGCCGCACCCACTCCAGATGCAGATTGTTGCTTGTGAACCCGCGTGCCACCCACTGGAGGCCTATTTTGAGGAATCGCTCGCGGTTCATCCTGTTGGCCAATCCGTGACCAAATGGATTTTCCACGAGACGCTCTACTACGGTCAGATCCTCCTTCAGGGTCTTTATCATTGTCTCTAGGATGAGGGGGTTTAAGATAACCACACGTATCAGGATTACGAACAAAGTATCTAGACACCTCATCATCCGATACACAGTAAACCCAATCATAGGATTGTGGCTTCACATGACCAGAACGTGCTCGAAAAGATAGCTTCTCAATTCTATCTATATGAACTAAGACTTTGTAAGCATGGGCTAATTTTAGGCTTGTTAAAGACACTGGTATAGGGGCTACATTCAGTTCAGGGGTGATCTGATTGTTTTGGTCAGAGTCTGGATTTGAAATTGTTAGCTAAACAGTCTTAGAGATTCCATCCGGGTGCTAACACCATACCCACAAATCAAAAGTTCTGGTATAGTTAAAGTTTCTCGTGTATTCCTCAACAAAATGCACCGAACAACTATTAGCTACCACTTGCGCAACCACTTTATCATTCCTTGCATGTAAAGGAAACCCTTCTAAGCAAAGACGCACATGGAAAGGTAATGCATTTGGACTGGAATGAAGCTTGACATCCCACGCCCTAAAGACATAAGTCCTACCATTAACTATAATGTCACCAACTTCACATGCCGCATTTCTAACCTGAGCGCTAGCTAGGTTTACCAGAAAGTCCTCAGGATGAAACTTGGTCACCTGGATGTCCAAAGAATGGACATTGAAGTAGTGTTGGAAATCTTCTGCAAAGCGGTGTATGTCAACCTTGTCATGATCATCCGGTAGACTGATCTCCCATGCCACTAGGGTGTGGTTAGACAACCCAATCACCCTCTCATTGATCTCTCCCGATGCTGCAACGAAAGTGAACTCTTTCTGGGGGCGGTCCCCCGTAATCCCTAGAATTTGCGAGCTCGAGAAGATAGGTTCCATGTCTGCCGGTGGAGTGGCACTCATAGGGGATGGGGTTGAGGGTTTGAAGGTGTGCTTAGAGTTCCTCTCTGGGGACCAATACTTATAAAAAACAACCTGGTTGGTGCCCTTTAATGCGCATTGAGCTGAGATGTGGCCAACCGAGTTACACCTCCAACATCTAGTAGGTTCTTTGCATACGACGACTTTATGCTCTCTGGAAAGACAATTTAAGCATTTCCCTGACATGGCTTGAAGGAACTTAACCCTATGACGAGATCTCAAATCTTTTGCTTGTTGAGGAGGCAATGCAGTATCTTTCCGTCTCCACCAGTATCGTCTTCTGACAGGGGTCCAAGGAGTGTTCTCAGTAGTCTTAAGCCTGGCGAAAATCAGATGCTTGAATCTATCCCCTGAGGACTAAATGCGGTTTGCTGCTTCTCCAACTCGAGCACTTTCATGATTTGACGGTTTAGAATAACACGGTGTAGCAGATGAAACCATAACTGCTGATCCATGGTGAGATAGTGAGTGGGGGCCTCACTGGACAGCGCTGGCAGCGAGATGGGGCACTTCCGAGGTGAATGGTCTTCGTAGGCCGGTGGACGATGATGAATCTTGGGGAACTGGTCCGAAGAGCTCAGCTATAACGAAAGAGTCCCCCATGAGTTCTTGCACAGATCTGGCCGGTGAAACCTCTTCAGAGGCCGTGAGCCCATCAGAGAGACCAATGAGCTCCAAAATGGAGGGGGAATGGTTGGTGTCTTCAAGCGGAAAGCTATCGGAGTGGGAAGGTTGAATGTCTAGGTCGTGGTTGGCTGCGGCGGTGTGGCTAGGGTGGTTGGAGAAGGGGCAGCTAGGGTTGTCGCCTCCGCGGGGGCAAGAGCTCATGGTCCCTCCCTCTTTTGTCGAATCCTTTCTTGCGTCACGGTTTATTGTTGTTCTTGATCTTCTCTTCCTCCTATTTTTCTAGTCCCTCGCAATTACTCCATCTTTTCGTTTATTTCTCTATGCTTACTCGTAGCTAATGTAAAATTTTAGGTCTCTTCTCGGTGACACAATATCTTTTCCTTTGCTTCTATGATAAAGATGAACTGAACACATCAGGAAGAGATTGCATAATGCATTTAGGCTTAACCGAAGTAACTTAAAAGTTAAAATGTTCATGAATCTCGCTATCTTTCATGAAGTCATAGGCAGCCGGATTAAGGCATTAAAGTTTTCTGAAAAAAGTCAACGTGCTACCAAAATAGGTGTGTGGAGTGTGGACGAAGTCACCAGTAACACTTGCCTCTAATTAGACTCAGCAGAAAGAGCAAGAGTCGTTTCTTTACTAAGATTCTAAGAACAAGCTATACTTGGCTATGTACATTGATCGATGTAGAGGCCGGTTCTTTTCTATATTATCTAATTAAAAAACAAGCCAAACAATACGGAGTAGTAAATTTCATCAAAGGAGAATTTGCAAAGCATGTAAGGGTGTGTTTGGTTCTGCTTTTGAAATCTGCTTCTGCTGTGAAAAAGCAGAAAATGAACCAAACGGGTTTACCAAAACTGCTTCTGCTGTAAAAAAGCAGTTTTTTTCTAGTAGTACAAATTTGGAAGCAGCCTGGACCCTGCTTTTCTGCTTTTCTGATTTTTAGTTCATATTAAATAGTATGAATTTAAGGTGTCTTAATTGATTTAACATTATTATGGTTTGTATTGCATCGCATAATTTCATGAGATAATATGTGGTTGTCGGTTACTTTATAAGATAAACTATGTACTTTTTTATTTATCTAATATATTTTTTAGTTATTTAGTTGCATCAATGTTGAGTGTTTCCTATTTATATATATGTATAGAATATTATAATGATGAAAATTACGTAAGTTATAAAAAACCATCAGCTCACAGCAGTTTTTTCACAGCAACTTCAACCAAACGACTTTTAGCTTTTTCACAGCAGGTAGCTTACAACAGTTTTTTCACAGCAGACAATTCACAACAGCTTTTTCACAGCTCACAGCAGAATCAAACGCACCCTAACAATGACCGGAGAAATTGTACTCACCTGGCAACAAAGATTACACATATACACAAATATGAACTGATAAACATGAAGCGATGAACAAGCCAATAACCTCACCTTGTAAACACAACAGCGGAGCAAGATGCAGACAAGAGTAGTTTACAGCATCAAGCATTTACCCGGTATGAATACAAAAATACTGGTGACAATAGCAATGTGTTTAGCGTTTTCAGTAAATGCTAAATCGCTCTCTCTTTTCCACTAGGCAGCAGCTGGAGATCCGGATGAGCCTTTTGAAGTTGGATCTTGACAGCTAATTATTGTTGTGAACCCAATAACTTCTAATAGATAATTACATGAATCTCAGTGGATGGATTGAGTGAGGAGAAGGAGGCCTTTTCTTATTGTTCAGTAATAAATTTAGTATCTGCAAATTTTAAGTTTCACCTAATTATTGTTGCAGTAAGTTCTTGCTATGATGTTTGGTTGTTGAGGCAGTGTTACTGCTTGCCATAATGATCCTAAGTAGTGCTATGCCTCAGTTTTAGAAATCAGGTATGTGTTATGAGCTTATGATATCATGTGTGCTCCTTGTTGTTCATGGATGGAGCATCCATACATCATACTTTGGAGCTGAGAGCTCCTGAGAATTTGTTTCCTAGAGCTTGACTTCAGTTCCCAAATGTTTAATGGAGCATCAAAATATGCTTTATAATCAAGGATGGGAGTATATACTGCACGTCATTACATAATTATTAAAATATCCAATTCCACTTTTAATTTCATTGTATGCTATACCAACTGGTTCTTTTTTAAAGTTCGTTCTCCTATACATAAAAAAATATAGAAACCACATTGTGGGAATTTTATGGACTAACATAAGGATATGTTTAAAACTTTTCTTTGTTTTCTTTGTTTAATCATCAATTTGTAATTAATGTTAAACAAATTAATTTCACGAGGTACGAGAAATATCACGGATACTATAGAGGAAAGGAGGAAGCTAGAAAGTCTAGCTACACTAACATATAGACTGTTTCAAAAAGATACATAATAATTTTCGAATTGTCATACTTCTCATATTAAATGGACCGAGTATAGGTTGTGATGTTTATGGTATTCGTGGCTACATGTCAATTATATTTTAAATTGTAGACATATTTTTAATTAGTCTGGTGCCTCTTTATTTTATTTGAAAGAAGAAAAACTTTGATTTTACAAAGTGAATTCTAGACAAATGTTTTCTTGGCCGCACCACCGATTGAATAATTTGTACTTCTAAGATTTGAATATTAGGCTATCAACAACTAATACATTTATAATTTTTCAGGTTAATAAATACTATGATCTCGGCACTAGCTTCTATGAGTATGGTTGGGGTGAATCTTTCCACTTTGCTCACAGGTGAGTATTGTAGAAAAAATTATTTGTGACCATTGATGAGACATAAGAAAGTAGTTGAGCTTTTGCAAATTGATTAACTTGTACTAGCTGAAACTTGTAATGTTCTTGAATGTTTTGGATGGAACGGAGAATCCTTACGCGAGAGCATCAAACAACATGAGCACTTTCTTACCCTCCAGCTTGGACGGAAACCCAGAATGAAGGTCAATTTAGTTTTATGATCACTTATATTAGCTTTTGGATCACATGCTAATTGTGAATATTAAAGGACCTACAAGTTTATCTTTTAGTTTGATAGGGCGCCCGAGGATGTATCCTTGCCTAGTGGTGATGTAATTGTAGTATGCTTTAAATCATGTTTGATAAGGTTTTAGATCAACTATGAACTACAAATGGAAATCCTAATTAATACCTTATTTTTTTAAGTTTAAAAATCTAACATAGTGACTAAAATAGTTTCCATGGTATTAAATGCACTATCATGTAGTCAAATTGTTGATATGCAAGAGGAGTTAAAAGAGGAGACAGAGGAGAAAATCGTTTCTTGTGTAGGAAACTGAGTCAGCACGCTATCCAAAGCGAGGAAACCAGGTTGCGCGCGTTCGAGCATTTTCGTAGATTCCTGGTGATTTCCTGTTCGCCGCTCCGCTGCCGCGCCGGTGAGCCAGTCTGCTTCCGCACCGCCTGTGCTCTGTCTGTGCTATTCTACTTCCACACCGCTCGTGCTTTGCACGCGCGCCGTCTACTCTCGTCACTCCCCTCGCAGATTCAACTGTATTCTCCCCCACACCGCCGCGTCCGATCAGATCGATCCCCAATTTCTGATCTCGTCTGCTTTTCTTCAAGGTAACGTGCACCACCTCCTCATGATCTCCATAGGATAGCTAGGAGATCAAATCTTCTGCTAGATCAATCAATTATGATGTTTGATCGAGAATATTGGACATTAGCATGATTAGGATAGCTAGGAGATCAAATCTTCTGCTAGATCCCCAATGCTATTTTTACACATGAATATTTGATACCTGATTATAATCTGATTCCATTCTTATCTTCTCTGATTTTAATTTGATTCCATTCTAATTTTTGCCGACGTCCAATTTAACACTAACATTTTTAATATACAATCTGATTCCATTCTTTTCTTCTCTGATTTCAATTTGAACATCATTTTATACAATGAATAGCAGTTTGTGATTTGGTATAATTGATATATATGGCTATATAATTGTTTGCCACAACTCATCAAATATTGTTTATAGTGCATGCATTATGTTATTAATTTTTAATCTACATAGAAACTACTATAGAAATCATGTATTGGGATAGCTAGGTCTAAAACTAAATCTACTGCACTCTCTCTTTTAGAAACCACATACGAAACTATGGGTTGTGGATTGCCTTAGTATACTAGTAAATAGAAATCTAACATATATAGCTGACCACTCTTAGCTTCTTTGGTCCTATTTGGGGAGCTGCAGATTCTCAAAATCAGCTAGTCCGAGTATCTAGTTGGCTGGTTGGAGTAGCTGATTGTTGGGTGTGCTAGTTTTATTTAGTAACATGGTGGGTAAATAAAAATCTGCAGAATCTAAAGAAATTAGGGTTGGCCAGCTTCTTAGCTATTAGGCTTGAATGGACTAGCTGCTTCTTTAGATTTTGAAAATCTGAGCTATACGAGGTATCATTTGGGGAAGCTTCTGGATACTAGAAGGATGTATCCAGCTTGAAACTCCCAAAAGAGTGTGTTGGCGTAAAAGATTACACTAACAGGTTCTCTAAGATTAAGAACTCACAAATAATGGATTTGTGTTGAGAACTATCTCAAGCCCCCGAATTGGATAATAGCTTAAGTAGTCCGAAGTTGTGTATTGAATAACTGAGTATTCGATACCTATTACAGGATAAGAAGGAGGGTATTTATAGGCAAAAAGTCTAAAGAAAAGACCTATTTACCCCTCAATTACATCCGACACAGTAGAAACTATTCGGTACCCCGAACAGGGTTAAAATTGTAAAATCTACCCGAAGTAGGTAGATAAGGCAAACATCTTATCAGACTTTCTATTTTCCACCGAAGCTTCATAGCTTGTGGAGGGCACCTTCGAATTGTAAGTCGAAGCACCTTTTGGCTTAGAAACTTCACCACCTTCGAGCATAAGCATGAGCTTCGAAGCTGATAAGTTATCTTTGATTGTCAATCTCTAAAGTCCTGAGGGTGAAGTATTTTCCCCCAATAGTAGCCCCTCGAATACGCTTCTCCGATTTTAACCTGTATAGTAGGAAAGCAGTATACGCAAGGAATATTTTCATATTCAGAGACTTAGAGAAATTTGAAGGTGTTACAGTTATTCGAAGGATATTTGACCCCGAAGCATCCAGATGATAGTCTCGAACCAGGATTGTTGTGTGAACACTTCGCGAGAAAGAGAACTGTTGCGGAGTTTAAATGTCGTGAAGATCCGTTAATTTTGAGACGTTACTCTTCAAGTAGCCGTTATGCTCTCGAAAAGGTAACGGTCGAAATTTACCGTGGACTAACACCATTTCGCTTCTTGGGCCCACTCACCAGCGACGGAAGTCAAACCTACAATGTGAATGCAATTGAAGCGCAACAGCTAACGGGAGGCTATAAAGGGGAATTGGAATCCACCAAAAACTTTTACTGTGCCTGACATCCGAAACTTACTCTCTTCAACCTCCAGATCTCCCAACTTCTCGAGCGATTGAACCATGGTGATGACTAGCCACACCGTGCCGACAGCAGTAAGTTCTTTGGCACAGAGGGAAGCTTGGGCGGCTTCGGCAGCAGCGGCAATGGCGGGGGCTCTGGGAGACGTTTGTCCCAAGAATCCTCGAGAGCTCCGCCCTCGATCCAAGAAGAAGATCCCCAAAGCTTCCTCATCGACCAATCTACAAGCACCGCGGAGTCCATCGAAGAGGCAGTGGACGGGAATCTAGGACCCAGAATGAGGACTCGGGTCCCCGGAACAGAGTCGACCCGAAGGCCATGAAGCGGAGAAGTTGTAGTCTGCGAAGCATTCATTGAAGCAGGTCTAGGGCTTCCTGCCATCAACTTTTTATCAGAGGTATTAGAAATGTTTCATATTACCTTGCCTCAACTGTCTCCCAACGCCATCGCATGGCTGGCCATCTTCAAATGGGCGCTTCGAGCTGAAGGATGCGAAGGACGATCGGAGATCTTCGCTGCCACCCACGAAGCTATCTGCTAGCCGAAGCCACAAGATGGCCCCGAAGACACCAAGGTGATAACAACCTTCAGAAGTGTTAACTTCCAACTACGGAGGGAGCACGCTCAGCACTTTCCAGTGAAGGCTATCAATGACCGATGGTACACCAACTGGATCCTCCGGTGGTTCTACACCGAGGTCGGAGAAGATTCCCCCTTTGCAGGACCTCTTCAAGAAATTGTGTTTAGGATGGAGGCATAATTCACCCCAAAACCGAGCCTGCTCTCAACGCGGCTAGGGTTACTAACTTCAATAGCCAGCTGCATGAGCATGCGGGACCTGGCTGAAGAGTTTATTGCGCTCTGAATTCCACCTCTTGGAGCCGAATGGCCGATAGCGTTCCCACACGCTTCGGAGGGTGAGCTTCAAAGTCTAGGTAAGCCTTCGATTCTCCTACAATAATATGTTAGAATAAAAATAACATACTTATAATATGCCACCTTTTTTAGCGGCCCCACTGGCATTAGCTCCAGAGCAGATAACGAGAGCCACCGAACGGGTGCTCGGAGCCCCTACGGTGACTGAAAGACAGAAAATAATAGAGCTAGTGGGAAGCTGGGAACGCTCCAACAGAGTGTGGAGGGCCCTCGGAATGGTGCCTCCACCTCTGCCATACTTCAACCCAGCCGAAGCGGCCCCTCGGAAAAGAAAAGCTGTCGCCGAGCCCTCGAAGAAAACCAACAAGACCCCCATCAAGAAAGGGAAAAAGTAGTCAAACCTCCTCCTCAGCTGGCTCCAGAATCCTCTACCTCCTCCCTGGGCATTCGGAGCTCATCCTCGGAGGACTCCGGGAAAAAAGGCTCTAGAAGCAAGGGCTCTAAGGTCCAAATGGCAAAGGACTTTGAAAACTATCTTCTTGATGGCAACGAAGATGAAGCTGTGGACATAACCGGAGCTCCTGCTCAAGAGACTGCGGAGGCGGACACGGCGCGCACTCCTGTGCCTGTCGCTGTGAGTTCGAAGTTGGAAGTAGTTATCCCCAACTCACCCGTGGCTGGGGTGATAACTACGGAGGTCGAGCCACCTGCAACAACTACACCGGAGAGGACATCGGGGGACGACCTCGACGAATACCTCTGGTTGTACGAAGTCCTGAAGGACCCTACAATTTTACCTCAAGGCACCACCGAAGGTAGACTTCAAAACATTTGCCTTTATCCTTTCCTATAACAGTTATTACTTGCAAATATTCATTAGGTACCTTAATATTGTAGGTGCATCGAAGGGTAGCGTAGCTCCGGCCACAGATGAAGCTCCTGCTTCTCCCGGGGTTGCGGCTTCGATGGACACCACGACTCCAATGGACATAGCGGCTCTGGCAACTAGAGCCGTCTCCATCGAAGTGGTTCCGGCCGAAGGGACACCGGTCGAGGGAGGATCTACCTCCACCGAAGTTGCTCCTCCAGCCTTCGTACCAGGAAGGGGAAAAAGCATGACGAGTCTTGGACTCCCTCCTACCCCGATGACGACACCTTATTCCAACGACCCCTCGACGAGTAACTCAAAAGAAGAGGCGACCACAGATGACATCCAAGCTTTGTCCTGGCTCCCTTTGTTGGCTCCCTTCTTGGAGCAACGAACTAGCCTTCAGGCACTTCTAGAGCCCTTGGCTGAGAAAGGCCAAGAAGTCGTAAACTCCGACTTTGTATCCATCTTGAGCGAAGCCAGAGCCCTGGAGCTTAATCTAGCCCTCGAAAGGGCTGCCCTTCAGGTATACAAAGTACCACAAGTACCTTTAATTAACAAATGGAACTGCTTAGTACTTACTTACTCTTCTTGCAACAATTTTTCCTTGCTAGAGAGGCAGCGACTTCCAACGAAGTCAAAACCAACCAGCTCAAGAGGAAGGTTACTACCCTCCAGTCCGCACTCAAAAGCTCCGAAGACAAAACACTTCGGCTGGAGGAAGAGCTCCTTGAAGAATGGAGGGCTATGGATGCCACCGACGAAGCCCTCTAGCTCAAACGGCATAGCAGCAGTACACTCCAAACTTCGGCCCAAGAAGCCGAAGCCGAATGCATGGTGCTCCGAGCGGAGGTGGAGAAGCTCTGGCAGGCGGCAGCTACTTCAAGCGCTCAACTTGTAGAACTCCAAGGTTCGCTCAAACAGGCGATGGCTCAGAAGATCACCTTGCTATCCAAAATGGCTGAAGTATCTGTTGCTACTGCGGGGTTGGAAGCGGTAGAGATGAAGAATACTACAATAACAGAGCGTACCTTGGATGCCCTTCAGGGTACCTTGGAATACTTCAACACCATGTGCCTTCATCTTCTACTGCGGCGAGCGAGCCCCTCGACTGGAAGCTAAAGATGATTCAATTGGCGATGAAGCTGATGATGGGCTCCGGCGTCCGGTACGAAGAGATCTCCTGACAAGTTGCTAGAATCGGAGTCCTCCGTCACCTCGAAGCTCTTGGGATTTTTGTCGCTTTGGTTGGGGGTTCGACACCCACAGGCTTTGCCGATGAGGGCTTGTTGCGTTCTTCGCAGGATGTAGCCTCGGCCTGGGAAGCTTTCCGGTCAGTCTGGAAAATAGACCACAAGGCTGCATCCAAAGCATGGATCGATGAGGCCCGTCGGCAAAAGCAAGTGCAAACAAGGGCTCCACTTCCTGCTTCGCCAGCTCCGACACCTCCTGCTCCACCGAATGGCTCGCAGGTCTAGTCCTATAGGGCGCTTAAATATATATAAGAAATCTTGTAAATCCCCTTGTATTAATGAATGAAAAGTTTATAAACGAGGAACTTGTTTGGATGTTTACTCTTTTAGGTTTTGCCATGTCCTTTGGAGCCTTACTTCGAAGTATTGGAAATTAACGAAGGGCTCCGTCGGCAGTGGACAGTCATTGAAAGCTTAAGGCCTTACCGCCATTCACGCTTCTCTGTTCCTCGCGCAGATCAAGGGGAGATAGCACCTGAATTTCGCCACGAAGTCTTAACTTATATCAAAGAAGAGGAAAAGGAAAAAACATCTTCATCTTCCAAGTATGTAGATTGGTCTGACTCGGAGTACCAGGCCGAAGACCCTGCAGAAGCTAGCTCCAAAAGGCTTTTGACTTGGGCTGAACTTCAAGAGGAGCAGAAAAAACTGCGAGCTTCGAAGAAGAAATGAAGCACTCGAACTAAAAAGACAGTCTCGACGGCTTCGAGCTCCGGAGGTCGAAGTAACCTTAGAAGTAGTTCTAGAGGTTGGATGGGTCTCCGATTTTATCTAGGCTTAGACCAAAATTTCTCTTGATGTAAAAGTATGATTATTCAATTAATATGAATTGCTTCGAAAGCATTTTTTGTTGTTCCTTACTCCCCTGCCCCTCCTTGTGGGTGGGGGACCGTACACATTGCGATAGGGTCCGTCGGACACAATGATTTGCACAACAATCTGATGCTTCGCACAACACTTAGTAATCATACTTTACTTTTTCGTAGAGTTCTTTGAAATATACGTTCGTATTATGATTTTTGTAGGTTTCGGAGCTGAATTTATACTTGTAAGCTCCCATATTAGTCGCTTAGGACTTTAAAAGTGTCTCACTGGCCAGAGCCTTGAAACCTTATTGCTTTGTCACCTTCGACTCTTTTATAGATGCTTTGAACCCGGATGCCGGAAATCTGTTCTTTTAAAGTCCTTAGACTCTTCTACGTATCCTAACAAGCCGGAGCCTGGAATCCACAGGCTAGCCACCTTCGGCTCTTTTACAGATGCTTCGAACGCGGAGGCCGGAAATCTGTTCTTTTAAAGTCCTTAGACTCTTCTACGGATCCTAACAAGCCAGAGCCTGGAATCCGCAGGCTTGCCACCTTCGGCTCTTTTACAGATGCTTCGAACCCGGAGGCCTGGAATCTGTTCTTTTAAAGTCCTTAGACTCTTCTACAGATCCTAACAAGCCGGAGCCTAGAATCCGCAGGCTGGTCACCTTCGGCTCTTTTACAAATGCTTCGAACTCGGAGGCCGGAAATCTGTTCTTTTAAAGTCCTTAGACTCTTCTACAGAACCTAACAAGCCAGAGCCTAGAATCCGCAGGCTGCAAACGGAGTCCTTAAACCGATGGATCGAAGGTCGTTGCCCAAGTTCTTGGAAAGATGCTTGACTCCACAAGCATCTCCGTTCTCCTGATGCGTCCACCAGGAGTAAGGGATATTCGAAGAGCAAACAAGATTCGAACCTCCACTTTTATTTAGAAAGGAAATTTTACAATTGATTACAATGATCCACCCTTGAGCTCCATAGGAGTCATGGCCTCATCTCCGAATAGCAGCCTGAATGGAGTGAAGCCTGTGGACCTGGCTTCAGTGGTCCGAATGGACCATAAAATCTTAGGGAGTTCTTTGGTCCATAGCCCCTTGGCCAACCCGACAATCCTTCGATTCAGACCAGAGAGAATATTCCTGTTGGCTCGCTCGACGGCTCCGTTGGATTGAGGGTGGTGAACTACTGTGAAGCATAACTAGATGCCCAGTTCTTCACAAAATTCTTTAAATGTTTCTGCTTCGAACTGGGTTCCATTATCCACAGATAGCTCCCTTGGCACTCCGAACATGCATATGATATTTTGCCAGAAGAATTTTTGCACATTTCTTGAAGTGATAGCAGTTAGGGGTTCTACTTCGACCCACTTATAAAAATATTCAATTGCTACCACTGCAAACTTCAAGCTGCCTTTTGCCATTGGAAAAGGGCCGATGAGATCCATTCCCCATCATGCCATTGTCTATCGTGCCATTGGCCACATCATCTTCCCATCCACTGGCATCCTTGAAAGGTTCGAACCAATTCCTCTGCATCTCTTACAATTGTCAGTCAGTAGAGCCCCTGCCGAAGTGTCTTTCCTGCTAGAGTACGGGGGGTTAGGTGGCTTCCACATAAACCTTCGTGAATGCCCTGAAGTATATCTTGGCCTTCAGGTTGTGAGATGCACCGGAGTAGAGGAGAACAAACTCCGGCTTTGTATAACATTCCATTGACAAGCTTATAATTTCGAGCCCTTGCTTGCAACCTTCGGAAATCCGGACCTTGTGACGAATCTACGCTGTTTTGCAAGACATCCATTATCGGAGCCCGCCAATCTGTAGCAGGGATGCAAAGGACTTATGTGGAGGGTAATTGATTTACTGTAGGCTTGACTAGTTCTTCATAGAAAGCACCCTCCGGGAGGTCCAATGCTCCGGCTGCAGCCTTCTCTAGAATGTCTGCAAGTTGATTATCTGCTCGAGGGATACTTTGAATAGAAAATCCTTTGAATATTGCTTCTGTTTTGCGGTTTTCGTCCAAATACTTTGCTAGATGTGTGTTCCTTACTTGAAATCTTTTGTCAACATGCCCTGCGACGACTTGGGAATCTGTTTTAATTATTATCCTTGCTGCTCCAAGTGCCTTTGCCTTTCGGAGGCCTAGCAGGATTCCTTCGTACTCTGTGATATTATTGGTGGTGTTAAAGTTGAGCCTCGCAGAATACATGACCTTTTGCCCTGATGGTGATATTATTACAGCTCCAGCTCCGGCACGAGATGCCTGATAAGCTCCGTCAGAAAAAAATGTCCATAGACCTTCGGAGGGTTCTTCCGGAGCCCAAACTGCAGATGGAGTCCACTCTGCTACGAAGTCAGCTATGATCTGGGATTTGATAGCTGTTCTTGCCATGAAGGAAATTCCAAAGGGGGCTAGCTCGACAGCCTATTTCCGATCCTACCCGTAGAATCTTTGCTCTGAAGCATATCACCAAGAGGATATGAGGTAGGAACGATTAGGTTATGTGCTAGGAAGTAATGCCTTAGCTTCCACGAGGCCATTACTAAAGCATAAGCAAATTTCTCGTGCTCAGAGTATCTTGTATTTGCTCCGGACAAAGCTTCTAAGACGAAATAAACTGGGTTTTGCACCAGCTTTCCCTTAAGCTCAACTTCTCTAACCAATAATGTACTTACTGTGGAGCCCGTTGCTGCAAGATAAAGAAGGAGAGTTTCTTTTGGGAGGGGCACAGTAAGTGTCGACAAGCTTCTGAGGTACTCTTTGATATCATTGAAGCTCTTATGGCACTCCGGCGTCCAGTTAAAACTTTCGGACCCCTTTAAATCTTTGAAAATTGGAAGGCTTCGTTCGGCCGATCTGGCCAGGATTCTGCTGAGAGCTGCGAGCCATCCTATTAGCTTCTGGACTTGCTTCAAATTTTCTGGTGGAGCCATTATTTGCAATGCACTTATCTGCGTTGGGCTAGCTTCGATTCCCCTACTCGAAACTAAGTACCCTAGCTGTTTTCCTGCTTGCGCCCCGAATATACATTTTTCAGGGTTGAGGTGGACTCCACATGCTCGGAGGCTCTCAAATGTTTCAGCTAAGTCTAGACTATGCTGGTGCTTTACAACACTCTTTATTACAATGTCATCCATATAGGCTTCGACATTTCGGCCTATTTTGTGACCTAGAGCCTTTGCTATCAAACGTGAGAATGTGGCTCTGGCATTCCGCAAGCCAAAAGGCATTCTTACATAACAAAATACTCCGGATGGGGTTATGAAACTTTTCTTGGCTTCGTCTTCACACTTTAGCCAGACTTGATGATAACTGGAGTAAGCATCGAGGAAACTTAGTAATTCGGAGCAAGCCGTAGAATCCACCAGCTGGTCTATTCGGGGCATAGGGTAGGGGTCTCGTGGGCATGCTTTATTTAATAATGTAAAATCGATGCACATGCGCCATTTGCCAGAGCCCTTTTTCCTGACAAAAACAGGGTTAGCCAACCACTCCGTGTGAGCTACTTCCCCGATGATGCCAGCCCTTAACAATTTTTCCACTTCTATCTTGGTGAGGTATGCCCTCTCTACAGACAGCTTACGGAGCCCCTGTCGTACTGGCCTAGCCTTCGGGTTGACAAGCAGGCTATGCTCAATGATACTCCGGTCAACCCCGGTGATGTCTTCGTTAGTCCAGGCAAAGATGTCCAAATTTTGCGTGACTATTTCTTCCAATCAGGCAGCTATCTCCGGGGATAGCCCCTTGTCAAACTGTATTGGGTACTCTTTGCCATCATTCAGAATTACTTTCGTGACGACATCACCTTCTGGGCTTGGCTTGAGGGAAAGGCCCTTCGAGGAGTTCGAGGACTCTGGAACCTCCTCCGTGTGCTCCGTCACACTGTGTACTTGCCGAGGGTCCAACGGTTGGCCGTGGCCATACTCCGTTCTTTGGGCTACAGCTTGGTCTCCTGAAATAGTGAGAACTCCACCTTGCGTGGGCATCTTGAGACATAGATAGTTGTGATGTGCTATAGCCCCAAACCGGTTCAGCATCCCTCGTCCGAAAATTGTGTTGTAGGCATATGGGGCGTCGACGACGTCGAAGATCACCTCTTCCACCCTGGCCAAGGGCCCCTCTCCAAAGGCAACCTCGATGCCTATTTGGCCGAGGGCATCAAGAGGCGGACCTGCGAAACCTTGAAGTGGTCGGGCCGCCGGAAGTAAATGCCTCCAAGGAATGCACATCTGATCGAAGGCCTAGACAAAAAGTATGTCTGCGGAGCTCCCGCCGTCCACTAGGATGTTTCAAACTTCCACCCCAGCTATATCTGCTGAAATGACCATGGGGTCAGCATGGGGGAACTTCACCCCCGCAGCATCATTGGCAGTAAAGGAAATAGGTACATGAGACCATTCGGGCATTCCCTCCGTGGAATTCGAGGTCCATATGTGTCCTACTTCGCGGACGTATTCTCGCCGTTGCCTTTTGGACATGTTACTGAGGGTCCCCCTCCGGAGATGGGCAGGACCACTCGCTTGCCGCGGTCTTGGGGGTCTTCCTGCTTCGGTGATGGCATAATGTTGGCTACCGGTAGCTGCATGGGGGCTTCAGGTACACCGGCTCGGGCCACGATTTGCACAGGCTCTGACCGTGCCGCTGGAGAGGCTCGATCCGAAGTACCTTGCCCTATACTTCATCCCAGGTATTCATCTTGAAGGGTTAATACCTCCTTACAATCCTTCGTGTCATGCCTTCTATTCTCACCATGCACGCAGCAGAAAAAGCTCTGGTGCCTACCAGGTATTCTTTCTTGGGGCTTCGGAGCTCCAGCCTTGAGGCCTTGCGCCTGCTGAAAGTTGCCAGGTGCCTTTGGAACGGAGGGTGCAATGTTCAACACCTCCGAGCATAAGTGCTTCTTTCCCCGCCTATGATCGTTGAAGCGATTGTCGTGAGGGGGCTACGGAGAGGTTGAGGCTTCGGGCTGCGTCTTCACATCCCGAAGGGCTGGTGTAGGTGTTGCGGCTCTTCGGAGGCAGCCTTCCTCCGCCTTAGCATACTGTTCGAAGTCTGCCATCAGCTGTGCCATGAATGACACTGGTTTTTGATGAAGCTTGCTGAGGAGATCTGGGTTCAACACCCCTTCGCAGGTGGCGTTGACTACCGAAGAGGTAGACAGGCCCTTGATCTGCGATTTGGTGTGGGCGAAGCACGTGAAATATTCTCGAAGAATCTCCCCTGCTCGCTGCTTCACTTGAAATAAGCTCCCCGTTGACATCGGGGCCACAAAGGTACCTTGGAAGTTGCTTACAAACTTCCTCTTCAACTGCTCCCAGGATTTGATCGATCCTGGCCTCAAAGACCAGAACCATCGGAGAGACATACCTTCGAGAGCGAGGGGAAAACACTTCGCCATAGTGTTACGCACCCCTACGCTTGCTTCTATCGCCAGGGCATATGAGCGAGCGAATTCTCCGGGGTCAGACCCACCGTAATACTTGTGCAACTTCGAGGCTTTGAACCTGGGATCGAAGGGCACCTTTTGCAAGTCCGAATGCAGCGGAGACTCGTCATCGAAGGATGCGTTCTCAGCCTCCTCCAGGACTTGGACAGCTTCGGGAAGGTTGCAAGCACCACCGTCTTGGGGCCCTTTTGGAGCCTGGGCGGAAGCTTGGGAGCGGAGTCGATCAGCGTCATCTTGCCTCCACCTAGCCACTTCCTCCTGAAGTCACGCTACTTGAGTAGTCTCGTCCTCCTCAGGGAGGTCTTCGTCTCCTTCGGAGGGGAGCTCCGGGTCTCGGGAACTGGCGTAATCGGTTTGGAGCACCGTAGGAGCAGCCCGAGGGCCTCTGGGTGCTCGACGTCCTGCAAGGCCTTCAGGGGTTGTTGTGACAGCTGAAGGTCCTTCTCTGTTGGTCCGAGGGGACTTCGGGGAGGATTCGAGGCTTGGCTCCGCTTGGGAGGCATAGATAATGAGAAAGAGGTCCGAAGACCGAGGACTTTGATTGGTTTGAGAAGGCGAGGAAAGGCCTTCGAACTGCACTAAGAAGCCCCTTACCGAAGGGTGCGCGGAATCTTGAGACTCCAAAGCTCCCTCCGCAAGTGCTCTTCGAAGTACAGTCAGTAGTAGAGAACTAGCTTTTAGAACTAGGATCCCCACGGACGGCGCCAACTGTTGGCATAAAAGATTACACTAACAAGTTTTCTAAGATTAAGAACTCACAAACAATGGATTTGTGTTGAGAACTATCTCAAGCCTTCGAATTGGATAATAGCTTAAGTAGTCCAAAGTTGTGTATTGAATAGCTGAGTATTCGATGACTATTACAGGGTAAGAAGGAGGGTATTTATAGGCAAAAAGTCTAAGGACAAGACCTATTTACCCCTCAATTACAACCGACATATTAGAAACTATTCAGTACCCCGAACAGGGTTAAAATGGTAAAATCTACTCGGAGTTGGTAGATAAGGAAAACATCTTATCAGACTCGCTGTTTTCCACCGAAGCTTCATAGCCTGCGGAGGGCACCTTCGAATCATAAGTCGAAGCACCTTTTAGCTTAGAAACTTCACCACCTTCGAGCATAAGCACGAGCTTCAAAGCCGATAAGTTATCTTTGATTGTCAATCTCTAAAGTTCTAAGGGTGAAGTATTTTCCCCCAACAGAGTGCCTTCGTATTTTGGAGATTCTCTTCACAATGTGTAATCGAATATTAATAGAAATTACCCAATATACCCAATATTATTGTATTACAAAAATACCCTTATAAAATGTTAAAACTTAATAACATCTTTATAAATTAAATCTATATTTTTAATGTTGAAAGTGTATCTAAGCTCCTAATTAATTTTGGTCTATTGCTTATAATAGTTGTTGCGGGAAATACTTCATCCTCAGGGCTTTAGAGATCAATAGGCAAAGATAATTCATCAGCATCGAAGCATGTGTTCATCTCTAAGATGATGAAGTTTCCAAGCCGAAGGATACTTCGACTTCATGGTTGGAAGGTATTCTCCGAAGGCTCCGAAGCTATAGTGGAAAACAACAAGACTGATAAGACGTCTGCTTTATCTATCTTCTCTGGATAGATTTTACTATTTTAACCCTATTCGGGGTACCGAACAGTTTTCACTATGTCGGTTGTAATTGAGGGGTAAATAAGTCTTTTTCTTAGAGTTTTTACCTATAAATACCCCCCTTCTCACCCTGTAATAGACATCAAATACTCAGCTATTCAATACACAGCTTCGAACTACTTTGAGCTATTATCCTATTTAGAGGCTCGAAATAGTCTGTATAACAAACTCTTTGTTTGTTTGTTCTTAATCTTCGAGAACCTGTTAGCGTAATCCTTTGCGCCAAAAATAGTAATCAAAAGATACTGATCATGTTATTGTGATAAATGCTGAGAATTCAGAAAAGATAGCATCAAAGTTGACACCAATTTAGATAAAAACTCTTTTATGTCACAAATAGGCTCAATGACACAAATTAATACTCTCTATCTTAAAGTCTAGGAATGCACGCTATAAAAAGGAATGCATTGAAAAGTTTCTCTAAAACTTTGTGCTCAAAGATTTTTTTTTTGCAAAATTTGTGGATCTTGTCAAACTCAAATCAGAAATTTCCAGAATGCCTACATGTTCCGGACTGGTCCGGAACTTTCAAAATTTTGATTATGTTCCTAAGTTCTGTGAATGCTGGAACCTTCGAATTTGTCCAGATGTTCTGAAAAGATGGTTCTGTCGCGATTTATTTTTTACAACGAAACCTTCCAACTACTCTGAACTAGTCCGGATGTTCCAAAAGGATCATTTTATTTCAATTAGTTTTTGAAGCTAGAAGCTCGAGTTCAATCCGGTAGATATGAGTTTTTAATTCTAGAATATGTAGACTGATCTGAAAGTTTCGGATGGCCAATCATAAAATATATACCAAATTGTCACTTTGTGAGTGAGGGGTATAAATTCCCTCACCCCCTTGTATTATATAGCATTCTTTTGAGCAAAATTCTCACTGATTCTACAATCTCTCCAAAGCTCAACCTAAAGTAATCCTTTGAGATTTCTTGTGAGAGTGCAACACAAAACTTCTTGCAATCATCTTTCTTTATATTATTGGAAGTTCTTGTGCGGTGAAATTTGTTAGTTTTGTTGCAAAATGATTGCAAGAAGTTTTGTGTTGCACTCTCACAAGAAATAGCTAGGTATCAATCCATGAGTAGGGATGAAAACGGCTCGAATATGGATGGATATTAATGATAGAATATCCTTTTTCGTATATTTTTCACAATCAGTTTCAGATACTCTAGATATGGATATGAAATTGGATATCACGGATATGAATATGGAACAGATAAAAATACAATTATGAATATTTAATGGATATCATCAATAATATAATTTTCGATTCACAATCAAAATACATAAATATCAAGTAATAGTAGACATCACATAAATGTTTTGAGAAAGTTTTCATGGACGATATTAAGAAAGTCGGAGATTTAAAGAAGAAATGTGTTAGGTATAACAGCAAATCAATAGTTAAATCTTTGATTAAACTCGAAACTTTTTCTATGATAAAAAATCAACATATATTATATCATATAAAATTTTCGTATTTCTAGATCACTTTAGTAGTTTTAATTCGTTAAGTATGTTTGTAGGTTTTAAATTGAAATAGGTGAAATTTGAACTACAAGTTCTTGAAAGAATGAACCAAAATTTATAAAAAAAATAATATCCATATTTTGAGTCCATTTTTAGTTCTTATCCACTAAATTTAAAGAAATTTTTTAAAAATTATGTTACAATACTCGATGGGCAACTTGGAGCTTATTAGTTTTTTAATTCTTAAAAAAATCAAATGAAGTCTAAAAAATACAAGACATGCCATGGTATTTGTTGGTGTCATTTTTGGTCACACGCGTGGCCTAAGAGGTCTGCTTAACTCGAGTGCAAGTCCTACAATCTTAGAAAGGTTCTGAGCGTGCCAACCAGTTTTACCCTGCAACACCGATCAACTATCGAGCCAATGACTGTAGGGACAAGAAATAATTGTGAACATCGACGCTTATCGGCTACTAAGCCGACAACGAAAGCCGGATCATCGGGATCGATTACGCCAACGACCGATGCATATAACCCACCATTGGGCCGATGGACATGTGAACATCTATCGCCTCGTGCACAAAGGTCGATGAATAACCCCCGACGTCGATAAAGTATAACGTGGAATTAAAGATAACCTATTGTCTTGTACTCTGATTGTCGGGGACATGATCCAAGGTACCCCATAGAGTGGTTTCACTCAGGTCGCTGACTGCTGGCTAGGCTAGCCCATGAAGGACTTCTCGACCGCCAGGCCTCCCACTCGGGAGCGGATGCGCCTGAGTGGTGTGACGCCAATGGTCGGTCCAAGGTCATCTCCCCAACGGTTATCTCCAATCAACGCCAACAGTTATCTCCAACCAATAATAACGTCTCTATGACAGTCAGTAGCGCCTATTAAACGCAGTTATGTTGGTAGTTATGTGACTCTTTCCTCATGTTGTCAATGTTATGGTTAATTCTTTTAACTCCCCAGTCCTTCTCATCTAAAAGGATTAGGGGAGGCCCTGAGAAGGGCACGGTACAACACGATACGATAGTACAACATATCATCAGATCACACAAACTCGACACAATAGAAGGCAACACCTCCCCATTCATCCGTACACACACAGGAGTAGGGTTATTATCCTCCGGGAGGCCCAAACCTGTCTAAAACTCTCTCGTGTCCGACTCCTTATTGTTTTTACCCTCTTCTGCCCCTCTAGACTAGGGTAACCATCGAATCCATAGCCGCGACTCCTCCATTCTACCTACACAAATCACACTACGGGTACCCTCTGTAGGCATGCCATTCCCACGTAATGACAGCTGGCGCGCCAAGTATAGGAGCAGTTTTGTGGACCACTGATTGGATCGATGGCCGTCATCTGCAAGTTCAACACTAAAGTGCCCAAGGGCACTATGTTCGCTTTTAGAAGATTAACTTTCATCAGTTACTGCATGAACCAACTAGTTCCCATCACTTCTTCGTTGGGGGCGAAGACCTCGCCCATGCCATCGGAGACACCTGCTTCACCGACAACTCAGGTGCCGCGGCGGACCACTCTACTGAAGATACTCTTCAAGGGTTGTTTGTTGGGGTCCTCTGACACCCCCGCAGACTTCGTCATCTTCACCAACTCTAGAGGACACACTGTCCAGCGCTGATGGTTTATCACGGTCGCCAACGACCGACGCCATCAACCAACTCCGCCGACCTCCTAGGCTCCTCCCACGGTTACTATCATGGCAGTCGTCAAGGCTGTATAGGAGGACGAACCCTTCGATGATGCTGAGTGAAATGCCTAGCCCTGAGAGTGTTGGAGGTGGAACTCCGCTAGACTTGATCGGTGCGCTAAGGCCCATGAAGGAGTAGGAGTCCCTCGACAAGATGGACCTACTGCGTACATTGTGGCCTTTGAAGGTCACGACGTGTACCGAACGCATACTACTAACCACATCACCATCGAGAGAGTTATAGCAATGCTTCCCGACATGCCTGAGCTCCGAAGGGCCCGGGCTATGACCCAGGCTACTATGGCACAGTTAGCGGAGCCGCTGCTCTCTCGTCCACCACCGTCGCCATCTCAGAGCCATCACTCTTGGCTATCTAGGCCAGGGGAGCGTGGACATCCGAGTGAGCATGGAGGAAGATCTCTCATTGGAGACACTCACTAGATCATCAACGGTCACATCAACGCCCGCAACCTCCTTATTCATTAACAACAAGGACGGGAGCAGGGGGAGGTGCGTCATCACAATCAGTATGATCGTGACCACGGAGTCCCGAATGAAGGCCACATTGACCACCAATTCCTTCGCCATGATGGCTTCCTCGCCTTATCCGCACGGCTGCGACATGTCGAGTGGCCACGCCACTTCCGACCGATTGGAATCGCTCCATATGACGGTAAAACTAACCTGTTTCAATGGCTGCGGCTATACTACACCGCCATTCACGCATCAAGAGGAGATCCGGACGTCATGGTCAACTACCTCCCAGTCATGTTGTCCGCTTCAACTGTCAACTGGTTGGTCTCGCTCCCGGAAGGCTCCATCAACTGATGGGATGACCTGTGCAACATCTTCATCACCAACTACCTGGAGATGTGGTAGAGACCTGCCTCTCGACATGATCTACACCAAGTTCACCAAAGAGAAGGAGAGTCCTTGTGGGAGTACATTCGCCGATTCTCCAAGAAGCATCACACTGTCGCCTGTTGACCCATGCGAATTTGAAAAACTAAGCCTATTGACTCGGGTTTTTTCAGATCCAGAATCCATTCACTTGTAGATTGTTCTCCTAACTTTGTTTTGCAGAGAATGATGTGACTGACATGGCCTTGGACAAATGTGATGTATGTGATGCATGCAATGAATGCAAACTAAATATGTCCTACGTGTCATGGTTATTTACAGCCCAAGGCTGATGTAAAATTTATTACGACTTGCATGTTGTTTGCACGGTGCTTCGGCCCATGTAATTAGTATAGCCTATGCGAGATAGACTACTAATCTTCATGGAGGCCAGGGGCACACACTCAATGACGGGAGCCATGGAGATGGGGATCGCCATGTGAAGAAGGCCATGCTATGTCACAGTTAATATGATTGCCTGTGATGCTTTCTTATGTTCCTGTTATTCTATTCTTGTATGTTTCATGTGCGCCAGTGACATTACAGTGCTAGAATAGTTTTCCCTCAGAAAATTAATTGTTGATGCTCTTCCCAATAGCTGCACCCACCAAGGTTCGTTCTCATCAATAGTGGGTCTGTGAAAGCAGGGTGCTATCTTTTATCTCGACTAGTTAGTGTGGAAGTCGGACTTCTGCACGCATAGTATTGGTTCACTTGACAAGGCTATCAAAACATTTTTGGGCCTTAGAGCATAGGAGTTGGGGTCGAGCATTGGATTCTTCTCCAATGACAAGAGTCACATACGATGTGATTAGCAAAGAGTTGCTTACCTATGTCAACTAGCTTCTAGCAGTGATGCCAAAGCTCACTAGGAGATAGCGTGACCATGGATCTTGCCCCACTATTACTCATTAGAGGGAATGTGACTTGGTTTAAAATAGTGGAACATCTTTTATTGTATAGAAGATAAACATTGCATAGTGCTAAATCTTGCATTTAATATTTTGTATATTATGGCACCGACTACTTCTACTGTTAAGAGCACTCTAGTTTCTAATTTGCGATCTATACTTGAACATGAGAAATTATCTAGAACAAACTTTATGGATTGGTATCGAAATTTGAGAATTGTTCTCAAACAAGAGAAAAAAGATTATGTTCTGGAGGAACCTCACCATGATGAACCAGGAGAGGATGCTTCTGCAGCAGATAAGCGTGCTTATGAGAAGCATGCTAGTGATTCTGTGGATGTCAGCTGTCTCATGCTTGCCTACATGTCCTCTGAGTTTTAGAAACTATATGAGGAACATGATGCTTACGATATGATCGTAGGTCTTAAGGGCATGTTTCAGAACCAGGCAAGGGTATAAAGATACAATGTGTCTAAATGCTTGTTTGGTACCAGGCTGGCTGGAGGGAGCCCAGTGAGCCCTCACGTGATCAAGATGATTGATTGTGTAGAAACTCTAGAGAGATTGGGTACTCCACTAGATCCATACCTAGCTATTGATGTCATTCTCCAGTCGCTCTCACTAAGCTTTGTGCCGTTCATCATGAATTATAACATGGTTGGACTAGAGAAGACACTAGCTGAGTTGCATAGGATGCTTAAACTGCTGAGGAGAGTATCAGGAAATCTCCTAATCAAGTGATGTTGGTTTAGAAGGAGGGCAAAAATAGGAGGAAAAAGCTTAAGACTACAGATTCGATCTCTAGTGCGAAGTCTAAACCGACTGTAAAGTCTAGGTCTAGTCATGTCAACTCTGATGTGTGCCACCATTGCCACAAGCCTGGGTATTGGAAGCAAAATTGCATGGTGTACCTGGAAGAGCAAAAGAACAAGAAGGAAAGTGGGACTTCCACTTCAGGATTTAATGTTATTGAAATTAATCTTGCTACTCATCCAAATGATTCATGGGTATTTGATACCAGATCGATGATTCATACTTGCAAATCATTGCAGGGGCTTAGTAGAGTAAGAAAGTGTGCAAGTGGCAAGCTGGATATCCCCGTTGAGAATGGTGCAAAGGTTGCAGCGTTGGCCGCCGGAGTTTATTAACTATCGCTACTGTTAGGACTAGTTTTGGAGTTAAATAATTGTTATTTCCTTCTTGCCTTAGGCAGAAACATTATCTCTTCTTCATGTTTAGAGGGAGATGGTTTTGAATTAGTAATAAACAACAAGAGTTGTTCAATATTTTTGAATGGCATGCTCTATGGTGTTTGTCCATTAGTGAATGAATTGTATATTTTGAGTCTTGACGATGCACACGTTTATAACATTAGTACTAAGAAACAACGACTCAATGATTTGAATCCTACTTATGTCTGGCATTGTTGTTTAGGTCATATAAATGAGAAGCATGTGAAGAAGCTCCATAGTGATGGACTTTTGGAGTCATTTGATTTTGAATCATATGACACATCCGAGTCTTGCTTGCTTGGCAAAATGACAAAGACGCCTTTCACTACACAGAGTGAGAGGGAGAGTGAGCTATTGACCATAGTACATACTGATGTGTGTGGACCAATGAGTCACATGGCTAAGAAAGGCTTTCAATACTTTATCACTTTTATCGACGATTTTAGTAGATATGGCTATGTCTACTTGATGAGGCATAAGTGGGAATCCTTTGAAAAGTTCAATGAGTTCCAAAATGAAGTACAAAATCATATGGGCAAGACAATTAAATTTCTATGATCGGATCATGGGGGGTGAATATTTGAGCCATGAGTTTAGTGATCATGTGAAGTAGTGTTGAATTGTTCCTCAGCTAGCTCCACCCAGCACGCCTCAATGGAATGGGGTGCCCGAGTGGATAAACCACAATTTGTTGGACATGGTGTGGTCCATGATGAGTCACACTGATCTTCCATTATCCTTTTGGGGTCACGCTCTAGAAACTGCAATTTTCACGATTAATAGAGTTCCATCTATGTCAGTAGAGAAGGCGCTAGATGAGATGTGGTCTAGGAGGCGTACCAGTTTGTCCTTTCTAAAGATTTGGGGATGTGAGGTGTATGTAAAACCTATGATGTCTGACAAGATCAGTCC
This sequence comes from Zizania palustris, assembly GCA_019279435.1. NCBI lineage: Eukaryota > Viridiplantae > Streptophyta > Magnoliopsida > Poales > Poaceae > Zizania > Zizania palustris. The sequence continues at coordinate 45,645,191 of JAAALK010000288.1, read as the reverse complement.
TAAGTCTAACAAGTGCTTCTTTGTGGGGTATCCTAGGGAAACCAAAGGATACTATTTCTATAATAGAGAAGAGGGCAAAGTGTTTGTCGCTCGGAATGGCGTATTTCTTGAGAAAGAGTTTCTCTCGAAAGAGGTTAGTGGTAGGACTGTGCATCTCGAAGAGGTTCGAGAGCCACTAGAATGTGTTCCAGATCCCACTGAACCAGAGCAGGAGGCGCAAGCTATTGTAGACCCTATTGTAGATGTGCCAGCCCGATGAAGATTTGTGAGAGTAGTCCATGCGCCAGAGAGGTACATGTTCTTGACCACTGGGCATCGCGACGTGTTGTTGTTGGACAACGACGAGCCCAAGACTTATGCGAAAGTAGTGATGGGACCAGACTCTGAGAAATGGCTTGGAGCATTGCGATTTGAGTTGGAGTCCATGCGTGTTAACCAAGTTTGGAACTTGGTTGATCTACCCGATGGTGTAAAAACTATTGAGTATAAATGGATCTTCAAGAAAAAGATAGACGTTGATGGAAATGTTCACATCTATAAGGCACGATTGGTGGCAAAAGGTTTCAGACAGATTTAAGGTGTTGATTATGATAAAATGTTTTCGCCCGTCACCATGCTTAAGTCTATTTGGATCATTGTAGCTATTGCCACATTATATGACTTCGAGATATGGCAAATGGATGTCAATACTGCTTTCCTGAATGGAAAGCTAAGTGAGGAAGTGTACATGACATAGCCTGAAGGTCTTGACTGTCCGAGGAATACCGGGAAGGTTTGCAAGTTGCTAAAGTCCATTTCTGGATTGAAGCAAGCTTCTCGGAGTTGGAATCTTCATTTTGATGAGGTTGTCAAATGGTTTGGCTTCATGAAGAACGAAGAAGAGCCTTGTGTTTACAAAAAAGCTAGTGGGAGCTCACTTGTGTCTCTGGTCCTATATGTGGATGGCATATCGTTGATCAGAAATGATATTCCACTGTTGAATGCTATCAAGACTTTGTTGAAAAACAATTTTTTGATGAAAGATCTTGGAGAGGCAGCATACATTTTGGGCATTAAGATCTATAGAGATAGATCAAACGGTTAATTGGATTAAGCTAGAGTATGTACATTGACAAGGTTTTGAAACGGTTAAAAATGCAGAATTCTAAGAAGGGTTTTCTACCAATGTAACGTGATATTTCTCTTAGTAATACTCAGTGTGCTGCGACACCTGAAGAGCTAGAGAAGATGAGTATGATCATGTATGCCTCCACAATTGGATTAATCATGTATGCCGTGTTGTGTACATGCCCGGATGTGTCATATGCTATAAGTGTTATGAGCAGGTACCAATCGAACCTGGGTGAAAGTCACTGGGCTGTAGTAAAGAGTATCCTCAAGTACTTGAGAAGGACTGAGGAAATGTTCCTAGTATACAGTGGTGAAGAGGAGCTCGTTGTAAGTGGTTACACAAATGGTAGCTTTCAGACCGATAAAGATGATTCTCGATCACAATCTGGCTTTGTGTTTTGCCTCAATGGAGGCGCAATGAGTTGGAAGAGTTCCAAGCAAGAGACGGTGGCCAATTCTACAACAGAAGTTGAGTACATCACCACTTCAGAAGCTGCGAAGGAGTCCATTTGGATCAAAAAGTTTGTTTCTGAGCTGAGTGTTGTTCCTAGTGTGTCTAGTCTAGTGGACCTCTATTGTGATAATAGTGGTGCCATTGTGCAAGCCAAGGAGCCTAGATTGCACCAGAAATCCAAACATATACTTCAGCGATATCACCTGATCCGCGAGATCATTGAGAGAGGTAATATGAAGATTTGCAAGGTGCACACGGATTTGAACATGATGGATCCGTTGACGAAGCTTCTTCCACAACCCAAGCATGAGGTGCATATGAGCTCCATGGGTATTAGATACTTGCATGAGTGAGTCATGTGTTTTTGGAAGATGCTAGTAGAGTCTATGCTAATGTGTGAGGATAATTGTTATATTGTCCCTAATCTTGTCATCATGTGGGACAGTGATGATACATGGATTAGCACATCCGACTGATTGATGATTTTGTTTCACAAATCATAGACATAGAAATGTCAAATTAGTGATGTGGACACAAGTTGGTAAACATGGCGTTGGACAGACCCACTTGAGATACTGCTGGGATTGTTATTGTAATGTGTGAATAATTGTCATCTCAAATGGTGTACCTGCATAACCTGAGATCGTCATTTGATTCCAGAATGCGTAGTGACACACTTAGATGCTTCTTAATGCTATTCTGTAACAGGGTAGTAATAAGGGTTATTTTTAGGTGTGTTGTGAAACATGTCTTGAGATGTGAGCGGTAAAGATGGAATTTACCCCTCCTAATAATGGGAGAGTCGTCTCTGGGCCCCTCGAGGTATTGGATTGGAAAAGCGCATGGCCATGCCACTCTGACTAATGAGTTAGTCATGATTTGAATTTGATACTTGATCGAGTGAAATGTCAAGCTAACCAACATGAGTGGCACGTATCTCACCTTGAGCTTGATTGACGACGCGTGGTAAAGGGGGTCAATCATTGAGATCAAGGATCCCAGTCTCTCACGCGCAGTGCTAGCACATTATCATGGGAGGTTCTCCATCCCTGTACGTGTGGACTCCGTGGAGGCGTTGCTCCAATAGCGATGCTCATGGACATCTACATACGAACGTCTATGTCATCTTCATCGATCGGAGGTTCCAATCACCTTTGATTGCCGGGACAAGTGGACTGATGTCCCAAAACCTGGGCGTTTCTCGCTCGTCGTCGACCCTGCCATCTTGAAGGTCCGCCTGAAGAGGGTGCTAGTCGATGAGGGAGCAGCCTCGACATCCTATTCAAAGGGATGATGGGGGCTCTTAGCGTCGAGCACTCGACACTCTAGAAGACCAACAATCCATTTTATGGGATTGTCTCGGGAAAGGCGTCCCTTCCTCTCGGCATTATCACCCAACCGATGACGTTCTTCGTTCAGGACAACTACCAAACTGAGCATGTCAACTTCTACGTCGCAGATTTTGAGACTGCGTATTATGCCATCCTCAGAAGACCTTCACTCGCCAAGTTCATGGCGGTGACCCACTACACCTACTTGGTCCTTAAGATTCCAAGACCAAGTAGGGCCTTCTCTTTGAAGGGGGACGTCACCACCTCACATGCCTGCAAGCAGGATAGTCTCGCATTATGCGAGGCCATGGACATGTCTATCTGCATGGCGGAGATTCTCCAAGATGCCAAGACCGCATCAGCCGACGGATTCGAGCTCCGAGTTCAGCACCGTCGCCGACCGCACTGTCGCCATCGCCGGCCGAGTACAAGAGTATTCGGCTATCAGAATATGATCCCTCCAAGATAGCTCTGATAGGGGTCACACTTGATCCTAAATAGGAAAGCGTGCTCGTCAGCTTCCTCCGCTCCAATGTCTACAACTTCTCTTAGGAACCCTCCTACATGCTAGGTGTAGCCCGAGAGCTGATCGAGCATGAACTTCACGTCGACTCGGCTGCCTCGCCGGTCAAGCAGAAGATGCGATGGTTCACTGAAGACCGCAAGAAGATCATCAAAGAAGAAGTCACCCACCTTTTGGTGGCTGAGTTCATCAAGGAGGCTCAGCACACAAACTGTTGGCTAATCTAGTCCTTGTGTAGAAGAAGAGCAGAAAATGGAGAATGTGCGTCGACTACACCGATCTCAACAAGCGATGCCCAAAAGATCCATTCCTGTTGCCGCACATTGATCAGGTCGTTGATTCGATCACTAGCAGCGCCCTCCTGTGCTTCCTGTATTGTTACTTAGGCTACCATCAGATTGGCCTGAAAGAAGAAGACAAGAAGAAGGCTGCCTTCATCACACCATTCGACTCCTACTACTACACTTCCATGGCTTTTGGGCTAAAGAATGCTAGAGCCACTTACCAACGAGCTATTCATCATTGCCTGGCCAATCAGATCAGTCGCAATGTGGAGGCTTATGTTGATTATGTGTTTATAAAGACCAAGGAACCTAAAGACCTCATCAAAAATCTCCAAGTGACGGTGAATAACCTCCGCAGATTTCGCTGGAAACTCAATCCAAAGAAATGCGTATTTGGAGTCCCAACAAGAAAATTACTCGTCTTCATCGTCAGCCATCGAGGAATTGAAGCCAAGCGAGAGAAGATTTTGGTGATCCTGAACATGGCTAGGCATGCTGACATCAAGCACATCCAGCGCTTGGCTGGCTGCATGACTTCCCTGGGCCGGTTTATTTCACGACTTGGGGAGCGAGAGGTTCCATTCTTCAAGCTGCTGAAGATAGAAGACTTCACCCGAACTGAGGAAGCAGACCGAACATTCGCTGACCTCAAGATGTTGCTGACATCTCCACTGACAATCGCTGCACCGACACATGAGGAGCCTCTCCTCCTCTACATCTCCGCCACTACGCATGTGGTCAGTACTGCCCTGGTCATCGAACGACCGGAGGAAGGGCTCGCCTACCCAGTTCAATGGCCGGTCCACTTCATATCAGAGGTCCTGGGGCCATAGAAAGTTCGATATCCCCTAGTGTAGAAGCTACTATACGCCATCCTCATCACCGTCTGGAAGCTCAAGCACTACTTCCAAGCCTATCTCGTGGTGGTGGTCACCGAGTTCCCACTCGGTGACATCCTAATAAATCAGGACGCCATTAGGGGGATCGCCAAATGGGCCGTTGAGATCAGGGAATAAGCCATCAACTTCAAGCCAAGGACTTCCATCAAGTCTCAAGCACTCGCCGACTTCATCGCTGAGTGGACCGAGTACCAACTACCGATAGAGATCATTGTTGAGAGCTTCTAGACCCTCCATTTTGACGGCTCCCTCAGCCTAGAGGGGGCGAGTTCCAGAGTTCTCCTAACATCTACCCAAGGTGATGATTTGACCAATGTCCTAAGCCTGTGCTTCGCCATGTCCAACAACGTGGCCAAGTGTTGATAGCAAAAAATGGCATTAATGGTTAAGATTGTCAAAATATCAATTTTTGTAATTTGGGCCATAAATACACATGTCCTGGATTGGGCCGAAGCCCTATAGGGCCGAAGGCCCACTAAGCTTTGGGCTTCGGAAGCTTCCAGTGAGCATGATACCTTCGGCCCGAAGGCCTTCGGAGGCCCACCTCGACGAAGATTTGGCCCGAGGAGCAGGCTTCGGCGGGCTTGGCTGAAGGCCCACTTTGGGCTAAGTTCTAGAGATAGAGTTTGAGTCCGATTCTAGCTAATTTTATCCATACGCATGATTAAGCCAAATTCTACCAGATTAGGCTTAGAGATTAGAAGTCTAGCCCCTATAAATATAGGTGTGAGACCGGTTCATTAACCCCCCAACACAAATCAACACAAAGGCCTAGCTCTGAACCGTACCTTTACTTTTACCTTTACTTTTCTGCAAACTTCATGGGTTTGCCTAGGAGCCCTCCGACGCCACTTTGGAACATTGGTAATCCTTGTTACTTCGCTTGTGAAGAATCCGTTAATCTATGTAATAGATTGCTATCGCCTTGTTACTTCGCTTGTAAAGTATCCGCTAATGTGCGTAATAGATTGCTACCTTCGCTCTCTAGTGCAACACTTAGCAAAATTCGGTCTACACGTCGAATTGGTACTTGATATCTGTTCTATTGCAGGTTTCCATGTTCAGAGCCACTTCGATGGAGGTGTCCAGAGGCAAGGGATTGGTTTCGGAGGTTGCCAGAACACCCCTCAGCGGAATTACTACTTTGACCGCCTGTGCCGTACCGTCACACTATTGTCGGTTTGACCGAGTCCCGCATGCCAGCATGCTTCACAACAAGTTTCATCATGACAGGCTTTGCCACATTTGTACCCTACATCATATGAAGTCACGCCCATGCCCTGTGCCTAAGTTGTTTTATCATGTCAGATACTTCGCGCCGAACCCCGCTGTTCGGAGGTGATTGTCGCGTCGAGATCTGTTCGGAGCCCATCTTCGGCTAGATCAGTCCAGGCGCCAAGGCACCCTTCAGTGGGACCCTTCGCATCAGATGCTGAATGTACCCTTCGGCGACACCCTTCGCACTATACCCTTCGGATCACTTAGGCTCCGCTCGGTTTGCTGATTTATTCTGTTTTTAAATATATCTCTTTTTGGCTAATTGGATTATTTGTGTGTGATCTGATTACGTGACGACTCCACCCCCTTACCAAGGTTAAGGGTAGTCTTAACACGACGTTGGTGTTGTTTTACGCTTAGGCTTGTCCCTAAGTATCCACACACTTTTGGATCGTCGAATTGACCTAAGTGCGGGGGCACATTTTCGTGTCAACACCGAGTACGAAGCTATCCTCCATGGACTCTACATTGATGTCTTCCTCGGGATTCGATGACTACCGGTGGTCGGAGATTCGAAGTTGGTGATCAGCCAAGTGATCAAAGACTAGACCTGTCTCAATGAGAAGATGGATGCTTATTGCCAAGAGATCCATATTCTAGAAGGCAAGTTCGACGGCCTAGAGTTCCATCACGTCCCTCAGGATAAGAACTCGGCTACCAACGCACTAGCAAAGCTCAGATCATCAAGAGCAATAGTTCATAGAGGGATATTCCTTCAAGAGCTATCGAAGCCATCCATCAAAGAAGAAGGCTTGCAACCTCTAGAAGATGAAGCTGTATCAGTCACCATAATCACTGCCGGCGAAGAAGAAGAAGATTGGCTCTAACCACTGATCCATTTCATCCTCACCGAAAGACTTCCCCAAGAAAAAGATACTACTATTCGGCTATACAGAAGGAGAAAGCAATACGTCTTGGTCAAGTCAGAGTTGTTCAGAAGTGCTACATCCACTCGAGTCCTGCTGAAGTGCGTCGACAAGGCTGAAGGACAGAAGAGCCTGGAGGAAATCCATGCCGACAACTACGAGAACCACGCTGGGGCCCATACACTAGTCAGCAAGGTGTTTCGGGCCAGATTTTATTGGCCGACTGCCAACTCAGATGCTCGCCAACTGGTGTGCAGCTACAAAGGATGTCGATTCTTCGCCAATCAGCACAACCTCCATTCACAATCTCTCCAAACCGTACCATCTTCTTGGCATTTTGCTTGGTGGGGGCTGGACATGGTAGGGCCCTTGCCGAAGGCACTGTAGGGATATGATCGTATTTTTGTAGCCATTGACAAGTTCTCCAAATGGATCAAATTCATGCCGCTGAAGACTAGTACAACCAAGAAGGTAGTGGAATTCATTGAAAGCATAATCTACTGGTTCGGACTCCCAAATCAGATCATCATAGTAGGGCCACTAGTCAGACCCCATTATTCTTGGTGTATGGGTCGTAGGCCGTCCTCCCGGTGGACATGCTGCACAGAAGCCTGAAGATACTTCAATATATCAAAGGCACAACTGAACGTACTTGGAAAGAAGACATCGACAACCTGGAAGAAGCCCGACTGGCTGCCTCGATACAAACCATCTGGTACCAGGAAGGCCTTCGTAGCTATCATGATCGGAATGTTCACCAGTGCTCTTTCTGAGTGGGTTACCTAGTCCTACGCCTAGTTTAATCGGAAGTCAGGACCCACAAGCTCTCGGCTCCCTGGGAAGGACCCTTCATTATCGCTGAGGCTACACGCCCGGGATCCTATCACTTGATGCGAGAAGATGGCCAAAAGCTAGTGATCTCCTAGAATATAGAGCACTTCAAACGATTTTATCCTTGAGCGAGATAAGTCTTTGATATTATTTCATAATAAAGACATTTGCTTTCCAGGATATTGCATTCCACAGGTTTCGATTTCTAACCATTCTAGCCTCGATGCCATGATCTGCTCTAGCTCGGCTACAACGTGTATTTACCGACTACCTCCACTCTGGTTTCGTGGTCACGATTCGCTCTGACCTGGCCTTTGCCAAGATGTAACCGTTCTAGCCTCGATGCAACAATCTTCTCTAGCTCATCTACAATGTGTATTCACTGACTACCTCCGCTCTGGCTTCAAGGCCATGATCTGCTCTGACTCAGCCATTGCTGAGATGAACATTCACCACCACTCTAGCTGCACAACTATGACCCGCTTTGGCTCTGCTATTGTTGGATCGAAGAGATGCTGAATTCCTCTTCACCAAAAGTCTTAGAGTTCAAATCTTGCTCGACACTCGAGCATGTGTGAGTCAATCACTCTAACTAAATCAACCATGATCCGCTCTGGCTTAGTCATTATGATGGTCACTCATTTTCCTAGGGGCTCTAACGAGCGCTTATCCTTGACCTACTGCCGATGCACGCCCTTGGCAGAACATAATGCTAATGATCCTAAACAATGTACATGTGACCTGAGTTCCCTACATTTTGACCTTAGCTATATCGATGAAGCTAGGATAGGTTTTGAATGCAGTCGGACAAGATAGCAAAGGCAGAGAATGAAGAAATCTTTATTACATTATGATGAGATGTACATGTACAATATTTTCGTCTACTCTATTTTTATCTGCTCATTAGAATCGGCAGCGACAAACTCCAACCTAAAAACAACAATCCATTGACCAACACCCTGGGCGAGCTTCTGTCCAAGACACCAACCGGCCCTATTCTGTCAATGGGTGAAGCTGGTCGGTGAGGTCTGGGACGTCCTCGACGCAACCAAGATCAGGCGCCACACCTCAGAGGATAGGATACTTCCACCTTGAAAGAACCAAACCGTCTGGTCTGTAGAACATCCGCACAGATGGTTCCCGAGGCGGCAACCCTCCACGACTTCCTAGAGGGGTGTCTAGAGAAGTCATTCCGACTTCTCTGGACCATACCGAGCCCCGGTGGAGGTCGTGGTCTTCTTCCCTGACTGCAGTGTGTCGGGGAGCTGCAAAGCCATGGCCACGATTCACACGGAGGTCCTCCGTAAGTTCACCGCATGGTCTTGCAGTCCCATCTTCAAGACACCGGTGATCTTCAAGAAGGAAATAAATGAAGACTCTAGTCATAAATATTGATGAAGAAATCAACAAGTGGCAATTCACTTACCCGAAGTCAGGAGGCTCTTGATAACCCTTCAAGAAATCGTCGCACCAAGCCATCTAGTGGGCAACACCTTCTGATGAAGAAAAGAGTCAAGGCAAAGAAGATGATCTGTGCCGAGATGTTGAAGAAACTGAAGCCAAAGGGGCCTATTTATAGGCCCAAATGGAAGACGGTGAGTCGAACCACCAGTGTCCTATTAAAAGCAGAACCCCGCTAATGATGCATTTAAGATCGCCCCACTAGTCACCGTATCACGATGGTCAAAATCCCCTGCCATGCAGAAGGGATTCGCCGCCTGACACACCCGTCGCCTCAGCGCCATTTGTGGCTTCGCCATGATTTTCTCCACCGAACTATGCCAAACGGAATTTGAAGGATTTAACAGACCTATCACCTCTAGTGGCCCATGGCCGCCATGATAAGTCTCCAATTCTGCATACTTTAAATTTCAATTTGATTCATCATTCAAATTTGGAATTTATTTACTTGTAAGCATGATTATCGGAGCAGTAGAGGTTTTTTCCCACTTTGTATCCATGATCCGCTCAGGATGATTCATTGGAAGACCCCTATGCTTCTTAGTGCTTAACACGTTTGTGGATCTTAAGCATTTCCCTTCGGACCTACCACAGTCTTCCTACTCTGTATCCATGATCACCTTTGGCTGAGTTAGTGAAGACCTTCCCGTGATGCTTAACAACAGCCCTCTTTTGGAAATCTCCACTACAGGATTTTGCGGTCACTCACTCTATATCCACGATCAACTCTAGCTGAGTCGGGTCGATCGAATTCTAGAAGAGTTGCCTCCACCGACTGGTTCCTATGATTCATGCGGTCTAACGAGCCTGCACTATGACTAAATGATAACAACCAGTCAGATTTCATAGAAAAATATAAAAAGTGACCAAGCAACATTATATTACATGTCTTGCAAATATGTCACACATATTTTTGTCACTAGGTAGGTGCAGGAGGAGCATGAGGATCATATTCAATATCAACAATAAAGGCGTTAGCCACTTCCTCGACCTTGGTGTAAGCTCACTGGGCATTGGCTTTGCTATAATGTGCTGGCCACCACGCCCTGACGAAATCCAGTCGTATGGTCGGGTATAGTGCCCGGACGACCCCTAGAACATGAGTGGCCGCCGTCTTCACGAAGTCCCGAGCCGACTGCTTTAGCCGTCCCTCAGCGCTGACCAGCCAGGCAAATTACTCGTCTGCCGACCACTGAGTGCTCGGGGCCTATTCATCAACCATTCAGATCATCGCCTCCACGAATGTCTAATAGGCATCTAGATGCTTCTAGGTGCTCGCCAGACGCCGCTCCAGATATTCAAACTGAGCGGTCACTCGATGGTGGACCTCTATAGAAAAAAAATAGAGTTCTTAGGACAGAAATTTATGAAATTCACCCTGGAAGAAAGAAAAAAGTGGTCAGAAAAAGTTCATACTTTTATACTCACCGCACAATTCTGGGCCAAAGCGTCGGATTCGGTGAGCTTCTTCTTTAGCTTCTCCAACTCGACGGCGCTACCATCTCTTTCAGCAAGTTGCTTCGCCGCCTCCTCTAGCTTGGCCAGAGAAGCATCCCTCTCGGCTACCGCAGCGTCAGCCAAACACTGTGCCTAGCCAACGACCATCTCTAGACGCTAGCCCGATGCTGACAACTCTATGATAATACGAAGAAAAGTTATGCTCAAGATCTGTAGATGAAAATGCTAAAGATACTAAGACATACCGAAGGCCTGGATGTTGAGCTACTCGTGGAGATCATGAAGCTGCCATCAGAGATCGTCATTCTCTATCTCCACCTGCCGCAACTCATCATCCTTCTAGGACAACTCGACATCCTTGGTGATTAGTTACTCTCTTATTTCAAGAGCCACATCCTATGTGGATACCTAGATTAATCTATACGCCATGGTATGCAAGCCTTTTTTGTAGGAAAGCTTACCATTGTCTTCTGTCTAGGGTACTCGAACGACTTCAAGTGCCCAGCCATGGCCACCGACCATCGCCGAGCGGGAGTATGTCCAGAAGGTGGTGGCACTGACCCGAACATAACAGGAGGAGCGGAGTACTCCTCTGCCGGCACGGTGGGTCTTGTTGTAGCCGCCCCCACGGTCGACGACGATCCTCGCTGAAGGATATGCCCAAGAAAATTCCATGTATCAGAAGTTCCGATTGGTAGTATCGGATGTTCCAATTATTTTCTAGTCTCAAGTCAGAGAACTGAAGTTGCTTTGGAAGTTCCGATATGGTATCAGAAGTTTCAACGAGCCAAACGTTTCGATTTGGAATCAGAGAAAATTGTACTTATTGTAAGTTCCAATACGTGTATCGTAAGTTCCGACGTGGGCGAAAACAGATTAGATTATTGTGTGTCGTACTGAATCTGGAGACCTAAAATACCCTATCAGAAGTTCTGATCCAAGATTGGAAGTTCCAACGTGGACAAATAGATTGGATCTGTTCCGAACACAAATTGGTTGTATCCAATTTGTGGGTTTAAATATGTGGACAACCAGGGGCTCTCAGCTCTACATAAAGTGAGGAGGAGGTCTTGGAGAGAAGCAATAATCATAGATTAGACCTAGCCACCAAAGACACCTCTCCTCCCTTTCTCGGTGTCAATTGTTGAGAGCGAGGATTGCCCGTCTCTCACATGCGGTGCTAGCACGCTGCCGTGGAAGGAACTCCATCCCTGTATGTGTGGATACCGTGGAGGTGTTTCTCGAACAACGATTCTCGTGGACTTCTTCATGTGAACAACTACGTCGTCCTCACCGATCGGATTGGTGAGGACTGGCCAAGACAAAACGATGATAGGCTTGACACGCTATGTGGCGCCCCGATTTATCGAAATCGGAACATTATTGAATTTCATACGAAAAACAATAATACAAGAGGTTCATGGTACGCAGACCATATTTATTACATCAGAATAAAAATTAAGTAAATAAATAAAAGCATGACGAACAACTTCTTCAGGATCTTTCTTCTTGACTGGGTCGCTACTCCAGACCGTCTTCATAGTAGGCATCCTCTGTGGGGTCCAACGGGTATGAGTACAAAGAGTACTCAACAGGCCACCACAAATGCAAGTAATAATGCAGGATAATAAACAAGGAAGGGTAATGGCTAACAGTGCGGAAAAGTACATTTTCAGTTATTGCATTTAATGTAGTCAAATTTAATCATGCGGAAAAATAAACATGAGCATCATCAACATCATCTAACTCGAGGAGTATGTTTTACCTCCTCGCACAATAGTCCTTACATGTCAAACCATCATGCACATACATATTCAAGGTAAACTAACTGTGGGATGTCACGCAACCCGCCCTTGACCGTGGGCTCGGCTTTTCGAAAAGATTTAAGACTCTGATCAGAGATGTACTACTTTATCCACAAGGCACGCACTCATCCCAAACGAGATGACCCATACCACGGGAACTCGTGCCAAAACCTCGGCATGAAATGCTCAAGCGATAACCACCCGCTCTAGGTTTCGCCGGCGCGCCGGGCCGCATCCCGGCTAACGTCGCACCCCCTTTTGTGCCACGTAGGTACAAGCCACCCGCAAGTGCTGCTTGACCCATCTCCAAATGGTGGCCTCGGTTTGGAACACTCCATACCTTAGGTAGGACTTACCCACTAGACTTGTGGTTAGCACGGATGTGTATTGCAACGGATCCCTCAGACCGGTCCTTACAGTGCCCCGGGTGCTACCGACCAATGCCCTAGCTTGCACCCGGAACCCACCATGCATACACTCACAACCATAACTCATCACAAACAGAATTCCAAGGATAAGAAGTAACGGGGATCATATAGTAGAACCATTTCGCTACGACTCGTTTTTATCCTATAGCGATCGTGTCAATACATTGGACACTAGCTAATATCATTAATCATATGGTGACAACGGGGTTAGGCGAGATAGCATGGCTTGGGTTGCACATCCAGGTCGGGGGATCCTAAATAAATATATTGTAAGGGTTTCATTTGACTAATGCATGTATATCCTATGTGTTTTAGCGATAGTTTAGTAAAACATGGGTTCAACATGCTCAAAAGATTGTTTTGGTGACATGCCTTGTTCAGTGAACGGGGAGGGAGGAACTTCGGGAAAGTACTCCGGCTCCTCGGTGGTGTCGTAGTCTTCTCGTTATAAATAAAGTAAATTAAAATAAATACAACATTCAATTTAAACAATACAAAACCACACAACTAGCACATAGGTTTTAAATTGGTTTAATTTAAAGAAAGTCAAAGTGGTTTAAGTTTCTGAAATCTATTTTATAAATATTTAAAATTAACTAAGAAAGGATATTGTCCTTTTTAAGGGGGTTTTAATTGTTAATAATCTCATTATAAGTTTTATAATTAATTTAAAATAAATGGTTCAGAGAAAACTGAGTGGTTTCAGTATATTAACAGGAAGTAATTAAATATAAGACTTACTGAAATTTAAATAATTAAATTTACATTTTTATCCTAATGGCATTTGCATACCTATTTAAATAAACATGAAAAAGTCTAGAGTAACATACTGTTTTTATTGAACTGAAGTGTAGAGAATAAAATTATAGAATTTCTGGAATTGAAATGGCAATTTTTAGAGTTCAAATGTGCCAGATATGAATTTTACAAGTTTTAAATAGTTTCTGGAATTTATTTTCAATTTTAAATCCCCTCGGGTCCACGGTGAGCGAGGCCCACGGTGAACCCGCGCACTGTGCGCGTGGATCGGTTGATCCAGAGCCGTTGGATCTGGATCCGGTGGCCAGGCGCGAGGCCGGAGGGTTAAGTGATAATGGAATGCCACGATTAAAACGCGCGAAAGGGTATAACGTGGACGCACAAGATTGAGTCAAAACTTTTAAAAGCAATCAATGGCCCAGATGGCCTGGTACCCCTTTGACCGGATCAAGGGCGGAGATTAAATCCGTAGGGCTTTAACCAGAGCGCTCCGATCACGAACGTGCGGCCAGGATGAAATCCGGCACAACACGCGCTAAGGGGGTTGTACCCCCCTTCATCTCCAGCGACGGCGGGGTTCGGGTGTGGTGGCGATGGCGCCGACGAGGGGGCTAGGCCCTAGCTCTATGCGAAAATGGAAAGAGGAGGCCACGATGGTCACGACGGTACCTTCGACGGCGATGAAGGGCGGCGGACGGCGATCGGCGGTGAGGGTAGACGCAGAGGGCTCGTCGGGTGCTCGACGGCGACGTCGATCCTGCGGTCTCCTTGGCCAATGGAGGCGTGGCCGAAGTCGGGTGGTTGGCGACGGTCACGATGGTGGTGACTGCGAGGATGGAGGCGGTCTGAGGCGACGGCGAGCGGTGGCTGGAGGTGAAGCAGGAGGGGGCGCTAAAATGTGAATCACGGGTGTTCTGTTCGGTCCTGGGTTGCGAGAGCGTGGGGGTCGAACGCGGTGGAGGCCAGGGGTATAAATAGTGGCGCCGGCGAGGGTCAGAGAGGGTCGCATGCAAGGAAAGCCGAGGGGGAGGATTTACTCGCCGGTGAGGACTCGGCCATGCACGCGCAGCGTTGATCCCGTGGCTTAATGGCGTGGGTTAATGGGGGGGAAATGGCCGGGAGAACGCGGGGGACCATTTAATGGCGTCGAATTAAAGTGGGAGGGGCCAGCGAGGCGGATCTGAGGTGGGGGTCATCGGCCGGCAGAATTTAGGGGCGGAGGCGGGAGGTAGACGACGGTACTGACAGGCGGGGGCTACTAGCCAGCGGGCGTGAGCGCGCGAGCGAGAGGGCTGACGGGTGGGGCCGAGCGGTCGGGCGCGAGGGTTCAGTCGGCGCCGACAGGTGGGATCGGGCGCGCGTGAGGGGAGGCGGTCTCTGACGGACGGGGTCCACTGGTCAGTTGGCACGCACGGGGAGGAGTGGGCTGGGCCGGCTGGGGGAGAGAGAAAGGGAGGGGAGGACCATTACTGTTTTAAAAGGTTTTCTGATTTAAAATAATTGCAGAAAATAGATTAAATCATTTGGGGTATATCCAGAGTTGATAAAAATTTGTAAAAATTCTCAAAAATATATTTTGGTCTTAAGATCCTACACAAAAATTTTCAACTCCTGGTGATGGGGGATTGGTCCCGATCTTCCGCTAGGTAAGGGATAAACTTGGGTTGGTGGAGAATCTCGACGTTGGCGATCCAAGGCTCCGGTCCGGCGGATCAAAACCTTGCAATCGTTACACCACTGTCTCCGTTGGTTATCAACCACGCAGGACGCGATTGACCTCGCCACGAAGGCTAATTCCTGCAAGCGAACCCAAGAACACAAGCAAGAACAGGAAGGATACAAATCGAATGCCAAAACAGACAAACGAAGATAGGGTGAGGTTTCACAAACGCCAATGCAGCAGCCAATCGGTCCGGTGCAAGAGGCGGGATCTAAACACAATAGTGTAGATGCAACAAAGCAAAACCTAACCCTAGAGGCGGCTGACGTGAGTTTATAAAGGGTGGGCAGCCTGTGGAAGGCGAACAGACACGGGCTGTGGGCTAGAAGGCGAACAGACATGCACTATGGGCCAACACGGTCCAGTTCTGTCACGCAGGACGGTTTCGGTCACACTAGAACGACTCGAGACTCCAAACGATGTGAAACCAACGGCAAACGATCCGTCTTCTCCTCAGCTTTCCAAAAAGTCAAAGAACGCGCCAATCGGACTTCGTATGAGGAAGTTATGGCCATTTTGGTGCAGGGTGGTCGATGTAGTCCGAACCAGCGAAATCTTGACTTCAAACATCCGTGCGGCTCCGTCTTCAAGTCCAACTCTTCTATTCCATCTCCCATGTTCCTAAGCAACAAAATATCACTAGTATTCAGTAGCATCCCATCCAAACAAATATAATCAAAGTTGCTAAGGAACGAATTAACCTCATGGTTCAAGCGACGGACACGGGTGCATGTGATTGGTCCCTGTAATTGAATTGTAGGTGGAGGCTCCATGGGTGTATCATGTGAAGTGATGTCCTCATCATCCTCCCCTTCTTGAATTGGAGTCGTCCTCGACTCAAGCTCATCGTCAGCTCCCAAATAGGGTTTTAATTCATCAGCATGGGGTATCAATTTAAACTTTCTCAAATCAGGAAAACGTTCCTTGCGCAAGTAGAACCAAACAAGATCTCCTGGTTTGAAAAACATCTTCTTTCTTCCTTTATTAGTCTTTTGAGCAAAATAGCGTGCCTTCTTTTCTATAACTTCCTTGGCCTTCAAATGCATAGTTTTGACAAACTCTGCACGCTTAGTTACTTCCATGTTTGTTCTCTCTTGAAAAGGAAGTGGCAGCAAATCAAGTGGTGTGATTGGCTTCAAACCATACACCAATTCAGACGGGCACAAATGTGTTGTTGAGTGAACAGCTCTATTGTATGCAAATCTAACAAGTGGAAGGCTGTCCTCCCATTCCTTCAAGTTCTTCTTAATCATTGCCCGCAGCAACATGGAGAGTGTACGGTTTACCACTTCTGTTGGACCATCAGTTTGCGGGTGACAAGTTGTTGAAAATAGCAATTTTGTGCCAAGCTTGACCCACATCGTCTTCCAAAAGTAACTCATAAACTTCTCATCACGATCTGAAACAATGGCTCTAGGCATCCCGTGCAACCTCACAATTTCCCTGAGAAATAAATCAGCAATATGTGAAGCATCGTTGGTCTTGTGACAGGGAATAAAGTGTGCCATTTTAGAAAACCTATCCACTCTTACGAATATGGAGTCTCTCCCCCTCCTTGTCCTAGGCAATCTCACAATAAAGTGCATGCTAATATCTTTCCAAGGTGCACTAGAAACAGGAAGTGGAGTATACAAACCATATGGGTTAAGTTTGGACTTAGCTTTATGGTATGTGGCACAACGCTGCACAAATCGTTCAACATCTCTCCGCATCTTTAGCCAATAAAAATTATTGGACAGCAGGCCCAAAGTCTTCTCTCTTCCAAAATGTTCCATTAATCCACCACCATGTGATTCCTGCAACAACAGCAAATGTACGGACAAATCTGGAACACATAGCTTGTTAGCATGGAACAAGAACCCGTCATAAACATGAAATTCTTTCCAGCCTTTCCCATCATTATATTTAGTGTATGGTTCAGCAAATTCTTTATCTTCAACATACAAATCTTTCGAACTTTCCAAAACTGGAACGTTATTATCAAGTTGAGATGAAAGAACAATCCTACGAGACAATGCATCAGCAACCACATTTACTTTGTCATTCTTGTATTTCACAATGTATGGGAAAGATTCAATAAATTCAACCCATTTAACATGTCTATGGTTCAGTTTAGCTTGCCCTCTCAAATATTTGAGTGCTTCATGATCAGAATGTATAATAAACTCCTTAAGCAAAAGGTAATGCTGCCAAGTTTCAAGCACACGCACTAAGGCATATAATTCCTTATCATAGGTAGAATAATTCAACTGTGGATCATGCAATTTCTCACTAGAGTAGTCCACGGGTTTACCTTCTTGTAGCAGCACATCTCCTATTCCAAAATCACTAGCATCACATTCTAATTCAAAAAGCTTACTGAAGTCGGGTAGCTGAAGTAGAGGTGCATGTGTAAGGAGATCCTTGAGTGGGGCAAAGGCTTGTTCTTGTGCTGGCTTACGAGTAAACGTAACTCCCTTCTTGGTCAATTCAGGTAAAGGACCAGCTATGGTGCTGAAATCTTTCACAAAACGCCGGTAGAAACCTGCAAGACCAAGAAAACTACGTACTGCAAGGTTAGTTTTAGTGGCATGCATGACACGTCCTTTCAGATTAACAATTTGTGATGAAGAAAGAGAAACAACTTTATCTTTTTGTTGCCTCGAAAGTGTTTTAGCTACTTGCTGAATTTCAGAAGGTTGTTTGCTCTTTTGGGTGTCTCTAGCATGTTTTTCTTGTTCAAATTTCACAATTTCAGCAGGAGTCATAGGAAGCAATGTAACTTTCTTTCCTTTATACATAAATGTGTACTTGTTGCTCCTACCATGGTGTGTAGCATCAGTATCATATACCCAAGGTCTACCAAGTAATAGAGAACATGCTTGCATTGGTACTACATCAAAATCAGCACTTCCGAAGTATATACCAATGGAAAATTCAATGTGAACAGTTTGTGTTACCTTGACCTTACCGCTGTCGTTGACCCATTGCACATGGTAAGGGTGTGGATGTGCACGTGTGGGAAGTTGAAGCTTAGTTACCACGTCGAGGCTCACCAAATTGTTGCAACTACCGCTATCGATGATGACACGCGCACGACGGTTATTGACGAGGAAGATGGTCTGAAATATATTGTTCCGTTGTGCCTGGTCGTCCTGGTCCATGTGAGTGCTCAAGTCACGTTGTACAATAAGTGCTGCCATGTTAGTGAAAAAACAAAACACAAAGAATAATCCTTATGTAAACAGCTAGGTCTGGTGGTGGGTGTGGGGTGGAAGCAATCCGTCAAGCACCTTACCCACGCTTGCAAGTGTTCTTACCACGCCGCAGTGAGGTCACCGGCCTACAGGTGATGAACCAAGTGGAGGGTGGTGTACAATTGCAAGAAATGAACCTGTCCTGACCAAGAGAAATGTGTAGCTTGGAAGGCAAGTGAGTAGCAAGGATTAGCGATAATAATAACAGTTAAACCAAGTTCAATAAGTATTCCCAAGTACTTGTCAAAGTTGCTGGCCTTAGTGCTCCCAAGGTGAAAATTCAAGCAATAGAGGGAAACTATGTGCCCAAAACTCAAATGGAAGCAAAAACATGCCGAATTCAGCTCTCTATAGATCGGACAAGGGATCGGACAAGTTATCGGACAAGGGTATGTGCACAATTTTTTTTTTGCTGCTGATCGGATCGGACAAGGGATCGGACAAGAGTTCGGACAAAGGTTCAAACAAGAGATCGGACAAGCAACAAACAACCAATGCCTTCCTCAGATCGGACAAGTGTTCGGACAGGAGTTTGGACAAGAGTTCGGACAAGCAAATAACAGGACCACTTCTCTTTTTTTTTATATTTTTTTTTCTCCTTTTTTTTCACTCTATTTTTTTTGAAACAAGGATGACCAGAGGAGTAACCACAAAAATTGGCACCTACAACTGAGGTGGGATGTGGCTCACAAAAATTCAAACAAGTTTGCTGTCCGGCGAGCAAAAACTTTGTCCAATTTTTTTCTTTATCTTCCTGATTTTTTTTGGCGAGTTTGGTGAGGGCTAACCGGCATAGCGGTTAGGGTACCCACCCAAATCGGGTCAGGAACACGCTCAAAAAATTTCAGATTTTTCTGTCAAACGAGCGAAAAGTTATGCTTGTTTTACTGAAGGGGGGTCACAGAGAGCAGATGTGGAAGACAAATAGGGTTGCGGAAGGGGGGGGGTTTCGGTGGGGAAATTTTTTTTTTCTGAGACACAAGAACAACTACTACTCAAACGACACAGAGGGATTACTAAACCAGCAACAAGACTCGACCAAGAACACGAACTCAACCAAGTTAAAACTGAAATTAAAATCGCAAGGCACAAAGGGGGTTCTCGGTGGGGAATTTTTTTGGTGCGGTTTTCTAGACTCTGGGTAAAACAAAAGCAGATCGAGATTACCTAACGGGAAATCTGAGCTCTGATACTAGCTGATGGGGGATTGGTCCCGATCTTCCGCTAGGTAAGGGATAAACTTGGGTTGGTGGAGAATCTCGACGTTGGCGATCCAAGGCTCCGGTCCGGCGGATCAAAACCTTGCAATCGTTACACCACTGTCTCCGTTGGTTATCAACCACGCAGGACGCGATTGACCTCGCCACGAAGGCTAATTCCTGCAAGCGAACCCAAGAACACAAGCAAGAACAGGAAGGATACAAATCAAATGCCAAAACAGACAAACGAAGATAGGGTGAGGTTTCACAAACGCCAATGCAGCAGCCAATCGGTCCGGTGCAAGAGGCGGGATCTAAACACAACAGTGTAGATGCAACAAAGCAAAACCTAACCCTAGAGGTGGCTGACGTGAGTTTATAAAGGGTGGGCAGCCTGTGGAAGGCGAACAGACACGGGCTGTGGGCTAGAAGGCGAACAGACATGCACTATGGGCCAACACGGTCCAGTTCTGTCACGCAGGACGGTTTCGGTCACACAGAACGACTCGAGACTCCAAACGATGTGAAACCAACGGCAAACGATCCGTCTTCTCCTCAGCTTTCCAAAAAGTCAAAGAACGCGCCAATCGGACTTCGTATGAGGAAGTTATGGCCATTTTGGTGCAGGGTGGTCGATGTAGTCCGAACCAGCGAAATCTTGACTTCAAACATCCGTGCGGCTCCGTCTTCAAGTCCAACTCTTCTATTCCATCTCCCATGTTCCTAAGCAACAAAATATCACTAGTATTCAGTAGCATCCCATCCAAACAAATATAATCAAAGTTGCTAAGGAACGAATTAACCTCATGGTTCAAGCGACGGACACGGGTGCATGTGATTGGTCCCTGTAATTGAATTGTAGGTGGAGGCTCCATGGGTGTATCATGTGAAGTGATGTCCTCATCACCTGGTTTAGCCTCTACACCTATGTTGTAGTTCAAAAGGGTAAAGGAGGGTATTAAAGGTATTTCCAAAATAAGAAATTCCAGGAAATTGATTTAAATAATATTTTTATTGCTTTGAAAATTTGGGGTGTTACACGCTACTCCGACATTTTCTTACGCTGCACCTACCGCGTCTCGTGTTAGAAGGTAACGATCTATGATCTCACACGCGCATAGATCTTGGGCTGAGGGCAGAAATTATGAATTTGCTGGCTAGCGTAAATCCCCAATTCCTCAACAGTGGTACCAAAGCCTAGGTTCATAGTGTTTGATCTAGATCCCTCATGTATGGAGATACATGGTGGAAAAACATATTAGATCTGTTTCTATCCACGACAAATCAGAAGTTCCGATATTGACCAGAAGTTCTGATGGCAGATCAAAAGTTCTGAAAATGATCGGATGTTATGATATCGAATAATGATTTGATATAGAGAGCAATTGTTGCAGCTAGGGATTCTGATATTGATTGGAAGTTTTGATGGATCAGAAGTTCCGGTGCAAGATCGGAAGTTTCGACCCACTCAAATTTGAAATTATGAGCCTATGGAGACAGGTTTTTCAGATCCAAAATCCAGTCACTTGTAGATTGCTCGCCTAACTTTGTTTTGTAGAGAATGATGTGATAGACATGGGCTTGGATAAATGTGATGTATGAGATGCACGCGATGAATGTAAATTAAATATGGCCTGCTTGTCATGGTTATTTACAGCCCAAGGCTGATATAAAATTTTTTATGGCTTGCTTGTCGTTTTCGTGGTGCTTTGGCCCATGTAACTAGTATAGGCTATGCTACATAGACTAGTACTCTTCATCGAGGCTGGGAGCATGCACTCAATGATGGGAGCCATGGATACGGAGATTTCCATGTGAAGAGGGCCATACTATGTCACAATTAATATGATTGCCCATGATGCTTTCTTATGTTCCTGTTATACTATTCCTACATGTTTCGTGTGTGCTAGGGATGTTATAGTGCTAGAATCGTTTTCTCTCAGAAAATTAAGTATTGATGCTCTTCCCAATGGCTGCACCCACCAAGGTTCTTGCTCATCGATATTGGGTCTGCCAAAGCAGGGTGCTATCTTTTATCTTTACCAGTTGGGGCAGAAGTCAGACTTCTGCACGCATAGTATTTGTTTGCTTAACGGGGCTATCAAAACGGTTTTGTGCATTGGAACATAGAGTTGGCGTAGAGCATAGGATGCTTCTCCAACGAAAAGAGTCACATATGATGTGATCAACAAAGTGTTGCTTACATATGTTACCTAGCTTCTACAAGTAATGCCAAAGCTCACTAGGAGTTAGAATGAATATGGATCTTGCGCCACTATTAATCATTATAGGGAAAGTGACTGGGTTTTAAATAGTGGAACATCTTTTATTGGATAGAACCTAAACATTGCATAGTGCTGAACCTTGCATTTAATCTTTTGTAGATCATCGCACCTACTACTTCTTCTGTTAAGAGCAGTCTAGTTTTTAATTTGTGATCTATTCTTGAATAAGAGAAATTATCTAGAATAAACTTTATGGATTGGTATTGAAATTTGAGAATTGTTCTTAAACAAGATAAAAATTATTATGTTCTAGAGGAACCTCACCTCGATGAACTAGGAGAGAATGCTTCTGCAGTAGACAAGCATGCTTATGAGAGGCATGCTTATGAGAAGCATGCTAGTGATTCTGTGGATGTCATCTGTCTGATGCTTGCCTGCATGTCCTCTGAGTTTCAAAAACAATATGAGGAACACGATGCTTACAATATGATCATTGGTCTTAAGGGCTTGTTTCAGAAACAGACAAGGGCAGAGAGATACAATGTGTCCAAGTCCTTGTTTGAGAGTAGGCTAGCTAAAGGGAGCCTAGTGAGCCCTCATGTCATTAGGATGATTGGTTACATCGATACTCTAGAGAGACTGGGCACTCCACTAGATTCGTACCTAGCTATTGATGTCATTCTCCAGTCGCTCTCACTGAGCTTTGAGCCATTTATCATGAATTATAACAGAGTTGTACTATAGAATACACTAGCTGAGTTGCATGGGATGCTAAAAACTACTGAGGAGAGTATCAAGAAATCTCCAAGTCAAGTGATGATGGTTCAGAAGGAGGGCAAAAACAGAAAGAGGAAGGGCAAGGCTAAGACTACATATTCGATCTCTAGTGCGAAGTCTAAACTGGTTGGAAAGTCCAAGTTAGGTCCTGCTGGCTTTGATGTGTGCCACCACTGCCACAAGGCTAGGCATTGGAAGCGCAATTGCAAGGTGTACCTAGAAGAGCAGAAGAACAAGAAAGGAAGTGTGACTTTCGCTTCAGGTATTAATGTTATTGAAATTAATCTTGCCACTTGTCCAAATGATTTATGAGTATTTGATACCAGATCGATGATTCATACTTGCAAATCATTGTAGGGGCTGAGTAGAGTAAGAAAATGTGCAAGTGGCGAGCTGGATGCCTGCGTTGGGAATGGTGCAAAGTTTGCAGTGTTGGCCGTCATCGTTTATTCACTGTCTCTACTGGCAGGACTAGTTTTGGATTTGAATAATTGTTATTTCATTCCTCCCTTAGGAAGAAACATTATCTCTTCTTCATGTTTAGAGGAAGATGGTTTTTAATTCGTAATAAAGAACAAGAGTTGTTCAATATTTTCGAATGGGATACTCCATGGTGTTTGTCCATTAGTGAATGGATTATATATACTGAGTATTGAAGATGCACACGTTTATAACATTAGTACTAAGAAACAATGACTCAATGATTTGATTCCTACCTACGTCTGGCATTGTTGTTTGGGTCATATAAATGAGAAGCACATGCGGAAGCTCCATTGTGATGGAGTTTTTGAGTTATTTGACATTGAATCATATGACACACGTGAGTCTTTCTTACTTAGAAAAATGACAAAGATGCTTTTCACTGGACAGAGTGAAGGGTGAATGAGCTATTGGCCATAGTACATACTGATGTGTGTGGTCCAATGAGTCACACGGCTAGGAATGGTTTTTAGTACTTTAACATTTTTACCGACGACTTTCAGAGATATGGCTATGTCTACTTGATGAGGCATAAGTGGGAATCCTTTGAAAAGTACAAGGAGTTCTAGAATGAAGTATAAAATCATACGGGCAAGACAATTAAATTTCTACGATCTGATCATGGAGGTGAATATTTGTGCCATGAGTTTACTGATCATCTGAAGCAATGTGGAATTATTCCATAGCTAACTCCATCCGGCATGCCCCAATGGAATGGGGTGTTCGAGCGGAGAAACCACACTTTGTTGGATATGATGCGGTCCATGATGAGTCACACTGATCTTCCATTATACTTTTGGGGTCACGCTATAGAAACCGCAGCTTTCACGATAAATAGAGTTCCATCTAAGTTAGCAGAGAAGACACCATATGAGATGTGTTCTGGGAGGCGTCCTAGTTTGTCTTTTCTAAAGATTTGGGGACGTGAGGCGTATGTCAAATGTAGGACGTCTGACAATCTCAGTCCTAAGTATAACAAGTGCTTCTTTGTGAAGTATCCTAGGGAAACTAAAAATACTATTTCTATAATAGAGAGGAGGGAAAAGTGTTTGTCGCTCGGACTGGTGTATTCCTTAAGAAAGAGTTTCTCTCTAAAGGAGTTAGTGGGAGGACGGTGCATCTCGAAGAGGTTCGAGAGCCACTGGAAGGTGTTCTAGACTCTGAGAAATGGCTTGGATCCATTGGATCCGAGTTAGAGTCTATGCGAGTAAACCAAGTTTGGAACTCGGTTGATCCACCCAATGGTGTAAAAACTAGGGTTAATTTTTTCTGTGCCATTACGATTTTTACGGTTTGCCAAAATGCCATCGTTGTGTCACTGCCAGATGGGGGCCGCCACAGTCACTGACAGTGGCATGTAGGCAATTTCTGAAAATTATAATGGCATGTGAGTAATTTTCCCTAAAAACTATTGAGTGCAAATGGATCTTCAAGAAAAAGATAGATGTTGATGGAAATGTTCACAGCTATAAGGCACGATTGGTGGCAAAAGGTTTTAGACAGATTCAAGGTGTTGATTGTGATGAAACATTTTCGCCCGTCGCTATGCTTAAGTCTATTCAGATCATCCTAGTAATTACCGCATTTTATGACTATGAGATATGGCTAATGGATGTCAAGACAACTTTCCTGAATGGAAACCAGAGTGAGGATGTGTACATTTATGGAAAGTTCTAGGAAAGTGTGTAAGTTGCAGAAGTCCATTTATGGACTGAAGCAAGCTTCTTGGATTTGGAATCTTTGCTTTGATTAGGTTGTCAAAGGGTTTGGCTTCATGAAGAACGAAAAGGAGCCTTGTGTTTACAAGAAGGCTAGTGGGAGCTCACTTGTGTTTCTAGTCTTAAATGCGGATGACATATTGTTGATCAGAAATGACATTCCTTTATTGAATGTTGTCAAGACTTCACTAACAAATAGTTTTTCGATTAAAGATCTTGGAGAGTGTTGGTAGCAAAAAATAGCATTAATGGCCAAGATTGTCAAAATATCAATTTTGGTAATTTGGGCCTAAAATATGCAACTCCTGGTACTGGCCAAAGCCCTAAACGTCCGAAGGTCCACCTGCATGAGGCCTCGGGAGGCCTTTTAGTGGCCTGCTAGCTTTGGCCCAATGGCCCTTCGGCGGCCTGCTTCACCGAAGCTTCGGCCTGAGGAGCAGGCTTTGTTGGGCCTGCCGAAGGCCCACTTCGGGCAAGCTTCAGAGATAGAGTCTGATACAAATTCTAGTTGTTTTATCCCTAAACTTGATTAAGCAGAATCTTATCAGATTATAATTAGAGATAAGAATACTAGCCCCTATAAATACAGGGGTGAGGCTGGTTCATAGGACACACAACACAAATCAACTTCAAACCCTAGTTTGAACCATACCTTTATTTTCTTTACGTTTCTGTACACCTTCATGGGTTTGCGCTGGAAGCCCTCCGTCGGCCACGCCGTAACAGTGGTAAGCCTTGTTGTTTCGCCTGTGAATCATCCATTAATCTACATAACAGATTGCTATCACCTTGTTGGCTCTCTTGTGAACCATCCGTTAATCTACGTAACAGATTACTACCTTCGTTCTATATACTACAACACTTAGTAATGTGGTCTCTGGGCTGAATTGGCACTTGATCTTCGTTTGCTATAGGTTTCACGTTTAGAGCCTGTTGGCGTAAAAGATTACGCTAACAGGTTTATGAAAAATAGAAACTAACAAACGAAGTGTTTGCGAAGCAAACTGTTCTAAGCCTCCGAAAGGATAATAGCTTAGAATAGTTCGAAAGTGTGTATTGAATAACTTGTATTCGGTCCTCATTACAGGATAAAATGGGGGGTATTTATAGGCCCAAACATTAAGGAAAAGACCTTTTTACCCCTTTGTTACAACCGACATAGTGGAAACTATTCCGTACCCTTAATAGGGCTAAAATGGTAAAAGACTAATCTAATAGGAAAGAAGATAAGTCTTCCATCTTAGCTGGCAGAAAAGATCTTAGAAGAGCCCATGTTTGAAGATATACTCCGAACCAGGGTCTGTCTTCATACTTCGAACTTGACTCAACGCATCTCCGAAGATGCAATCTAGAAACCCTTGAATCAATCGTCTGCCTTTATCCAGCTACTGCAATAACCCTGAGGATGGAATATTTTCCCCCAACAGTAGCCCCTCGAATACGCTTCTCCGTTAAACCTGTAATGTTAGGAGAGCAGTATGCGCAAAAAATAACCATGCATAGGGGTTATTAGATTTTAATCCATCTCCGAAATGTATGGAGATATAAAACTTCGAATCAATTTTAAGACAATTACTTTCGAACTATCTTAGAACTAACTTGGGAAGCTCGAAAGCCTTTTTAGACTTAGAAAAAATAGTCGTTGGCTTCTTTCTTCTAACAGAAGTTACACAACGCGTTAATTTCGGAGAAAAGTAACGGGCAAGAATGCGAAACGGCATGGATAAACGGTAAAAAATGTAAAGTCTAGGCTATAAATAGAGGGCCTAGACCTTTTCTGAGTACATTTCCATCGCTTTCTTGCAAACAAGCCATTCTTTGAGCTCTAGCCTCCATTCTTCTTCCAAAGGAATCCATTAGTTTCAATGGCGAAAACCAAGGGTTCTGGACCTTCAGCCCTGGCTCGACAGTAGGCTGCTGCTGCAGCGGCGGCTTCATCTTTGGCGACGGCAGCTCCAACACCCGCAGCGACAACCATGGCGGCGGGACGAGGGAATCCCCAAAATGTTGGCGATCAAGGCTTCTTCCCGGCATCAGCGAAGTATGCGGACCAATCTTATCAACTGGGACCATCAACCTGTAGTAGGGAATCGCTTGTTGTGGCAGTAGAAGGCGGAATTAGTTCGGGGGTGATGATTCGTAAACCTGGCAAAGAAACCATTCCATCCCGGAGACCCAGAGAAGTGGTCGTCTTCAAAGCCTTTTTCGAAGCCGGTTTGGGCCTTCCGGCGATAGACTTCTTGGCCGAGGTATTGGATCTATTCCACGTCACTCTCCCCCAACTTTCTCCGAATGCTGTAGCTCGTCTTGCCATCTTCGAATGGGCATTGCGAGCATAGGGCTGTGAAGGGAGGGCAGAGATCTTCGCAGCACTGCACAGAGCTTCGTGCCAGCCGAAAACCTTCGTAGGCCCCGGAGGTGAAAAAATGGTAGTAGCCTTCGGAAGCATTAATTTCAGGCTTCGAGACGAGTATGCCCTCCGATTTCCTGCCAAAGCTATCAATGCCAGATGGTATACAGATTGGATCCTGAAATGGTTTTATGCCGAAGTTGGGGTGAGCAGTCGCCTAGCTGGACCCCTTCAAGATATCAAATTCCGAAAGGAAGCTCTTGTGCATCTGGATCCGGGCTAGCTCGAAGCTTGCCTCAGCCTGCTACAAAAAATTAGTCGCCGCCTGAGTATGCGGGACTTAGCCAAGAATTCCTCAGGCTTCAAATCCCTTCTTTGATGGCCAACTGGCCTATCATCTTCGAAGAGGATTCGGAAGGCGGTCTCCGAAAAATTTCTTCAACTTCGAGCCCTGCAAGTAACTTCGAAAACAACATATATTATGCATATTCATTCGAAGGAATAACCAACTTAACTTGTTTTTTAGCTTCTTCAGCCCCTATGACTTCGGAGCAGATTGTGAGAACTTCGGAGAAGATTCTAGGCGCCCCAACTCCGACCGAAAAAGAATGGAGAGTTAAACTGGTTGGTAGTCGGGAATGATTCAACCGAGTATGGGGGCTGCTTGAATTGAATCCGCCCCCTTTGGTGGATTGGGTCCCTTCGGAGAAAGGGCCCAAGAAAAGGAAAGCTGAAGCTGGGACTTCAAGCTCAGCCAAGACTCCAATCAAGAAGGTGGCTCGAAAGCCTAAAAACCCTGCACCTTCGAGCCCGAGAGCTTCAGTCTCCGATTCTCAGGAGGACGAAGTTAGGTTAATGGAGAGGTTGATTGATGAAGATGCAGCTCAAACAGATACTCATATTGAAGATGTTGTGAGTGTGCCGGAGCCTCAAGTCAATCTTGAGCAAACAAGGACTTCGACCGCTCAAGAGGATTTACCTCAAGACGAAGTTCCTGTTGTTGAAAGTGGAATCGGAGTCACTGTGACTTCAATTCCGGATGAAGTAACAACGACTGCCCAGAAGAACGCTCCGGCAGTCGAAGATTTGACACTTGATTCGGACGAAGATCTCGCCTTCGATCCGCCAAGCAGTCCCATGCTCGTTCGCCGCCAAAATGTCGAAGGTAAACTTCGAATAATTCTTTTGTTCTTTTCTGCAAAATTATACAATGTATAATACCTTTGCTTTTGCAGAACCCACTTCTCGAGGACCTTCGACGACTTCGGAGCCAATCCCGGAAGCCATTCAGATGGGACCAGGAAAAGGCAAGGGAAAGATGGACCCCCTCCCTGCTCAAAGCTCAGGATCAACTCCGTCTGAGTCAACAGACGAGAACCAATCTACTGAGGGGGCCAGTCTACCGAGGCTCCGAAGATCACAGCTCAATGCTCCGAACCTTCGCCAAACGAGGATGACCAGCAAGCCTCAAACATGCTCCCCCTTTTAACTCCTTTCTTGGAGCAAAGAACTGGGCTTCGGACTCTGCTCAAACCTTTGGGTCGAGCTAGTCGCGAAGTCGGGGAGACGGACTTGGTGGCTATCTTAAGTGAGGCGGAGAGTTCGGAGCTTAACGTTGCCATGGAACGTGCAGCCTACCAGGTACAAAATATCTGTGAAACAACATCAGATTTATATACAAATAATTTCTTACCTTGGTTTTTTCTTTTCTCAGCAAGCAGTCTTGGCCCGAGCTGCGAACATATCAAGCGAACGTGAAATCTCTCGTCTCCGAGAAGAAAACGGGACTCTTCAACGAAACCTCACTATCTCCGAAGGTCGAGTGGTTCACATGGACAATATGGTTTCAACGGAGCGTAGGGCCAGACAAGGCTTGGAGGCTGCGAATAAAGAGCTCGAAGCAGAAAGAATTGTGCTTCGAGCAGAAATTGAAAGGATGCGGACGGAGCATGCTACTGCGGGGACCGAGCTTGTTAGGCTCCGAGAGGAAGCTAGCCAGCTACTAAATCAAAAGAATTCTTTGGCTACGGAGGCTGCTAGACTCTCTGGAGTACTAGAAGAGGTAACTTCGGCAAAGGATGCACTAATTGAAGATAAGCTGAAGTCTGAGAAGGTAGCTGCGGAGGTCATGGACCAAATGCTAGGCGTTCTGGAATACTTCGGTTTTACTGGGACGCTTCCTTCAGATGACAACATCTCTCTGCTGCGCCGGTTGAAAAGGATTCATGGGGTAGCGAAGCAAATGAAGACAGCGGGCATTCGTTACGGAGAACTCTCTGGACAAGTGGTTGTCGTTGGACTACTTCGTTACTACGAAGATCTGGGTCGATCGATAGCTCCGAGCACGGGAGAGGGCCCAATTACCTTCGACGACGATCAGCTTCTCACTCCTTCTGAAGGTGTGGCCGCTGCCTGGCAAACCTTCCAAGCTTCATGGAGAGCCGAAGGTCGCACTGCGATCAAGGCGTGGATTGACGAAGGACAGCGCCAGAAGCAGGCTCGGACCCAAGCTTTGAGCAGCCAACCTCCTCCGAACCCGCGGGATTAGAAGTACCTTAGGATTTTTGACTATGTAAAGCCTTATGCTAATGTACATTTATAAATGAAGATTTGTTTATCATGTTTTTAGGCTTTGCCTCATATTGAAGATGTCGAAGTGTTAGATGTTAACGACGAACTTCGCTCATTATGGGCTACCTTCGATATCTTAAAACTTCATAAACGTCCTCGATTTCTAGTTCCTCGAGATGACTCCGGAGTAATTGCATCCGAAGTAATCAAAGATATATTATCTTACATTAAAGAGGAAGAAAAAGAGGTTAACTTGGAAACTTCATCTTCTGAAGACGTTATATGGTCCGAAGACGAAGATGAAGCTCAAAGTATAAAGCTTAAAGAACTTGGAAGCTGGGAAAGGAGCCCAGAGCGGCTTCGAACTTGGGCCGAGCTTCAGCAAGAACAAAAAGACTTTAGAGATTCAAAGGGAGGGAGGAGAGTTAAACGCAAAGTTGTTAGAACTCCCGGCAGTGGAACTAGTCGTTCCAACCCTAGCTCTAGAGATCAAAGAGGTCTTCGATTCCTTCTTGGTATAGATACCAATTTTTCATGATGTAATTGTAATCATATTCATTCAAATAATAGATATCGATTTAAAATTGTCTCCCTGTTTATTAGCCCCTCTTTGGGTGTAAGCAACTTCGAACTGTATTCAAAGATGGTTAGGCACAAAGAAAAACTTTGGAGTACAATTTTGGGGGTTCGGAGCCCCTCTGCAATTTAAAGATCTTTTAACATCTTATAAAATGTCTTCGACTATTTGTAGTCTGAAGAATGGCGACTTAGCACCTTATGCTTTTGAAAGAAATCACTTGAGATAACTTTCCAGATACTTTAATGTCTTAGATAATTTGTCACTTTGGACTTTCTTAACAGACGTTCGAAGTTAATGGCTCAAACTCTGTTTTGCTTTGGCCTCCTTCGGCTCTTTTTGCGAATTCTGTCAAACCAATGGTTCAGAATTCACAGTGGTCTATTTGGACTCTTTTTACGGATGCCTACAAGCCATTGGCTTGGACTCCGCATGATTTGGTCACCTTCGACTCTTTTTACGGATACCTACAAGCCAGTGGCTTGGGCTCCGCATATTTTGGTCGCCTTCAACTCTTTTTACGGATGTCTACTAGCCGATGGCTTGGACTCCGTATGATGTGGTTTTGGGCTCTTTTACGGATGCCTACAAGCCGGTGGCTTGGACTCCGGATTATGTCAGCCCCCACGTCGGAAACTTCGAACCAATGGTTCGAAGTCCGAAAATATGACTCAGCTTCATGACACTTCCCTCTCGGTCAACCACGCGGTTCCAGTGCGTCCACTCAGAAGCTGGAAGTTTATGAGGGGAAGGCACTATCTGGACCATATGCTTTATTAATTCAGAGGATGATTACAAATGATTTACAAGGAGCCCTTATGCGCAGTATCGCTTTAGGTGCTCCGCATGCCAAGTATGCGCTAACGCTTCACCTTCTAAATTAGCTAGTTTAAAAGAGCCAGGACGTCCTGAACGAACAATTAGGTATGGACCTTCCCATTTATTTCCTAATTTACCTGGCGCTATGATGCTTCGTAAAACGAGATGACCCGGTCTAAGCTCATTGATCTTAACCTTCGGGTCAAACCAAGCCTTCGTCTGCTGGTGATATTTTGATAAATTAGCCACAGCTCGAAGTCTTGTCTCCTCTGTTAAATCTATCGAAGCTTGTCTTTCTCCTTCAATCTCTGGTTCGATGCTGCGAAGTGATCCTCCTTTGAGCTCTGTTGGAGTCATAGCTTCATCTCCGAATAGCAATCTGAATGGAGTGAAACCTGTGGACCTTGTTTGTGTAGTCCGAATGGACCACAAAATCTTCGGGAGTTCTTTGGTCCACAGTCATTTTGCCAATCCTACTATTCTTCAATTTAGCCCTGATAAAATATTTCCATTGGCTCTTTCTACAGCTCCATTAGACTGAGGATGCCTCACTGCAGCAAAACATAACTGGATGCCTAGATCTTCGCAGAACTTCCTGAAAGGTTCTACATCGAACTGTGTTCCATTATCAACTGTGAGTTGTCTAGGCACTCCGAACCGGCAAATGATATTTTTCCAAAAGAATTTCTGTACATTGTTCGAAGTGATGGCTGTTAAGGGCTCTGCTTCTACCCACTTAGAAAAATATTCAATAGCTACCACTGCGAACTTTAAACTTCCCTTAGCTGTTGGAAAGGGAACAATCAAATCCATACCCCATCTAGCCATGGGCCATACCGGAGTAATGACTTGAAGAGCTGTTGGTGGGCGATGACTTCATCGACCCATCCACTGACAACCTTGGCATGTGCGAACCAAGCTCTCCACATCAGCTGTTATTGTAGGCCAATAAAGCCCCTGGCGAAGTGTTTTTCCTGCCAAAGCTCGAGGGGCCAAATGGCTACCACAGAGTCCTTCATGGACTTCCCGAAGAATTTCTTGACCTTCGGCTTGAGATATACATCGGAGTAGAGGGGAATATACTCCGGCCTTTTATAAAATACCGTTGATTATTTGATAATTCCTGGCTCTGAGTTTCAATCTTGAAAATTGTGGCTCTTCAGACAGATTTGCTCCTCCTTGCAAAATTTCCATGATTGAATTTCTCCAATCTGTACTTGGAATGCATAGAATCTCCGCAGAGGGAATCTGTGGCACCGAAGGTGTACTGAGCTCTTCATAAAAAGCTTCTTCTGGTACATCCATAGCTCCGGCAGCAGCTTTTGCTAAGATGTCCGCTTGCATGTTTTCTGCTCTTGGTATACTCCGAATGGAAATACCCTTAAATTGTGCTTCAATCTTACGGATTTCTTCTAAGTACAATGCAAGCTGTGGATGTCGAACTTGAAAACTTTTATCTACGTGCCCTGCTACTATTTGAGAATCTGTTTTTATAACGACTCTTGTAGCCCCTAGAGCACGTGCTTTTCGGAGTCCTAGCAAAATTCCTTCATACTCCGCTATATTATTGGTAGACTTAAAGTTGAGTCTTGCGGAGTATATTGCTCTTTGCCCTGAAGGTGAAATTAAAACTGCTCCAACACCTGCTTCGGATGCTTGGAAAGCCCCATCAGAATAAACAGTCCAGATTCCTTCGCTTGACTTCTCCGGAATCCACATTGCAGGTGGAGTCCATTCTTCTACGAAGTCTGCCAAGACTTGTGATTTGATTGCTGTCCTTGCCACAAATGATATGCCGAAGGGTGCTAGTTCGACTGCCCACTTTCCAATTCTTCCAGTGGAGTCTTTACTTCGGAGCATATCTCCCAAAGGATACGAAGTTGGTACAATTACATTATGAGCCAAGATATAATGTCTTAATTTCCTCGAAGCCATTATCAGAGCATAAGTGAACTTTTCAAGCTCGGAATATCTTGTCTTCGCTCCTGACAATGCTTCGGACACAAAATTAACTGGATTTTGTACCAACTTTCCATTGAAATCCATTTCTCTAACAAGGACTGCGCTGACAGCAGAGCCTGTAGCTGCAAGGTAAAGGAGTAGGGTTTCGTCCGCAGTAGGCACCGTGAGTGTAGCAAGATTACTGAGATACTCTTTGATATCTTCGAAGCTTTTCTGACACTCCGGTGTCCATGCAAAATCTTCGGACCCTTTCAATGCTTTAAATATGGGCAAGCTTCTCTCCGCAGACCTTGCCAAAAACCTGCTAAGTGCTGCCAGACGACCAGTCAGCTTTTGCACTTGTTTCAAATTTTCTGGAGGAGCCATCTTTTGTAGCGCAGTTATTTGAGTAGGGCTAGCTTCAATCCCTCTGCTTGAAACTAAATCCCTAACAACTTTCCAGTCTTAGCTCCGAAAATACATTTCTCGGGGTTAAGACGGATCCCACATGCCCGAAGGCTGTTAAATGTTTCTGCTAAGTCTAGGCTATGTTGGTGCTTTAAAGCACTCTTTATTACAATATCATCCATGTAGGCCTCTACATTACGACCTAATTGATGACCTAGAGCCTTAGCAACTAACCTCGAAAAAGTAGCCCCGACATTTCTCAAGCCAAAGGGCATTCTTACATAACAGAAGACTCCCAAGGGAGTTACGAAGCTTGTCTTGATCTCATCTTCGCGTTTCAACCATATTTGATGATAACCGGAATATGCGTCAAGGAAGCTTAATAACTCCGAACCTGTAGTGGAGTCGACCAGTTGATCAATTCGGGGCATGGGGTAGGGGTCACGAGGGCATGCTTTATTCAAAGATGTGAAATCAATGCACATGCGCCACTTTCTAGAGGATTTCTTCCTGACGAAGACTGGGTTGGCTAACCATTCTGTGTGAGCCACTTCTTTGATAATCCCAGCCTTCAACAACTTTTCAACTTCATCTTTAGCAAGAGCAGCTCTTTCTGCAGACATTTTTCGGAGTCCTTGCCGAACAGGTCTGGTCTTCGGGTTTACAAGTAAACTATGCTCGATAATATCTCGACTGACTCCGGTGATGTCTTCGTCAGACCAAGCAAATACATCTAAGTTCTCTTCGACTACTTTTTCCAAGGAGGTGGCAACTTCTTCAGGTAAATCTTTACCAAATTGAAATGCATATTCTTTACCATCTTTAACAATAATCTTCGTTGCGATCTCTCCTTCAGGACTTGGTCTTGGGAAGGATTTCTTCGAAGATTCGGAAGGGTCTGAAAAATTTTCTTGATTATCTTGCACGTTATTCACTTGTCTTGGATCAAGAGGAGGGTCGTGACCATACTCCGCTCTTCGGGCGATAGCTTGATCTCTGAAGATAGTGAGTACTCCTGCTTGCGTGGGCATCTTCATGCACAAGTAATTGTGGTGCGCCACAGCTCCGAACTGATTTAACATGCCTCTTCCGAAGATGACGTTGTAAGCATATGGAGCATCTACAACGTCGAAGACTACTTCCTCTGTCCTGGCTAGCAATCCTTCTCCGAAGGTAACTTCTAGGCCAATTTGGCCAAGTGCATCAAGCGGAGGTCTTGCGAAGCCTTGCAAGGGACGAGCCGCTGGAAGAAGGTGCTTTCTGGAGATGCACAATTGATCGAAGGCTTGAACAAAAATAATGTCTGCCGAACTGCCTCCGTCAATTAACACTCTTCGAACCTCAGTTCCTGCAATGTCAGCAGTAATGACAAGTGGGTCTGCATGTGGAAATTTAATGCCGTCTGCATCCTCTGCCGAAAAAGATATTGGTACATGAGACCATTCAGGCATGGCAGCTGCAGATGATGAAGTTCCAATATGCCCCACTTCTCTGACATACTCTCTTCACTGCCTTTTTGACATGCTTCCGAGAGTCCCTCCTCCAGAGATGGGGAGGACTACCCTTTTTCCTCGGTCTTGCCCTTCTTCTTGTTTCGGAGGTGGCATAAAATTGGTCATCGGAGGGCGTCTTGCGGCTTCGAATTTTTCTATCCGCGCCACAGCTTGGACAGGCTTTGGGCGCACTTCAGCTGGAACTCGGTCAGTAGTACCTCGACCTGAAGTTCTTTCCAGATATTCTCCTCTCAGAGCAAGCATAGCCTTGCAAGTATCAGTTGTGCGGCTTCGGTTTTCACCGTGAATACAGTAGAAAAGGGTCTGGCTCTTGCCAGCCGGTTTCCCTGGCGGCCTCCAGCCGCTGGCCTTGTTTCCCGAAGGTTGTAGAGCTCTTTGGGCGAAATTTTGCGGGGGTGCAATGTTTAGGACTTCTGAACGAGGATGCTTTTTTCCCCCTTCTTCTATCATGCTGAACTTCGAATATTGGTTCCTGCGGCTGTGCCGAAGTTTTTACTTCCACCTTGACTTCCTGCAGTACGGACAGAGTAGGTGCAGATCTTCGAAGCCAGCCTTCTTCCGACCTCGCATACTCTTCAAAATAGGCCATTAATTGAGAAACCGAAGATATGCTTTTCCGGTGGAGTTTATCAAGTAGCCCTGGATGAGTGACTCCCTCTCGAGCTGCATCCACTACCGAAGATGTAGACAACCCTCGTATTTGCGACTTCGTGTGAGCGAAGCGCTTGAAGTATTGTCTCAATGTCTCTCCAGGGAGCTGCTTCACCTGGAAAAGACTTCCCGTCGACATTGGAGGTACGAAGGTGCCGTGGAAGTTGCTTATGAACTTCTTCTTTAGGTGCCCCCATGTACTGATTGATCCTAGTTTTAAAGACCAGAACCATCGCAATGCTACCCCTTGAAGAGCTAAGGGAAAGCATTTTGCCATGGTGTCCCGAACTCCTCCACTAGCATCAATTGCTAGAGCATAAGAACGGATAAATTCCCCAGGATCTTCATCTCCGGCATACTTACAAAGCTTCGAAGTCTTAAACTTCGGGTCAAAGCGAACTTTTTGCAGCTCAGGATGCAGCAGAGACTCAGTATCGAAGGAGGCGTTCTCCGGAGCTTCTGGATAGATATGTTCTTCGTCTTCAGGCACTTCGGGAATAACCGGATTGGCTTGAGAATGAAGCCTATTTGCAGCTTCTTGTCACCATCTCCCTACTTCGTCTTGGAGACTGGCCATCTGCACAGCCATATCACCAAGCCTATCTTCATCTCCTCCGGAAGGACCTTCCGGGTCTCGAGAGCTATAATGATCGGTTTGGAGTGGAAACTGAGGTGAAGGAACTCCGCCGGGCCCAAGTATGGATGGAGTTGACGGAGGATCTCCGTGTACTCGAGGAAGGGATGTTCCTTCCGGGGTTTGAGGTGGAGGAAACGTCGAAGGTCCGCCGACCTCAACTGTGTCTGGAAATATCACTCCTGAGGTCCGAGGGGACTTCCGAACAGGGTTACCAGAGGCGCTCCGCTTCAGAGGCATGGTGTAAAGAGTTGGTAGAGAACGAAGTTTTTTGGACTAGGTTCCCCACGGACGGCGCCAACTGTTGGCGTAAAAGATTACGCTAACAGGTTTCTGAAGAATAGAAACTAACAAACGAAGTGTTTGCGAAGCAAACTGTTCTAAGCCTCCGAAAGGATAATAGCTTAGAATAGTTCGAAAGTGTGTATTGAATAACTTGTATTTGGTCCTCATTACAGGATAAAATGGGGGGTATTTATAGGCCCAAACATTAAGGAAAAGACCTTTTTACCCCTTTGTTACAACAGACATAGTGGAAACTATTCCATACCCTTAATAGGGCTAAAATGGTAAAAGACTAATCTAATAGGAAAGAAGATAAGTCTTCCATCTTAGCTGGCAGAAAAGATCTTAGAAGAGCCCATGTTCGAAGATATACTCCGAACCAGGGTCTGTCTTCATACTTCGAACTTGACTCAACGCATCTCCGAAGATGCAATCTAGAAACCCTTGAATCAATCGTCTGCCTTTATCCGGCTACTGCAATAACCCTGAGGATGGAATATTTTCCCCCAACAGAGCCCCCTTCGCCGAGGGATTCCGGAGCTGGGAAGCTAGTTTGGAGGCCGTCAGAGCACCATTCGGCAAGTCTCCACTTCGTCTATCCATGTCAGATCCATCACGTTGTTGTTAGTCTGGTTAAGTCCCACGTACCAGAGCCACTCCGCATGATACCTCGTCGCACCAGTGCTGCGTCTCGGACTTCGTCGTGCCAGCACTCCGCACCGGATTACGTTACACCGATGATCTGTGTTGGATTTTATCATGTTAGAAGGCTTCACACTAAACCTTGTCGTTCGGAGGTGATTGCGCATTATGATTTGTTCGGAGCCTGTCTTCAACCAGATCGATCTAAACACCGAAGGCTACCTTCGGTGCACCCTTCACACCAGATGCCGAAGGACCCCTTTGGTGACCCTTTGAACGGTACACTCTGAACCAATCATGCTCCGTTCGCCTGATTGAGTCAATTTTATCTATATATTTCAGCTAATTTTATTATTTCTATGTGATCTGATTACCTAGCGACTACACCCCCTTGCCGCTGTTAAGGGTAGTCAGAATGCGACGTCAGTGTTGTGTTACACTTAGGCTTGTTCCTAAGTATCCACACGCTTTTGGATCGTCGAACTGACGCAAGTGTGGGGCATGTTTTTGTGTCAACAGAGAGGCATCATACATTTTGGGCATAAAGATCTATAGAGATAGATCAAAGTGGCTAATTGGATTAAGCCAGAGTATGTACATTGACAAGGTTTTCAAACAGTTAAAAATGAAGAATTCTAAGAAGGGTTTTCTACCAATGTCACATGGTATTTCTCTTAGTAATATTCAGTGTGCTGCGACACCTGATGAGCTAGAGAAGATGAGTGTGATCCCTTATACCTCCGCAATTGGATTCATCATGTATGACAAGTTGTGTACATGCCCACATGTGTCAATTGCTCTAAGTGTTACGAGCAGGTACCAATCTTACCTAGGTAAAAGTCACTGGACTATAGTAAAGAGTATCCTCAAGTACTTGAAAATGACTGAGGAAATGTTCCTAGTATATGGTGGTGAAGAGGAGCTCTTTGTAAGTGGTTACACATATGCTAGCTTTCAGACCGATAAAGATGATTCTCGGTCGCAATCTGGCTTTATGATCTGCCTCAATTGAGGCGTAGTGAGTTGAAAGAGTTCCAAGCAAGAGACAATGGCCGATTCTACAACAAAAGCTGAGTATATCGCCACTTCAGAAGCTATGAAGGAGGCCGTTTGGATCAGAAAGTTTGTTTCTAAGCTAGTGTAGGACCGAGAGTAGCGACCAGAGGAGGGGGGGTGAATGGGCGCCCAAAAAAATTCTTTCGAATCAATGACCTTCTCCCAACACCCAATGCACCTCACAGATAACCAAAAACATATACCAAAAACACAAATGAAAATAGCGCTATCATTCTCCTATCAATAATATTTGATGCGACTGTGTGAGAAATCATAAGCACTAAAAATAATCTAGCCTAAACAGCACATGCATGCCTTTCCTCTATGACCTCATGCGCACGCACAACATGCCTCATGCGTCGCTCAACACCACCGGTGCTGAACACCGCTCCCACGCCTCAGAGTGATGTGCGCAACACAGCCAGTGCAAGCCGCCCCGAGAGAAAAAATTGGATGTCAATTTTCTTGAGAAAACACTAGCGGTGGAAGTTTCTAGGAGGAAGAAGATGAAATTTGCAAGAGACAAAAGGTAAAGTTGAACTCAAGACTTTTGCATTGGAAGAGTTGAAGAAACCATAGGGTACACATGCGGGTACCAAATTACGCATATGGTTAAATTCACATGGACTGAAAAAATAAAACTACAGGGCCAACGGGTAAAATAGTAAAATCCTATCTATAAATAGCTTGTCCTGATGCAGAGCTTTCGTAGCAACTATGGTTTCTCTTTAGGACTGTCGGATCTTCGATGGACGGTCTTGATTGGTGCATCAGTTTTACGCTGAAACCGACAAAGCATCCGCTATCTTCGCACCGGGTACCTAGATTGGGCAGGCCTGATTCATCAGCTCTCTCAGCTCGGCAATCACTCACCGCCTGTATACCTGAGTCAAACCCAGTCAACAGACCAACAGATCTATTGCCGTTCCTGGCCCAGGTACCCGGATTAGGCCGGCCCGACTCCACAGCCCCTCTGTCTAGCAGTCGCTCGCTTCCCATGTACCTGAGTCACATACGGCCCAAGACATGACATGTCTCTTCTCCTCTTTATCTCCTCTCTCTCTTCATCGTTGACTTCCGTTGACAATCACTCATCACTTCTAGAGCCATGAGGCCTATGATCTTCAACATGACTCCTCAATGTCCCCCTTGATGAGTGCATTGTCAACACATCTTCATCAATTCTTCAGAACCTATGAACATATGTAGAAACACGAAAACAAAACACAAGAGAACAAAAAGAAGTAAATAAAATAAAAGGTTTAACCTTAATGACCAAAACCCAAACAAAAGCCAGAAATCGGTCATTATGGTTAAACAGAAAATAAATCAACAAAAATTTCAAATAAAACTAAAATGAGTGCAATCTCTGAATCATCAATAAGGATATCAAAGAGTATAGGAAAAATAGACTAAAACTCCCACTGAAACAAATCCTAGAGAAAGCCAAAACTCTCGCTAAACTCTTCTAAAAGATCAAGTAAACCAAAATTTCTCCCCCTTATTGACAACTGGACTCATCAAGTGAGACTAAATGCACTCAAAAGAGACACAACTCAAACTCCCCCTGAAATGCAACTCCCCCTCAAAATATGCAATGAATGCACCTGGGATGCAAGTGGAGTGTAAAAAGCATGCTTCTCAGATATGATCGACTGCAATTACAATATCTAGCAAGTATAACACAAAATACTGTCTAAGATGCATGCTTCTCAAAGTGTGATATATTAATGTATATGATATGAACTCACACAAAAAGACTCAAATAAAAACAGTAAAGAAGAAAGAAAAGACTCAAAATATCCTGAAAGGACACACAACTCCCAAATCCCCTCGCAAATACTCAAACGTAGACTGATCTAGGGGTTTGGTAAGAATGTCAACCAACTAATGATGGGTATCAACATGAACAAGGTCAATGACGCCTTTCTCATATTGATCCCTTAGAAAGTGAAAGCGCACATCAATATGTTTGGTTTTTGAATGAAGACATGGGTTTTTCCCTACACTAATCGCGCTGGTGCTATCACAAATAGGCACTCTTGCGGGGAAAGACAACCCAAAATCTTTCAAAGTAGAAATCATCCAAACCAACTGTGAGCAGTAGCTACATACTCAGCCTCAGTATTTGAAAGCACAACTCCAGAATGCTTACGCGAAGACGAAAAAACAAGCGAAAAACCGAACTAGCAAGTACCAGAAGTCGACTTGCGATCCAGTAGGCACCGACCAAAATTAGGGTCGAAAAAGCTAGATAACTCAAGAGATGATGATGTAGAATAGTAAAGACCAAGATTAGGTGCATAGGTAAGGTACCTAGAAATGCACTCGATAGCCTGCCGATGAGATGCGCGTGGTGAAGACTGGAAGCGTGCGCACAATCCTATGAAGAACTGAATATCCGGTCTCGTCACCGTCAGGTACAGAAGCGATCTGATCATCCCTCGATACTCTCTCTCATTGACCTTGACGCCGCTCTTGGCCTTCTCCAGGGCCCCAGATGTGCCCATGGGGGTCATCTGAGACTTCATCTCTCCACCGAAGTCAAATTTCTTCAGCATGTCCTGCGTGTACTTGCTCTGGTGGATAAAGATGTCGTCCTTTGTCTGCTTGATCTGGAGCCCTAAGAAGTACTTGAGCTCACCCATGAGGCTTATATCGAACTCGATGTGCATCTACTCATAAAACTTGGACACAAGCTCATTAGTAGAACCACAAAAAATAATGTCGTCCACGTAAATCTAAGAAATCAAGAAATCAGACCCAACTCTGAGAAAGAAAAAAGTTTTATCCACTAAATCCATCACAAAGCCATTCCCCAACAAAAATTGTTTTAAATGATCATACCAAGCCCTAGGGGCTTGCTTCGGACCATATAAAGCTTTCTGCAACTTGAAAACATGTCGAGGAAACTTAGGATTTTAAAACTGAGGGGTTGCCTCACATAGACCTCCTCCTGTATATACCCATTCAGAAAAGCACTCTTAACATCCATTTGAAAAAGCTTAAAACCTTTAGAAGCAGCGAATGCCAAAAGTATGCGAATGGACTCAAGACAGGTAACAGGGGCGAAATACTCCTCAAAATCAATACCCTCTATTGATAGCAAAAAATGTCATTAATGGTCAAAATTATTCAAAAGTGAAAACCGGTAATTTGGACCAAAAATATGAAATTCCAGGAACTAGCCGAAGCCCTGAAGTGCCGAAGGCCCATTTGCATGGGGCCTCGGTTTCCCCTTCGGCGGCCTGCTCCACCGACAGGCTTCGGCCTAGTGAGCCTACTTCAGCAGGCCTACTTCAAGTAGTCCTGGGAGTGAATCTTTTAAGATTTCGGGTTGTTTTGATCCTTAATCAAATCTTATTTGTTTTAAGCCCAAACCTAATCAGATTAGAGTTAGAGATGTAGCCAGGTGCGTCAATACTAGCCCCTATAAATGTAGGGGTGAGGCCGATTAAAATCAATCTACACAAATCAACTCAAAACCCTAGTTTCGAGTCGCATTACTTTCAATCTGTTTTCCTGCCCTAGGAGTAGCTCTACAGTACATCTTTGTGAGTTTGCACCGTAAACTATCTGTGCATCACATCGAAACTGTGGTAAGTCCTTGTTAATTCACTTGTGAATCATCCGTTAATCTACGTAATAGAATACTATCGCCTTGTTGGTTCGCTTGTGAAATATCCGTTAATCTACGTAACAGATTACTACCCTTCGTTCTGTCTATTTTCCTATTTCTACACTTGATAATTCAGTCTCCAGGCCAAATTAGCACTTGATCTTTGTGATTTTGAAGGGTTTACACTTAGAACTCCTTCGCTAGGGATTTTCACTCCAATCTAACCCTAGGAAGGTGATCTCCAGAGCTAGGAAGCTTGTTTCAGAGGTTGTCGGACCTATCTCCGACAGGTCTTCGGCTCGAAATTACTATGCCGTAGTCGTCACACTGTTGCCATCCTGAGCGCCTTCGCTTTCTCAAACGTCTTCACATAGGATAGACTCCATGTCGGAGCTACATCACGTCGGAGCTACATCGTATCGGGACCAATTCGCTACGAGATTGTACTAAGTCAGAGTCATCGCGTTGATCTTTGTTGCACT
This sequence comes from Zizania palustris, assembly GCA_019279435.1. Classification (NCBI taxonomy): domain Eukaryota; kingdom Viridiplantae; phylum Streptophyta; class Magnoliopsida; order Poales; family Poaceae; genus Zizania; species Zizania palustris. Next base: position 45,602,800 of record JAAALK010000288.1, on the reverse strand, counting down.
AGAGCACTTCGCATTAGTATTGCTGTGATGGAGACTTCACACTAAATCTTGTCGTTCGTAGGTGATTTTTGTGTCAGTCGGTCTGTTCGGAGCCTGTTTTCAGTCAGATCGATATAGACGATGAAGGCTATCTTCGGTGCATCATTCGCTCTAGACACTGAAGGTACCCTTTGTTGACCCCTTCGCACTGCATACTTTGATCCAATCGGCTCTGTTTTGCCAGTTCAGTTTAATTACTTTTTCTGCAATTTAGTTAGTTCAATATTTTTTCTTTGAAGTTATTTGATTGCCTAGCGACTCCGTTATTCCCTTACAACAGTTTAAGGGTCATCTGAACGTGACATCGGCGTTGTGTTATACTTAGGGGTTTACTCCTAAGTATATGCATGCTTTTAGATTGTCGGATTGATGTCAGTGTGCCATCACGCTTTAGTATCAACACCCTCCTTCTGGAAAAAAACTCTAGGGAACTAATCGAGCTTTGTTGTGCACCACAACCCCATCTTCACCTTGCTTGTTCTTAAACTCCCACTTGGTGCCTATGGGGTTGCAACCTGGTGGCAGCTCAACTAGTGTCCAAACCTGATTGCGAATAAAATTTTTAAGCTCTTCTTGCATGACATTTATCCAATTTGCATCAGATAAAGCGTGAGCAACATCTCAAGGCTCAAAGGTGGCAACAAAAGCAGACTCAGCAAACACAGCGAGTGAACCAACCTGAGAAGGCAAAGATCTCGTAGTGAGATCACTAATGATGAGCTCTAAGGGATGATCATGCAGAACTGCACTAGATCCTAGGTGATCAGATGTCACCTCATCGGAGTCAGTAGATAGCACCTCTGGACTCAATTGAGGGGGCTCAATTGAAGTGGAAGTAGTGATCAGAGGTCCACCCTCATCCTCAGTCAAAGTCTCGTAAGGTGTGGGGTCTGCAGGCTGTGCAGAAGGCCCACCCTCATCAACAGCGGGAGTGTCATCATCTTCCTCGAAGATGGACTCTCCAAGCTCATCATCACCAGAAAGCTCAAAAGAAGGAGTAAGCGAAGGCATGTACAAATCAAAAGAAACCTCACATGTCTCAACAAGTTGTTGGGAGTCGAGGTTCTAAACACGGAAGACTCGAGAATGCAAAGCATAACCAAGAAATACTCCATCCCAGCAATGAGACTCAAACTTGTCCAAATGCCCTCCCTTCTTTAGCACAAAGCACTTGCAGCCAAACGCTCACAAGTGGATCACCTTGGGCTTTCTGCCAAACCGCAATTCATATGAAGTGTTATCTAAGTAAGCTCTAAGAAAAATGCGGTTTGCCAGATATCAAGCTATGTTCATATCTTAAGCCCAAAAGCGCCTAGGAGTCCTATGCTTATCGAGCATCGTCCTAGCCATCTCGACCAGCGTGCGATTCTTTCGTTCCACAATGCCGTTCTATGGAGGAGTGTAAGGGGCAGAAAAATGGTGCTCAAGATCTTGACCACTACAGAAGCTGGTGAACTGAGAATTATTGAACTCAGAACCATTGTCAGAGTGAATTACTCGCATCCAACCATTGTTCTCATTCTTCCGCTATAGGATCAGGTCATGAACAAAATGAAAAGCCTCATCCTTAGACTCCAAAAAGAAACCCACGAGAATCGAGAAAAATCATCAACTATCACAAGTGCGTACCACTTCCCACCAACTGAATGTACCCGAGATGGACCAACAGTATCCATGTGTAATAGCTCTCCCGGATACGAAGTCATCAGCTGAGTCACAGGTGCGTGAGAAGTGGCAACCATTTTCCCATGATGACAAAGATGGCAAACTAGATGCTTCTCCATCTTAAGCTTGGCCAATCCTCGGATGAGGTCCATAGAACTCAATCTGACTAGTAGATCAAAGCTCAAATGGCCTAACCTTCAATGTCACCTCCAGAGCTCAGAGTAAGATCCATTAATCAAACAACGAGAAGAGCCAAAAAGAACTAGAGAAATCAATCCAAAAAACTTACCGAAGGGTAAGATCTAGCAAACCAAAGATCCTCTAGAATCAACAACAAAAGACATGCCCTTCCTAAAACAAACCTCTAAGCCCTCCTCAAGAAGTTGTGAAACAGAAACCAAATTAAAACCTAAATTTCCTTCCAAAGCAACATTCTTCAAGGAGAAATACTCAAAAATCTGAATTTAGACAAAACCATGTACCTTCCCATGACCATTGTTCCCGAAAGTGATGTATTCATTGGAGCTCAGGGAAGTGAGGTTGGAGAACCATCTATGATGTCCCGTCATGTGGCGAGCACATCCCAAATCCATGATCCATATGTCCTCCAATCCCTGATTCTAGAAAATCAATGGTCATAAGGGGGGCAAACGGTTTGACACCAGGTTTAGCAAAAGAGCTAAACCAGTGTCGAGCCATCTACTCAAAAGACGGAAAGTAGAAAGAAGTGTAAGAGTATAGACCAAAAAAGGCTCAAAGCGTGGTCCTCTGTTCTTCCTAAAGTCACGGCGATGAGGTACAAAGCCGTATCCAGAATGACCTGGAGCTCCGCCGAAGCGAAAACAACCCTCCGGAGCATGGGCAAAAAAGTCGACTCCTCTACCACCACCTACATGACACGCCCTAGCCTCTAGCCTCTCTCCATGTCGAGGGACTCTCAATCTACCACCCTACTGGTAGAACTGCTCCTGCTCACCTAGAGCTCTCTTTGCTCTCTCAACCCGCTTCCTCCTGAAGTAGAACTCCCCAAGATGCCCTGCTCTCTCACAGAACTCACAATGATAGGTAGGATTCTTGGGATGTGGTTGATGCTTGGGTTTCTTTGGTTTGGTGGTGTTTGGTGTTGACTCTTTGGTATGGGAGGATCCTGGTAGATAGTCAAGAGAAGTGTATAGGTGTTTGGGTTTTGGGAACTAGACAAGTTTCTTTGGTGGAGCTCTAGGTTTCTCAAGGGAAACACCATCCTTAGGCTGACTAGACTAGAAGGACTCAATAGAGTAGGTCTTGGGAGATCTCTACTCTAGGGTCATCTTACTCCACTCTATAGCCCTACTCACAGCGCTCTCAAAATCAGCCTAGGTGTAGGTGTAACCTACTCCAAAACCATCATGTCTCTTGAACTGTTGGATCATCATGCCGAGCCGAGGCTCTCTAGAACTCACCCAACTCAGGATCTAACGAACGTAAGAATTCTCATTCTAAGCATCAACTAGCTACTCTCTCAAGGATGATAGCACCTCCACCTGAGACAAGAAGATTTGACACTCTCCATCAACATGAATAGACTTCTCATATTTCATCTTGATCAGCTCCAACCTTAGAGATAAGCAGTTCTCACAAACAGTGGGTGGAACTGACAATGTCTCAAGCTCAAGCTTAGTCTACTCCAGCGCAGCTCTAACTCTCTCTAACTCGCCCAAATGCTCATCGCCCTTCGCTCTCAGCTTAGCTAGAACAGATAAATGGGATGGGAAGTCTCTACAGGGCACGACGACTGAGGCATGAGCAACTTTTAGCTCCAACTGAGCGCTTTCAAGCTCAGTGGCTAAAGTGTCTCTATCATCTACCCTCTCAATGTACCTGGACTTTAGAGTAGTCAGATGACACAACAACACACCGCAGTTAGGGCACTCACTGCTCTCACCCAAGCAAGGGAAAGAATATAGACTCTCAATATTGCTATTGGCCATAGCAAGCTCACTCTCAAGCTCATATATCATCTTCTTAGCCCCTCTAAGAAGTTTCTCCCAATATTTCAACTCCCGACGGTTCTCTTTAAGTAATTCAATGACTTCACGTTCATTGGAAGATACCTTCTCATTGTCAGAGTTGTCGAAGGAGCCCTTATCTTCTTTATCCCACAGAGCCATTGAGTAGACGCTCTTGCAGGATCTTCGGCTGCGGTGCGAGCGAGTCTTTGGCTTGTCCCCAAAAGCCATGAAGCAGAAGCCCGCCATATCATTCTTGTCACTCCCCTTCTTGATCACGATCTCCACATCACTTGATATTGATGAAGAGGAAGAAGAGGATGATCGCTTGGAGTAGCTTCTCTCCATCTCAGCGAAGAAGACCTTGTCTCGCTTCTTATTCTCGCGCCGGTAATCCTTTAGGGCCTTTCGAAAGAACTTCATTTTGGGATTGCCCTTTGTGATGGTGGAGCTGTTGTGCTTGTTGGAGTCGTAGGAGCCACCGCCGGTGCCCTTGTTGTGTGTGTTCTGCTAGGGGCAGTTGGCGATTAAATGACCTAGGATCACCACACTCAAAGCAGCCAAGTTTTGTGCCATGTCGTTTGAACATTCTCTTATCATAGACACAATGAACTGAGCTATTGAACAAACTGTTGGACCGGAAACGGCGACCAGAGGGGGGTGAATGGGAGCTTTTAAAATTTCAGGCTAAAAACTTAGCCTTCGGTTCTGTTCTGTCTTCTGCGGAACAGGCTTCGAACACTACCTTCGAAGGTCTGGTTCGGAGGTACTTCGACACCTTCGAACACAGGCTTCGGAGGAGCAAAAGTTCGAAGTCAAGAAGACTTCGCTCCACGAACAACCCACGAAAATCTACTCTGCTAAGTCAGTGCAGGCTCCGCACACGAGGTGCTTCGAGCAGGCTTCGCACTTCACCCTTCGCAAGAGTGGACAGCCCTCTGAGGACTTCGACCAAGTACTTGGCGACAGCAACTGGTGCTGGGCTTCGTACGCGAAGGTCTACACGCACACAAAACGGACCACGCTAAGGGCTTCGACACAAGAAGCACTACGGGAAAAGATCAGGGCTTCGCTAGTAAGCAGCGAGGTCTTGCCTCGTGTTACACAGAGCGACAGCACACTGAAAAACACACTTCGCGAGAAAAACACCCTTCGCCAAGACAGGCTCCGGTGAACTAAGAACTAGCGAGGTATGCAACGCGAGCTCAAGCAAAAGCACAAAGAAGCAGGGCTTCACCGCTTGAACAAGGAACACAAAATGTATTGAACTCTGGATGAAAACCAGCGAGGTCTGTGTACAGGAGCTCAACAGTAAATGCTCAAAGTGTTAAATGTTACCTACCGAGCCCCCATATTTATAGCCCACGGCTTCATCCTAAGGAAGTGACTACTTTACCCCTAGGGTTTACAACAGATTTGTCTCTACAGAACTAAGGGGTACAAAAGGTAGTCCACCTTTATTTTGGAGGCTTCTCTGTCAGCTGCAGAGGGGACAGTGTCAGCCTTTTTCAGAACAGACAGTGTCAGCCTTTACAGTGTTGACTTCTGGATCCTCCCTTCGCACCGGAGGGTGCGGTAGCTTCGGCGAGAAGCCTGCAGCCTGATGGCCTTCGCTCCGCCGAAGAAGTCCTTCGATACAGTGACGGTTTTGAGCCGAAGCCGTCAAAGCCCCTTGGGCCTTCGCACCACCACCTCCGGAGTGGATCACCACGGCTTCGCAGCTACTCCCAGCTCGAATACCGTCCGTCCGTGTACCGAAGCCATGCATGGCCGAAGCACCTCAAGTCATCCTCACTCCGAAGCCCCACCTTCGGAGTACCACCCTTCGAAGTCCCTCCTTCGTCCAAGGCCTCCGCATGAAGCATTCCATGAGCACTTCGTCGCAGTGTCTCTCCCCAAGCACACTCCTCGACGAGCCTCACCCGGACCATGCCTTCGATGCGCCTCGACTTTTGAGACCTTCGTCGGGTACCTTCGAATGTCTCCCTCCGGAGCACACTTCGAACTCCTTGCCTCCGCAGAGGACTTGGTCCACCAACTCCGAAGTCACTCCATTCGGAGTACCTTCGAAGTGCCTCACCTCCGAGGACTTTGTCTCGGAGTACCTTCAGCCGGAGCCACGCTCCGCACTCTCTGCCTTCACCTGGCGCGCCTCGACCCGAGGACCGACCCGGACCACCTTCGCAGCCACCGTGATGGAGCTCCCCGCTCCCCTGGCATCAAGCCTCCCGCTTGACCCAGGTTCACCCGGCTCGAACCCTGTCCGTCGCCTCCGAAGTCCCTGCGCACCACAGTCAAGCAAACAAGTGTATCCAGTACTCCGGAGACCTCTCTGGGTTAGCAACCTCCGGCACACTATCCGGTGTACCGCCCAAAGTACCGAAGCCTTCGGTACAAACCCTGTCATCGCGTACTGTCGGACCCCTCCGACGAGCACACTCCGCTGCACAGCTGCAGCAAGCAAACACCGAACACACTCCGGTGACACACCTCCGAACACCCTTCGGAGGTACCACCTCCGAAGCCCCTCCGGAGGTACCCTTCGAACAGAGGGTAAAAGTCTGTCAATCACTCATCACAAAACACCGAAACCAACCCTTGGTTTCTCAATCTCCCCCTTGATGAGTGCATTGACAACCAAATTGAAGTTCAAGAAAATGTAAAAATTTTCAGCACACAAGTGACCATAAAAACTCAGAAAAGAGCCAAAGCATGTCACTTGATAAAAGAATTTTTCTCCCCCTTTGTAAAAGAGTAAAAGCCCCTTCAGCAAATCTCCCCTTGATAAGAACTCCCCCTGAGTTAAGCAAATTTTTCTCCCCCTTTATGTCAAAAACTCTCCCCCTTTTGAAAAAAGATGCCTTCTTGCGGCAGGAACATAGCAAACCTCTCCCCCTTTGGCAATGCAAGCATCAAGGAGCATTCAAAAGATGCAAAGCTTTGAAATGAATAGAATTGCAAAGACATATAATGCAAAAATATGCCAAAATTAACACAAATGATCATGTGCTCAGCTCAATTTAACAATCTGTGAAACAAGATGATGGCATGTGATTTTGTCATTTTGAAGTAAAAGCATCACCACTTAATCACAGTAGCTAGCCAAGAGAAGGCAAGGACTGCGCAAAGCTAACAAATTCTACCCTAGACAGACAAGTCGTGTTCAAAAGGAGCTGTGAAAGCAAACTTGATGAGCAATTAAATTTGTTGTTCTTTTCTTAATGCCAGGGGTTATTTGATTGTCCACCTTATACTTTCCAATCAAGCCAAGCCTAGGCATGAAAGCCATCTGAAGCTTAAGGCGGTGATTTTGGCATACACTACACTATCCCAGTTCAGACCAAAGTGCAATGGTAAGCAGTCTAGAATAGAGTAGTGCGACAAACAAACCCTCCTGGATCTTTTCATTTAAACCAGGCAAATCATGGATTCTTGATTTTGATTCAGATGAATGAAATATTTAGATGAATATCCATGAATAAGGAACACATTTTTCAAGTTGCAAATTTTAGCATCCAAGGAACAGTGTCTTGCTGTCAAGTAGATAAAAGATAGCTAAAAGCAGTCCAGCCTAAACAAGCTAGATACAAGATTGTGTGGTGAGCAAGTTTTGATTTTAGAAAATAAAACATCATGCACAATCAATGTTCCAGACATATTTCATAGAGCTGAGCTGTCATGATTTCTTTGAATTAAAAGCAGGCATATAATAGCAAAAGATGTAAGTGCAATTCCACACATAATGAGCATATGCAAGACAATTAAAATCAGCTCCCCCTCACACAATGCCGTAGGGATGACAAATACCAAGTTCCCCACGCAAGTAAGCAAATTGAGATGCATCGAGGGGTTTTGTAAAAAAGTCGGCAAGCTGGTGTTGGGTATCAACATATTGAAGTTCAATATCACCCTTCTCATTGTGATCTCTGAGAAAATGATACCGTACATCAATGTGTTTGGTTCTGGAATGCTGAACCGGGTTGTTTGCAATACAAATAGCACTAGTGTTATCACAGAAAAGTGGAACACTCTTATAATCTAACCCGAAATCCCGCAAAGTGGAAACCATCCACAAAATCTGAGAGCAACAGCTAGCTGCAGCAACATATTCGGCCTCAGCCGTCGATTGTGCAACACTAGACTGCTTGCGGGAAGACCAGCAAACCAGAGAAGTACCCAGAAAATGACAAGTACCAGAGGTACTCTTCCTATCAATTCTACACCCAGCAAAATCCGCATCTGAATAACCTCTAAGACATAAAGATGAAGACGATGAATACCATATGCCAAATTCAAGGGTGTGTTTGAGATACCTTAAGATGCGCTTTACCGCTTGGCGGTGCGAAGCTCGTGGTGAAGCCTGAAAACGAGCGCACAGACATACTGCAAAGTGTATGTCCGGCCTCGTAGCAGTCAAGTAGAGGAGGGAGCCGATCATGCTCCGGAACTCCTTCTGATCTACGGCTTCTCCATCTTCGTCAGGGTCCAATGCTACAGATGTAGCCATTGGAGTGGCGAGGGGCTTCGCATCGGACATGTCGAACTTCTTGAGCAGGTCCTTGGTGTACTTTGTCTGGTGGACAAAAGTACCTTGTTTGCTTTGCTTGATTTGCAAACCAAGGAAAAAGGTGAGTTCACCCATCATCGACATTTCAAATTCCCTGCTCATGGTATCTGCAAACTCGGCAACCAAAGCATGAGAAGAGCCACCAAAGATGATATCATCCACATAAATCTGAACTAGGAGGAAATCTTTGCCATGCTTGAGAGTAAACAGAGTTTTATCAACAGAGCCCATTAAATACCCTCGCTCAAGCAGAAAAGACTTAAGTCTATCATACCATGCCCGAGGGGCCTGCTTGAGTCCATAAAGAGCCTTATGAAGTTTAAGGACTTTATGTGGGTACTTGGGGTTTTAAAAACCAGGGGGTTGTTTTACATAAACATCTTCACCTATGAAGCCATTAAGAAAAGCACTTTTGACATCCATTTGATAGAGTTTGAATCCCCGGGATGTCGCAAAGGCAAGCAAAATCCTAATGGCCTCAAGGCGAGCAACAGGTGCAAAAGTTTCAGTAAAATCAATCCCTTCTAGTTGAGAAAAGCCCTGAGCAACAAGTCTAGCCTTATTTCTAACAATTGTTCCATCCTCCCCTTGTTTATTTTTGAAAATCCATTTTGTTCCAATGAAATGAACATTTGGTGGAGGATCAACTAAAGTCCAGACTTGGTTTCTCTCAAAATTTTCAAGTTCCTCATGCATGGCATTGATCCAACTAGAATCAGAAAGTGCATGACTAACATCTAAGGGCTCGAAAGAAGCAACAAAAGCAGCATTAGTGAAATGGGCATGAGAACGAGTTACCCTTTGATCAAGCTCACCAATGATCTGCTCGGGAGGGTGCATCCTTTGGACATGATGTGGAGCCTCGCGGCGGGATGCAGTCTCCCCCTCAACTTGTGCGTTGGAGTGGTCCAAGATGACCGATGTTGAGGTAGTCGCTTCGGGACCTCGTGCCGAAGTAGTTGAAGCGGGGTCAGCTTCGGGGGTTGATGTCGAGGGTAGTAGGGGATCATCCTCGAATTCTCCGGGATCTTCGTCTTCGAATAAAGTCTGTTCCATGTCGTGTTCATTTGCCTGTTCAAAAGCAGAACTAACAGAGGGGGTTGATTCATCAAAAGTCACATCACATGACTCGATGACAGTGTTAGTCTCTAAATTATAAACACGATAAGAATGACCATGTGTAGTATAGCCCAAGAAGATCCCGTCAGAAGATCGCGACTCAAATTTATCCAAGCTACCACGTTTTAGGATAAAGCAGCGACAGCCAAAAACTCGAAGATGAGTAACCTTGGGCTGTCTCCCAAAACGCAGCTCATAAGATGTCAAATTTAAAATTGAGCGCAAGAAAATTCGGTTCGAGATGTAGCAAGCAGTGTTCATGGCCTCAGCCCAGAATTTTCTAGGAGTCCTATGCTCATCAAGCATCGTCCTAGCCATCTCAACCAAAGTGCGGTTTTTCCTCTCAACAACACCGTTCTGTTGAGGAACCCGCGGAGCAGAGAATTGATGTTCTATGCCATGCTCCATGCAAAAGTCAACAAAAAAACTATTTTTGAACTCGGTGCCATTATCGCTTCGAATGAATTTTAATGCACCTGGGAGTTCAGTGAAAAGTCTCAAAGCCAAGCTCCGAAAGTGTGAAAACACTTCATCCTTGCTGGCAAGAAAGAAGACCCAAGAGTAGCGAGAGAAATCGTCGACAATAACAAGTACATACCACTTGCCGCCTAAAGAACTAACCCGAGAAGGACCTACAGTGTCCATATGGAGAAGTTCTCCGGGCTGTTCAGTCATCACTGTGGTGACTGGCGAATGCGAAGCGGCAATCATTTTTCCATGTCGACATGGAGCGCAAACTAAATTCTTCTCAAACTTGAGCTTGGGCAATCCTCGGATCAAACCTAGGGTGCTCAGACGAGCGAGCAACTCAAAGCTCATATGCCCTAGTCTCCTATGCCACTTCCAAAGCTCAGAAGTCGAATGTGCAACAAGGCAATGAGAAGAACCAGATGACTCTGAAAAATCAGCTCCAAAAACTCTCCCAACCCTAAAGATCTTACACACCACAACGCCATCAGAATTGAGCACTTGCGAAGTATCGCGATGAAATCGCACTTCGAAGCCCTCATCAAGCAACTGAGATACAGACAACAAATTGTATCCCAGGTTCTCAACCAAAGCAACATCTTTGAGAGTGAAGTTCGAATTAATTCTTACCACACCTTTACCTTTCACTCTACTCCTTCGATTGTTTCCGAAGGTGATATGTTCCCTTTGCTTGGTTGTGGTGAGGCTGGAGAACCAATTTGCATCTCCGGTCATGTGGCGCGAACAACCGGAGTCCATGATCCATGTGCCCTCCAAGCCTCGACCTGTCGCCTACACATGATGAAAACGTCTCGATCGCTCAGTGCTGGGGTGAGTAAAATAATGACGAGGCATCCAGCACTGAGTGACACGAGTAGTAGGCACAGTAGAAGTAGACGGTCTACGCACATAAAAATCAGAATGATGCAAAGTGCGAGGTCTACCTACAGTGCAAAGAACGAAAAGCATGTAGAGGTCTCCTACTCTGATGAGGTACAAAGCTACTCGCCCGAGGTCTACCACCATATGGAACATGGTGAACACCTCGAGGAGCAAAACCTCTCCGAGAAGCACGAGGAGCCTCTAAAACAGGACGAGAGTAAAACTCAGACTCATGCATACCTAAAGATGGGTAATGCATGTCCTGATAGCTCATCGCCTGTGCACGTCGCTCATCCTTGATGCGACGGAAACAGAAACCAATCAAATGACCCGCCCTCTGACAATAAGAACAGTGAAACACTCTCCTGGGGGCACTCTCATGGGTCATAGGAGCAACTCTCACAGGCTCCTTGGGTTTCTTCTGAGTGGTTTTCTTGGGAGGATTTTTCTTGATAGGAGGAGTGGTTTTCTTTGGTGGATGGATAGGCTTTTTGGCTGATGGGGTGTCCAACAGAGCTCTCTCTTTCTCTAGGGTGGTGGGAGAGGTAAAAACAGTTTTGGTCTTACTGTCTGAAGCTATCCTCTCAAAACCCAAACCTAGAGCTACCCCGGCTCTGTCAGCACACAACTTGGTCTTGGCCAAGAGCAAATCCATCCTACCCTTCCCTTCAGTGCATTTATTCACCACAGAAAGAAGGTATTCATTTTCTGACATGAGGTTCTCAGCACGCTCTCGAACAGTGCCTAGCTGGTCCTTAAGGGTAATGCAAGTGTCACAAACAGGTTGCACATCCTTAGAACTACCGGCCCTCTCCAATCTAGCCTCCAAATCATGAACATGCTTATCACGTAAATTAATGCTATCGCGTAATAAAGAGCAGTTCATGCAATCAATAACATCATGAGGTCTAGAATCCACCTCCAAAAGCTGCTTCTGTGCAGTCTCAAGCTCAGAAAGAGTTTGAGCATGAACAGAACGCAACTGAGCAAGCTCACTCATGACAACAGAACATGATTCACATTCAGCATCATCGAACTTAGACTTAAGCATGGCATATTCAGTAGATACATTTTCTAGCCTAAGTCTAAGGTCTTTTCTTTCTCTAGCGGCTTGCACAAGTAACCTATCCTGACCTAGCACTACTTCATTCAGCTCATCTAATTTAATTAGAAGCTGGTCAGATGATAGGTTTACCTCAGATGAGTCAAGCTCATCGCCGCTGTGATCGCTGTCGGCCATGAAGCAAAGGCCGGTGAAGTCACGTCCCTTCTTATCCTTCTTGTCCTCCTTCCTTGGGGACTCCTCCTCCTCAGAGCTCGACTCCTCAGTTGAGGAAGTGTCGATGTCGCTGAGAGCAGCAACAAAGGCTCTGGAAGCGGCCTTGGCTACTTTCTTAGCCATCTTGCCGCGCTTGCCCTTCACAAAGGGCTTCCTCTCCTTTTTGTGGAATTTGGGGCGGTCACTCTCATCTCTCTTTTTGACCTTGGGGCAATTGGCCTTAATGTGAGAGGTGTCGCCACATTCATAGCAGCCACTAAAACCACTTCTCCTCTGATCCCGTCTCTCATGATGAAAGCGGGTGAACCTCCGGGCAATGAGAGCAAGCTCATCATCAGCTAGAGTATCCACCTGCTCCTTTGTGACGGAGACCAGGGAGGACAAAGCAAAACCATCTGCAAGAACACAAGTGCCTGATGTGCTTGGTTCTGCAGTGGTGCCACGGCTAGTGCTAGAAACCAATGCCAATGGCTGTGGCAAAGAGCTTCTGTGCACAGCAAGAGACGCCTTGGCAATCTCTGTGGACTTCAGCTTGCTAAAGAGTTCGTCACAGGTCAATGTGTCATAGCCTATGGACTCCTCAATGCTGGATATCTTCACCTCCCATATGCTACGGTCAAGAGCATAGAGAAGCTTGATAGCCCTATCGTGATCACTGTAAGCAAGCGTCCCGTTGGATCGCAAGTTACTCACTATCGCGTCAAAGCGAGAAAACATGGCATCTACAGATTCACCAGGTGCCTGCACAAACAGCTGATACTGTTGGTTATAGGTGCTTTGGCGCCTGGCCTTAATCTGAGCAGAGCCCTCATGAAAGACAGTGAGTGTTGTCCAAATCTCCCTAGCAGTCCTAAGGTGCTGCACCCTATCAAACTCACTCCGACTCAAACCAATGAACAGTATGTTCCTTGCCTTCGAGTTGGCAATATACTGATCTTTTTCAGTTTGAGTGGTGCGGGTATCAGGGATGGAGTATTGTGAGTCCACAATCTCCCAAATTGCATTTCCTTGGCTTAACAAGTAAGCCTCCATGCGCACCTTCCAGTATGCAAAATATGTCCCATCGAACAGAGGAATTTTACTGCCTCTATCCATGTCGCCTAAAGATCACAAAACCGGTTAAGGTCAACTGGTGATCTTACCCTGCTCTGATACCAATTGTTGGACCGGAAACGGCGACCAGAGGGGGGGTGAATGGGAGCTTTTAAAATTTCAGGCTAAAAACTTAGCCTTCGGTTCTGTTCTGTCTTCTGCGGAACAGGCTTCGAACACTACCTTCGAAGGTCTGGTTCGGAGGTACTTCGACACCTTCGAACACAGGCTTCGGAGGAGCAAAAGTTCGAAGTCAAGAAGACTTCGCTCCACGAACAACCCACGAAAATCTACTCTGCTAAGTCAGTGCAGGCTCCGCACACGAGGTGCTTCGAGCAGGCTTCGCACTTCACCCTTCGCAAGAGTGGACAGCCCTCTGAGGACTTCGACCAAGTACTTGGCGACAGCAACTGGTGCTGGGCTTCGTACGCGAAGGTCTACACGCACACAAAACGGACCACGCTAAGGGCTTCGACACAAGAAGCACTACGGGAAAAGATCAGGGCTTCGCTAGTAAGCAGCGAGGTCTTGCCTCGTGTTACACAGAGCGACAGCACACTGAAAAACACACTTCGCGAGAAAAACACCCTTCGCCAAGACAGGCTCCGGTGAACTAAGAACTAGCGAGGTATGCAACGCGAGCTCAAGCAAAAGCACAAAGAAGCAGGGCTTCGCCGCTTGAACAAGGAACACAAAATGTATTGAACTCTGGATGAAAACCAGCGAGGTCTGTGTACAGGAGCTCAACAGTAAATGCTCAAAGTGTTAAATGTTACCTACCGAGCCCCCATATTTATAGCCCACGACTTCATCCTAAGGAAGTGACTACTTTACCCCTAGGGTTTACAACAGATTTGTCTCTACAGAACTAAGGGGTACAAAAGGTAGTCCACCTTTATTTTGGAGGCTTCTCTGTCAGCTGCAGAGGGGACAGTGTCAGCCTTTTTCAGAACAGACAGTGTCAGCCTTTACAGTGTTGACTTCTGGATCCTCCCTTCGCACCGGAGGGTGCGGTAGCTTCGGCGAGAAGCCTGCAGCCTGATGGCCTTCGCTCCGCCGAAGAAGTCCTTCGATACAGTGACGGTTTTGAGCCGAAGCCGTCAAAGCCCCTTGGGCCTTCGCACCACCACCTCCGGAGTGGATCACCACGGCTTCGCAGCTACTCCCAGCTCGAATACCGTCCGTCCGTGTACCGAAGCCATGCATGGCCGAAGCACCTCAAGTCATCCTCACTCCGAAGCCCCACCTTCGGAGTACCACCCTTCGAAGTCCCTCCTTCGTCCAAGGCCTCCGCATGAAGCATTCCATGAGCACTTCGTCGCAGTGTCTCTCCCCGAGCACACTCCTCGACGAGCCTCACCCGGACCATGCCTTCGATGCGCCTCGACTTCTGAGACCTTCGTCGGGTACCTTCGAATGTCTCCCTCCGGAGCACACTTCGAACTCCTTGCCTCCGCAGAGGACTTGGTCCACCAACTCCGAAGTCACTCCATTCGGAGTACCTTCGAAGTGCCTCACCTCCGAGGACTTTGTCTCGGAGTACCTTCAGCCGGAGCCACGCTCCGCACTCTCTGCCTTCACCTGGCGCGCCTCGACCCGAGGACCGACCCGGACCACCTTCGCAGCCACCGTGATGGAGCTCCCCGCTCCCCTGGCATCAAGCCTCCCGCTTGACCCAGGTTCACCCGGCTCGAACCCTGTCCGTCGCCTCCGAAGTCCCTGCGCACCACAGTCAAGCAAACAAGTGTATCCAGTACTCCGGAGACCTCTCCGGGTTAGCAACCTCCGGCACACACTCCGGTGTACCGCCCAAAGTACCGAAGCCTTCGGTACGAACCCTGTCATCGCGTACTGTCGGACCCCTCCGACGAGCACACTCCGCTGCACAGCTGCAGCAAGCAAACACCGAACACACTCCGGTGACACACCTCCGAACACCCTTCGGAGGTACCACCTCCGAAGCCCCTCCGGAGGTACCCTTCGAACAGAGGGTAAAAGTCTGTCAATCACTCATCACAAAACACCGAAACCAACCCTTGGTTTCTCACAAACACAGGTCATCAACTCCTAGAATATCCAACTAGTCCTGTGTGATAGACATCAAGGAGGACAAAGCACAACTCAGAGATGCAGAATCAGTAGAGGGTGTCACAAAGGCCAGGGTTTTTGAGCCAGAACCAGTGAGATTTGATCTCAACTGTATATCAACCTCTGAGACCTTGAGCTTGCTGAAAAGCTCTGTGACAATCAAGGTATCAGAGGAAGTACTCTCAATAATAGAGGTTACAATGAAAGTAGCATGAACACACATATCCCATATCACTGAGCTTTGGCTCAATAGATAGGCTCGCATGCGAGTCTTCCAATAATTATAGCCAAAAACCTTAAGAGACGAGACCTTTCCAGAAGAAGTCATGATCGCTACTTTGGGTTAGAACCGGTTAAGGTATTGAAAAACCCTAACCTCACTTTGATACCACTTGTAGGACCGAGAGTAGCGACCACAGGGGGGTGAATGGGTGCATAAAAAATCTTTCGAATCAATGACCTTCTCCCAATATCGAATGCATCTCACGGATAACCAAAAACTAATACCAAAAACACAGATAAAAATAGCGCTATCATTATCCTATCAAAAAGATGTTATGCGACTATCTGAGAAATTATAAGCACTAAAAATAATCTAGCCTAAAACCCAACTAGTGTCCTAATCGAAAAGACACCACCAAAGTGCTTAAAGGCATATTAATAAATCAATCAACTCATAGGCATTTTAGACAGCTCAAGTACAAAAATCCACAATTCACAAGCATGTAATCAGATAAAGTGAATGCATATGAATAAAAATGCTGACAGATGATTCAAAATGAAATAAGGAAACAAATATATCAATAACTAATTATAGTGCAACCTAAAAATAAAATATTGAGCAAGTGAATAAATCAAAGAATATTTAGAAATAATCTAAGATTATTCTAAAATTAAAACATTTCATATGCATGTAGATCGAGATAGAATAATCACTCTGTTATTTCCTTGTTAGGGTTCTACGTAGGCGCACTGGTTCTTCTTCACTTGGCGCAAGATGCAACTGTCACGCCCAGATTTAGTAAATTCGGACTTTTATTCAAATTCCATAGAAAATAAATAAATCAAGACGTTCATCACATGACCACATACAATACGATCAATCATTCACGGTTCGTAGACCGTATTAGTACAAAAGTGAATAAAGGTGAAGAGAAACTAATAAAACAAAGGTCCTAGATGAACACCTCCTTCCAGTCTCGCCTTGACTGGGTCGCTACTCCAGACCTTCATCCTCCTCGTAGTAGATGGGCTCTGGTGGTGTATGTCAATGGGGGTGAGTACAAACATACTCAACAAGCCACCGGATGCAAATATAATGCAGAGTAATAACAAAAAAGGTAGTGGCTAATTATGAGGAAAATCATATTTGTAAGGCAATTAAATGTGATCAAGTTATTAATACAGAAATGTAAAAATGTGTATGCATCATCTTCTAACTCAAGGGGTACAGTCAGCCCACCCTTGCTCAACAGTCCTTACATGCCATGAATATCTCAACCATTCAAACAATTTTAAACTAACTGCGAGGAAGTCACACAACCCGTCCTTGACCGTGGGCTCAGCTTTTCGAAAAGATTAAATACTCTGATCAGAGGTGTACCACTGTACCCACAAGGCACGCACTCATACCATACACCAAAGTGTAACGAGATGACCCATACCACGAGAACTCGTGCCAAAACCTTCCATATGGTATGCCTCGATCCGACAGCACCCTCTTATGGGTTTCATATGGTGCCCCGACGCGTCGAGCCAACACCATACCTCCCTTGAGCCACGTCGGTACAAGTCACCCGTAGGTTGCCCCTTGCCCCCTCCACTATGGTGCATCGAGTCAGATTGTTCCATACTTTCAATTAGGACTTACCCATTAGACTTGTGGATAGTACGGAAGTGCTTTGTAACAGATCACGTAGACCGGTCCTTATAGTGCCCCGGGTGCGACCAACCAATGCTCTAGCTTGCACCCGGAACCCACCATACTTATAACATAGCCAACTCCAACAGAGTCCAGAGACGAGAATAGTGGGGAAATACATATAGTAGAATCCAACTTTCTATGACTCATTCTTTTTATCCTATAGCAGTTGTGTCGGTACATTGGACACTAGCTAATATAATTTTTGTAGAGTGACAAGGAGTGTAGGCTCAATAAACATGGCTCGGGTTTGCACACAAGGACGGGGATCTATTAAATATAGTGTAAGGCTTGAGATTAGACTAATGCAATATTAACCTATGAGTTATTGCGATAATTTATTAAAACATGGGCTCAATGATGATCAAAATGGGGGTTGTGACTTGCCTTGCTCAGCAAATGGTGAAGGTGGAACCTCGGGGTAAAATTCTGGCTCCTCGACGATCTCGTAGTCTTCTTGATACGGAAAAAGTAAACATAACATTTAATAAACAATCAAAATAGCACAAAGTATAAACATACAAGTTTATGGTTTTATATAAGGGGAATTAATCCTTTTTATTCTGATTTTGTGCTGAAGAGAATATTAAATTTTAATTTTTAGGGTTTTTCCTAATTTATTTCAAGAATTAACAATTTTTCCCTAAGGGGTTTTTACTTATTTAATTAATAAGAATATTTTGTTCCAAAGTAACATACTGTTTTTATGGCTTAAACATGTAGATAATAAATTGCTGAGTTTGAAAAAATTTGAATGGTGAAATTTGGAGTTAAAATGAGCAAGTTATGAATTTTTCAAGTTTAAACAATTTTCTGGAATTTGTATTTAAATAGGAAATAGGTTTTGGTCCACGGTGAGCCAGGCTTACGGTGGACTGGGTTACTGTGCATGTAGACCGGTTTAATCTGGACCGTTGAATCAGGATCCCACGGTTAGGCGCGAGGTGGGAGGGCTCAAGTGGATCTGGACGGCCCAGATCACAGCTTACCCCTTTGACCGAATCAAGGGTTGAGATTAAATCCCGTACGGATTTAATCTGGGCCCTTCACTCACGATCGTGCGGCCAGGATTTAATCCGGCATGGCATGCGCGTAAGGGGCTCGTACCCCCCTTTGTCTATAACTCCGATGGTCTCGGGTGCGGCGGCAATGACGACGGCGAGGGGGCTAGGCCCTAGATCATGGCAGAAATGGAAAGAGGGGAGTGAGGGGAGTGCGATGGTACTGGAGATGGTGACGGCGGGTGACTGACGGCGTCCGATGGCGAGGGTAGACAGCGAAGGCTTCTCGGGTGCTCGTCGGTGACGATGATCCAATGGTCTTCACGACCAACCGAGGGGTGGCTGGTGACGGGCAGTCAACGAGGACCACGACGGTGGCGATGGCGTGGACGACGACGGTCTGAGTCGACGGTGAACAGCGGCCGGAGGTGAAGCAGGGGAGAAATCGAAAAGGAGCGGTGGGGGCTCGGGAACGTGTGGCTAGCAACGAAGGTGTGAGGCTTCGGCTGCGGTGATCGTAGGGGTATTTATACGGTTCGTCGGCGTCCAAATGGAAGGGAACCGAGGGGTTTCCTTTTTCCCCTCCTGCGAGTTTCCATGCGCGCGTGTGCTTCCCATCTAAGCCGAAAACGTGTGGGGTAATCGGGGATGGCGATCACCGGTGGATGGTAGGCTTCGGCATGGGCTCAATTGGGTGTATGGAAATAGGCGGGGGCGGATTTGGCACGGGCGTCGCCGGCGATGGAAGGGGGGATCCCTTTCCATCCGGGAAGAAGGTCCCGACAGGTGGCCCCCACCTATCGATGGGCGAATGAAAAAGGAAGGGCCGACAGGCGGGACCAGGCAGCCAGGGACTGAGGCACGGGCCAGAGAGGCTGACAGGCGGGGCCAAGCTGACGCGGGCGTGGGAGAGGAGAGAGGAGAGCACGCCGATAGGCCGGTTCCACATGTCAGTGACGCAGGCGCTGGGTTGGGCTGTGCTTAGGCAGATTGGGGGTTGCGGCCCATTAGGATTTAAAATGGTTTTCTAATTTAAAAAAATGCAGTAATTCATTTATTTGATTAAAGGTTGAATCGCTATTGATAAAAATTTTTAAAAATTTCTAAAATTATATCTTGGCCTCTAGATTCTATCATAAATTTTCCAAGTTGAAATTTTGAATATATCTCCCAGTTTGGCTTTAGTAGGGCTCTTTTAGGGTTTTCTTTAATTAAATAATTCTATTAATTCCCTGAAAAATATATTTACTTTATTTTATTTATTTTTAAATCTTGGGGTGTTACAATCCTATCCCCTTTACAGAGAATCTCGTCCTCGAGATTCGGATCAATCCTCAAATTGCTCAGGATGCTGTGCTTTGAGTTCTTCCTCTTTTTCCCATGTAGCTTCCTCTACGGGATGATTGCTCCACTGAACCTTACAGAAGCGGATGACGCGACTCCTGGTGGTCCTTTCTTTGACTTCCAAGATCTTGACGGGCTTTTCCACATAGGTCAGATCTTCTTGAATGTTCAACTGCTGAAGGTCTACTTGCTCTGCTGGGACTCAAAGACACTTCTTTAGTTGTGACACATGAAACACGTCATGCACCCCGGCTAATGAGGGTGGTAGCTCTAACTGATAAGCGACCTCGCCTTGACGTCGAACAATGAGGAAAGGTCCAACGTATCGAGGCACTAATTTTCCTCTCATGTTAAACCGTTGTGTGCCTCGGAGAGGAGTAACTCAGAGGTAAACATGGTCTCCCTCTTCAAAGGCTAAATCTCGGCGACGATTGTCCGCATAGCTCTTTTGTCGAGATTGGGCTGTCTTGAGTCGGTCTCTGATAATCCGTACCTTCTCTTCAGCTACACGAAGGATGTCTGTTCCAAATATTTGGGATTCGCCGGTTTGATCACAAAGTAGAGGCGTCCTGCACTTTCGTCCATATAAAGCTTCGAACGGGGACATCTGAAGGCTGGCTTGATAACTGTTGTTGTACGAAAACCCGGCGTAAGGTAAACTCTTGTCCCAAGTCCCTCCAAAATCCAAGACGCATGCCCGAAGCATATCCTCTAATATCTGATTCACCCTTTCGGTTTGCCCATCTATCTGAGGGTGGTATGCTATGCTGAAGTTTAGTCTTGTTCCCATTTCCTCTTGAAGGTTTTTCTAGAATCGAGACGTAAACTGACTCCCTCTATCGGATACTATCTTCTTGGGCACTCCATGAAGGCACACGATGCGGGCCATATACAACTCTGCTAGTTTAGGGCCACTGAAGGTCGTCTTGATGGCTATAAAGTGAGCTACCTTTGTTAGCCGATCAATGATTACCCATATAGAATCATATCCAAGTTGGGTCTTTGGGAGTCCGATGATGAAGTCCATACCGATCTCTTCCCATTTCCATTCAGGCACTTTAAGTGGCTGTAACAGCCCTGCGGGTCTCTGATGTTCTGCTTTTACTCGTCGGCAGGTGTCACATTCTGCGACAAACTGAGCAATCTCCTTCTTCATGCTAACCCACCAATAACGTTCCTTCAGGTCTTGGTACATCTTTGTACTCCCGGGATGGATGGAGTACAGAGTATCATGGGCCTCCCTTAGAATAAGGGTCTTTATCTCTGGTTTATCTGGCACACAGATCCTGGTTCCGAACCATATGGTGCCATTCTCATCCTCTTAAAATCCTGGGGCCTTGTCCTATCTCATATTCTTCTTAATGGTGGCTATATCCGAGTGTTCTAACTGAGCCTCACGGATTTGTTCGAACAAGACAGGTTGGGTTTCGAAGGTGGCTAGATAGGCTCCTCTGGTTAACCCGAGATTTAGGTTTTCCATTTCTTTATATAGCCAAGGCCCGTGATCCTAAATCACGATGGCGGTGCAATATCCTTTACGACTTAAAGCATCAGCTACCATGTTTGCTTTGCCGGGATGGTAGTGAATACCTAAGTCGTAGTCCTTTATTAATTCTAACCATCGCCTTTGCCTAAGGTTGAGGTCTGGCTGCATGAAGATATACTTTAGACTCTTGTGATCCGTAAAGACTTCTCAGTGGTTTCTGACCAAATAATGCCTCCATATTTTTAGGGCGTGCACAATAGTGGCCAATTCGAGGTCGTGTGTAGGGTAATTTAGCTCATGGGGTCTCAATTGACGAAAGGCGTATGAGAAAACCTTTCCATCTTGCATAAGAACACATCCCAATCCCTGGCGAGATGCGTTGCAATAGACATGGAAGTCCTTCCTTATGTCCGGTAGGGTCAGTATGGGCGCTGACACTAGCCGGGTCTTGAGAGTACGAAAACTTTCCTCGCATTCGGGAGTCCATTCAAACTTCTCTCCCTTCTGAAACAACTTAGTCATAGGCTTGGCTATCTTGGAGAAATTCTTGATAAATCACCGATAATATCCTACCAAACCAAGGAAACTCCGTATCTCCGATATGTTGGTGGGTGGCAGCCAATCAGTAACCGCTTCCATGGTGGCAGGATGTACGGCGATACCTTGTGCAGAGATGATATGTCCAAGGAATTTCACTTCCGCCGTCCAAAATTTGCACTTGTTGTACTTGGCGTATAACTGATGTTCCCTTAGTTTTCCTAAGGTCAAACGAATGTGAGTCTCGTGCTCCTCTTTGTCCTTGGAATAGATGAGGATGTCATCTATAAATACCACAATAAACTTGTCCAAATATTCCATGAATACCTTATTCATCATATTCATGAAGAAGGTCGGGGCGTTGGTCAATCCAAAGGACATGATGGTGCACTCATAAAGTCCATAACGAGAGGTAAAAGCCGTCTTGGGTATGTCCTCTTCTCAAATCCTTAGCTGATGGTAACCGGACCGTAGGTCGATCTTGGAAAATACCGTGACTCCTTTCAGCTGGTCAAATAGATCATCGATCCTGGGTAAAGGATACTTATTCTTGATGGTCACCTCTTTCAAGGCTCTATAATCTACGCACATACGCTTAGCCTTGTCCTTCTTCTTCTCAACGAAGATGATGGGGGCTCCCCACTGGGATGTGCTAGGTCTGATGTAACCTTTCTACTCAAGATCCTCCAATTGCTGCTTCATCTCAACTAGCTCATTGGCGTCTATCCGGTATGGTCGCTTGTAAATGGGAATGGTTCTGGGTACTAGATCAATCCGGAACTCAATGTCCATTTTGGGTGGCATCCCTAGTAAATCCTCCGGAAATACGTCCGGGTACTTGTAGACCACTGGTATCTCCTCCAAAGTAATCTGGTGTAGACGAGGTCTTCCGGACTTTTGACTTGGCATTTGGAACGTGACAATAGTCCCCTCTTCACTGGTCACAGTTACTTGTCTCCGGGCACATCTTATCACTCCTTGGTATTTGTTGAGCCAATCCATTCCTAGAATTAGATCCAAGCCTTGGTATTCTATTAGGATGGGATCGGCCCAGAATATTGTGCCTTGGATATCTACCCATACCCTTGGACTATAAGAATGGGCTTGGGTTTGTTTGCAAGGGGTGGCTATTAATACTGGTCTTGCTAATTCACATTTGTTCAGATTATACTTCTCCACAAAAGTTGTTGAAATAAAGGAGTGCGTAGCTCCAGTATCAAATAATACAACTGCAGGGGCCGAATGTACTGTGAACTTACCCATGACGAGCTCAGGTGCGGCTTGAGCTTCCTCGGCGGAGACATGGTTGACGCGGGCGCGGACGGCAGGGTTGGCCGTGACTCCTTGCGTACGCTTGGGGTGGGGGCACTAGTGGGAATAATGCCCTTCCTAGCGACAGTTGAAGCATATCATGGGCTTGCCGTGCTTGTCGCGCAGAACCTCTGCTTTCTTGGCAGGGGCAGTTGGAGTGGTTGGTGTGGCGGGAGCGAGGCGAGGATGTCCGGCTCCGGCGTTGGCGGCGGGTGGCGTGGTACGGTACACTAGGCGCGGATATATTGGGGCGCCGGTGGGGGAGGTGCAAATGGGGGCCTCTGCGCCATTCCTTGGTTCTAGCGGAAGGTGATCATCCTCTTCTTCTTCAGGTCGACCTTGTTTTGCTCGGTCTCCTGAATGATTTCCTTGTTCACCAACTTTTGGAAGTTGGCGTAGTCTCCGGAGACCAGCTGAAGGGAAAGCTCATCCTTCAGCCCCCGGAGAAACTTAGACTGCCGGGCTGTATCAGTACAGACTTCCTCCGGCGCATACCGGGCCAGCCGGTTGAACTCGTGCAAATATTCGGTCACGGACCTGCTTCCTTGTTGCAGATCCTGAAACTCCTGCTACTTCTGGGCGATGATGCCATCGAGGACGTGGGCCGCACGGAAAGCGGCGGAGAACTCTGCTCAAGTATGGACATGTCCCTCAGGCAGAGTCTCGCGCAGGTTATCCCACCATTCTACAGCGGGTCCCTGGAGTTGATGGGCAGCGAAGACTACCCTCTCCTGCTCAGTGCAAGTCAGGAGATCCAACTTCTTCCCTATCATCCTCAGCCAGTCACTAGCCTCCAAGGGGTTGGTGGTGCTAGAGAACGTGGGAGGGCGGACTCGGAGAAACTCTGACAGTTGTGAGGCGGGTGCAGGAGCGGGAGTGGCGGGGCGAGGAATCTCGTGCTGCTGTTGGTGAAGCCAGAAGAATTGGGCCTGTTGCTCCTGCATCTGGTTCAACAGCATGGATATTAACTGGTTCTGGTTGGCCATCATCTCAGCCAATGTGGGGTGGTTGGCGACTGGGGCCTACCTCTGTCTGGTCCTTGTTGTTTTTACCCATTTTTGCCCCTCTCGAATGTGGTAACCATCGAATCCATAGCCGAAACTCCTCCCTTCTACCTACACAAATCACACTATGGGTACCCCCTGTAGGCTTGCCGTTCCCACACAATGACACTAATAGAAACTAAATCTAGCATACAAGAGAATGCATCCATACTATCAAACTACCATAATAACAAAATTGGACTTAACCAAGACAGTCGCTAAATCACGATTAATTAATAGTACTTTAACATATCGGACGTGCTTTATTAAGATGAATGGCACACAACATAAATCAGATACAATATATCAAGATGTCGGACCCAACTAATGAAGCCTTGAACCACGATACCTAACTCACATCAATCTAAGAGATTTTAACGATGCAACCTTAGTCCTAGCAAATATACTGAGATAGACCGACGATTGTACTGATCGAACTAGTACTCCAAGAGATCGAAATGATGCAGCCTTGAAGGACACCAATTTGCCCGATATGATCATCGGGGTGATAGGACTCACCTCTTCGCTAGAGATTGAAGCGATGCATCGCAGCTCCGAGTGCCAAGTTCCGCCGGGATTAACCTTGGAAACCAAGGGTGACGATGCGCCGAGAGTAGTTTGTAATTTTGTTTTGTAGATTGATTCTCTACCCTAGCTAATAGGTACATATTTATAGTCGAGAGACTTGTCATCCGTTAGAATGATATCATAACCGATTATGGATTTATCATTATCTTCTCCATCTCTATAGGCTCCTTCATATCTAGCCACATATAACAATACATACATGTTTCATTGACCAACCTTTGACTAGACTCCTTTGATTTTGTTGACTATACAACACTCCTGATGGGCCTAGTCCTTTACCAAATCTCGCGTCAACACATGCCCCTGGGTTTAGAGCATAAGTATAGCTAATGCTTCGAAATTATCGGTCATTAAAGCCCTCTGCACCATGTCTTTTCAAAAGTCTCTTCAAATTTTCCATTGGTGGTCAAAACCATTCGGCTTCCTGTGCCTTGCAATATATATTTAGAGTACCGGCTCCATACTGTATTAACCCTTCATCTTCTTCCTAGCCTTTTCTTCTTCCGCCATGAATGACTATGATGGATGTCGCCTAGTCTGATGTATATACTTTTCTTAGTGGCGGCATCAGACTAGGCTTCATTTCGTACAGTCTAGCAATGGTACCTTTAAACAAAATCACCAAAGATTTTTCTCCCCCAATCCCAGACCTACAAATGGCTTGGCGTTTCAAAAACCGTACACATGATTGTACCTTTGTCGAACGTTGTAGATGTTCCCAACAAATCCGCCGGTATCGGCTTGACCCAACTGCTGAGGTGTCACCATCACTCCATATGTATCTGCCGACTTCTCCTTTCCTCCTTTACGCTTTTTGCATTCACAGTACTCTCCGCCTTTTATTCCTCAAGCCCATTGTCGGCGTCTCTAGAGTTGCTCCGACAACTGCATCCCATCGTCTTCATCTTCTTTCACTACTCCAGACGACAACATTTCCAATGGCGTCCAACACCTTCATGCCCAAGGTAAGTTTTTAGCTTTTTCCCCTCTTTCCTTTGCTATTCTTCGATGTTCTTCGTTCTTTTGCCTCCTATTTTCTTACTGCTTTTCTTTTCTTCCTTTTTCTCTATAGAGCCTGAAGAACCAAATCCTCATTCCGATGGCCAACTACCCATCTTGTGACTTTCTAGGCTCAATGGGAAATAATGACCCTATCGACATCATTAGTGCCGAAACCCGTTGGATTCCTTTCAAACACTCCCGAATGCTTGCATCTGACTGGAATCTGATCTTTAGCGCTTTCCTTTCTCCACTCCCTAGCTGGCACGATTGGTACCTTAGGGTATCATTCGTCAATTATACTTATTGGGATGAGATCGACATTGGGCACTTCATCGGCCTCTCTCTCGCTGAGCCCTATAAGAACAAGCCAATGCTCGCCGTCGTTTGCTACTTCTAGTCCGATGCCCTAAACGCCTTCATTTTTGGCCACGGGTCAATGGGACCCACCTTGCTTGATGTACTCTTTTTGACTTCCCTTGATATCGAGTCTTCAAGCAATCCCCTCTTCTTCCATTCCAAGCCGACCCATCGCTTTGATGTCAAATCCATCGGCTGCTGGAGCAAGTATATTTCAAAGCACAATAAAAAAATCAGGGTTGTAGACGTCCGTGAGCACATAGCCTTCCTCAACCTCTAGTTACAGAGGTTTGTCTTTTATGGATCCACTTTGGGTCCAACTTCCCATCTTCAGTTCCTGGACAAGCATCTTGTTGCGAATACAAAGATTCCTCTCAGTCGATACCTCAATGGGGCCACCTACCACCTTCTCCACTAGGTATCGGCTAAGCCATCGGCTCACGATCCTACCGACCATTTTGGTGGCCCTTGGCGGTTCCTGTAGCTTTGGCTTAACATCTATACTACCAAAGTTGTTAATGATCCCCCTCTTGCCTTGATGGAGTTCCCCGCTGATTTTCCTAAATTGACAACTATACTTTACCATCGATGCTCATGTTTGGCTGAGGCAGCTACTTGCTACACCAGTTTCGTAATGTGCTCCGAGTCCTTGATCCTTTGTTTTAAAGGTTTCTATTCTGGCTTCCCTACCGATCAGATCATCTGGTATCCCTTTGGATACCAATCGGAATACAAGTGCCCCCATCGGTTATTCTTGACTAATGTGTGTCAGGATGAGGACTCCACTAGAATCTTCAAGGCCACGATCTCCCCTTGCCTCATGCCCATCAACTTCATCGTCAACATCTTCAAAAGGCCTCCTATGAATTCTACCACCTGACAGTTTTCTTGAGGCAATTAGGGTTCAGTCAGCTTCCACCCACCTATTCTTCATCGATTGAATCCATGTTCATGGGGATATCAAAGATGATGTGGAGTTCGATCGTCTTCTCCAGATGGCCGATAAGATCCATTTTGGTGATCTGACCTCCTGGTCGGCACGCCGCGTGGCCTCTACAGACTTTACTCAATGGTTGGGCGAGTGGAAAAGACACATTTTCAATTGCCCCTCGAAGATGTATTACCAACAGCTACACCCCGGCTTCGATGACAGGACCCCCGAGATAAATAATTCAACCTGCCACTTTTTTTATTCAACTTTCCTCTCTATTTCTTGCTCACTTTTGTATACATGGCAGGATGATCTTGACACCCCTTCCGAGAGCCAAAGTGGTTGGTTGATACGGTATGGACCTGTAACAGACATTACTAATTTGGGCATCGACACCCCCACTCTAGTGGAGTGGATTAACAAGAGGTGGGTCAAGATTGTGGCGCACAAATGCAGAGCACTAGATGTAGTCTTGCGATGATCAACCAGGGCTCAGGATGGTCAAGTGACCCCGTCCGCTTCAATTATGCTGCCATCAGTAAACCTTTCAATTTTCGCTCATAACGCTTTTTTGTAGAGTATATGTTTACCATTTTTATTTTCTTTGCAGCCAACGCCGATTGCCCCTTCAGCCATGCAAGTCCCTTGTGCTGGTACTCTACTGACAGTCGAAGTTTATCCATCGGCTCAGGTTTGTACATGTCTTTGCATCATATACATCCTCTCTTTTGTATTATTGACACCCAATATCTTCTTATTTCAACTGCCTTTTCGTCTTGATGTTGCGTCTCTTTATGTGGCATTTTACAATATGGTCGATGACATTGTTGAAAATTCACCGGCTGTAGCAACTGAAGGCGTTGTCACCAAAGCAACCGAAGTCATGGTACTGGAGGGTACTGCCATCGGCTCTAGCGAGTCAGTGATAGCCGATGATGTTATCGCCCCTCCTAGTGTAGACACCGGGGCTCTTCCTGTTGATGTCGAGGCCTCTTACAAGGTACCTTCTTCTATTATGACTTTTATCAGTTTTTCATGAGAGTAACATTGACCTAGGATACAACCGGTGTCTATCTCTACTGCCTCGCCTGCCCCCCAAGTTAACCTTGACAATGGGAGCACACACACCCTTCCTGTCACTGAGGCATAAAGTGATGCCGTAACCTCCCCTACTGATGGCGCCTCGTAATCGACTAATCGTGCTAGGCTGGCCGACATAAGTACCCTCTATGTTTGATACCTTGACAAGATTTCCCTTGATTTGTCTAACTTTTCCTTTCTTTCAGTCCTTTGTCCAGGGATTTCATTTCTATATTGGCCCATATATTGAGGACAAAGAAGTCACCAACACCCCTCAATAGGTCATGACTCTGAGGAATATAGTGAGGTGTGTCTCTAATGTTCAATGGAATGATGAGTGATTGATAGGCTGTGTTCATAAGTTGAGTCTGGATGTACTGGAGTTGGTGTGTGTGTGTGTGTTTGTCTCGTGTGTGCAGGCTGGAGTTACTCATCAACTGTTGATGGCACAGGATCAGGGTTAGACGGGGAATCTAATGCCAGATGGTTGAGGGTCTCAGTCGAAGTCGAGAGTGGACTCGGATGTATGCATGGAGGTCAAACGGGACATCGAGTTGGAGATTGATCGAGACGAAGCATCATTCGAGTTAGCGAAAGGGAAGTCAGTGCAAGTGACAAGGCGGCTCAATGGATTGAGAGCGGGAGAGACTTGCTGGTGGTCGAGTTCGTGGACTGACGACGAGTGTCAACGATCGGGAGAGGCTTTGTCGGTTTTTGCTAAAAACCGTCGGAATTTTAAATGTTTTTACTATTTCGATAAAATAGTGTCAAGTTTTAGTTTAATTTTTTAGTGTCATAGTGTGTACTTTTAGAGTATTTTTGGAATGTATATATTCTGAAAATATTCTAAAGAGAGGTCTATTGTAATAGGGTATTTTCAGTTTAAATTTTCAAAATTGTAATTTGAGTATTCCTAGGGGGTTAAATGCAAATGAGGCCTTCTAGAAACTTTGGGGCAGGTGAGATAAACATCTCCCTTGGCCGAACAGAATAGGGGGAGAACATTATGGCCACATTCAGATCAAACGAGACACATTTTTTCATAGCAAACGATAGCTACAAACCAGAAAAATTTCCTTCGGATGAACGTGATACCGTGAATAGTACGCTGCTTCAATTGCCCGATGAGCTACATGGATTTTGGGATTTCTATTCACCGTCCAAGAGCTTGAGTTCTCAGCGATATGTCCGGTTAGTTTCTCTTCAAATTTTCTGTAGTTTCATGATGATCTGAGATGAGTTTTAGTATTATTCTATTTGGGTGTGATTGATGCATATATAGACTAGATTTGATGCTTGGATTGGTTAAAATTCTCACATGAAGTCCATGATCTAGTATCTAGGATTTTGTGTTTTGAGCTATTCATGAAATCTGTTATTAATTTCTGCAGCATATACATTTGATAGAGTGATTTTGTGTGAGTATATCCTGAAATGAATTAATTGAAAGGATGCTGAATTGAATGTGCTTCCAGTTTTTATCTCTTTCTATTCAGTTCATCAAGTCCTTCTAGTTTTGATTCAGGGTGAGTTGTGTGTTTCATCTTTTAGACCTGAGTTGGGGTGAGTAAGTGGTCTGTTGATGAGTTCAGCTTTGTAAACTGCTGATTCTTGATCTGGTTCAAAGAGTGCTTGAATAGAATCAGATTTTTGAATTGTTTTCTCAATCTGTAATTGGATAGAAGTGGTACAGTTGCTGGGTTTTGAATTTGCTATAGAAATTTGCTGACAAGAAATACTTACATCTTTGTGACTCCTGATTCCAGCTTTCAATCCTTGAGTGGTTCTTCAAATTCCTGTAGATAAACTTGTTGATCTGGTTGTTTACTTGGTTGATATCATTATGAACTTTTTGAGCACATCTTAGTAACATTTTCAGATGGAGTATGTGTATGTCTATGAGTTACTCTTAGAGATGCATGGTTAAATTCTATTTGAATCAAAGTTGTGGTCTGAGTTGATCTGTGTGGAGTTGTTAGTGTTTCAATATTCACTCTCTGATCTATTGATGTGTGAATCTATATGCAATATGAAGTAGGTTTTATTCTGATCAAGTGCTATTGATTAAGTTCTTCCCTGTGTAGCATTTCAGATTTTTGCCCTTGAGCTGTGTGTTGTGAAATGAAATAGATGTTCTGAAATTGTCTATCTGCTGTTGTCAGATTAGCAACAGTATTGCAGTGTAGATAGATGTTTAATTGATCATATTTTGTTCTGGTTTTGTTATGGTTGGAACTAATTGATCATCAGGTTGAATCAATGTGTCTTCAGTTATTTGTTATTCAGATTTAGGATTATTGCTCTCATGAAAATATCCTTACCATGAATAGTGTTCAGAAGTAGTTTAAATCCTGAATTAATACTTGCTGTTTTTACTGATTCAAACATCAAGAAGTGCTAGATTTCAGTTTGGTTATGAATTGAAATTAATCTATGATTGATGTATACATGTTGATTCAAATCTTGAGTGTTGAATTTAATTGAAATTTACTCTTCTATTCACTGTCCGACAAATCTGAATCTATACAAGATTTCTGAATTCAAATTTGAATTGAGTTCAAATTGTGATTCTTGAACTTCTCATTATCTCTGAATTCTAGAAATGCATTTGTGTTGATAATCTTCTTCTTGAGATAATTTTCGGATAAGCTACAGTAATTGCAGTGATGTATACACTTTAAGATTGCTGATTTTATTGTGCTGCTTGTTGAAATTCAGATTCTAGCAAGGTTGATGAGTTGTGAATCTTTGTATGCTGTGCTCATACAAAATTGAGAATGAAACTTGCAATCTGAAACTAAAAATGACTCATGCACATTATTGAAGTTACCATTACTATTCATCATACGAACTTTTTTTCAGAAGTGATTGAATCTCATTTGTATTCGAATTGGAACAATCTGAGTTACTTTTTAAACTAAAATTTGATCTCTAGAGTAAGTGTTTTTGATAGTTGTTATTTAAGATTCTTGGATCAAAGTTGATTTGTGATTTTTCAACTTGAGGAGCTCAATTTTTGTATTGATTGGTTTGAAACTTGAATTTGAGTTCGTAGAAGTGCGTTGGGTGATTTGATTAGGCCATCACTTGAAAAGAAAGTGTCGAGACACCTATTCACCCCCTCTAGTCACCATTCCGATCCCACAATTGGTATTAGAGCAGGTTTGATCACGAGTTGACCTTTACCGGTTGTGATCCTTCTAGCGACATGGATAAGAACACAAATATCTCTATGTTTGATGGTCGAGACTATGTCTATTGGAAGGTGCGCATGGAGGCTTATTTGCTTAGCCAAGGAAGTGCGATATGGGACATTGTTGCATCCCAGTATACAATTCCTGAAACTCATACCTCAGAGACTGAGAAGGCTCAATATGAATGTAATAGCAAGGTTAGAAACAATCTTTTTATCAGTCTGAGTCACAATGAGTTCGACATGGTCTAGAACCTTTGTACTACTCGAGAGATTTGGTCGACTTTGAGTACTTTTCATGAGGGTACATTACAGATTAAGACTAGGAGGCAGAGCACATATAATCATGAATACCAAATGTTGGTGCAAGGCCCTGGCGAATCTGTTGATGCTTTGTTTGCTTGCTTTGATGGCATTGTTAGTAACTTGCGCTCCACTGGGACGCTAGCTTACTCAGATCATGACCGAGTGATCAAACTTCTCTATGCTCTGGATCGTAGCATATGGGAAGTTAAAATCTCAAGCAGTGAAAAATCTGCAAGCTTTGATACCTTGACATGCGATGAACTTTTCAGTAAGCTTAAGTCCACCGAGCATTGCCAAGGCATCTCGTTCTGGGATTGGGAGCTCTTTGCCACAATTCATGGCACTAGTTTCCTGTTCCGGCAGTGGCACCTCATCTAGAGGTAGCATGTCTGGTGTGTGTGTGCTTTTTCTAGGGGATTTGCCTTGTCTTCTATGGTCTCTATCACAAAGGAGCAAGTGGACACATTAGACGATGAAGAGCTTGCTCTCATAGTCAAAAAGTTTACTCGATTATACAATGATAGAAGAGATCAGAGGAGAGGAGGCTCTCGAGGGTGTTTCGAGTGTGGTGACCTAAATCACATTAAAGCTAACTGCCCAAAACTAAAAGCCAAAAATGAACGTGAACAAAAGGCAAAAGAGGAAAGGTGGCGAAAAGAATGGCTAGAGCTTTCGTGGCAGCGCTCAGCGACATCGACAACACCTCGAGCGAAGATCCCAGTTCTGATGAAGATGAACAAGACAAGAATGACGAGAAGAAAGAAAAGATGAAGGACTTCAATGGCTTCTGCTTCATGGCCAACAACAAGCAAAGCAGCGATGAACCCGACATATCTGAGGTTAGTCTATGTCTGGATCAATTACTTGTGCAAAACGATGAATTACATGATGCTATGATTTCACAAGATAGACTTCTCAAACTTGCTGCTAAAGAAAGAAAAGAACAAAAGCTTAAAATTGAATCGTTGTCTATTGAACTTGCTTTATTGAAGTCTAAATCTGAAACTGTTGATTGTGAGTCATGTCTTATTTTGATGGATGAACTTGCTCAGTTGCATCTGATTCATGCTAAAAACATTGAAAAACTTGAAAATGTTCAAAAGCAACTATTGGTTGTGGAGTCTAGACCTGGTGCCATCGATGAATTCTTAAACTGCACCCTTCTGATTGAGAGTGTTATTCTAAGAGATAAACATATCGATGAGCTTAAGGCTAGATTGGAGAGTGCTGAGTGTTCTAAGGATGTGCAGCCGGCTTCTCCAACCTGCATCACCCTGAAGGACCAACTCAGCTTTGCTAGAGAGCAAGGAAAGAAGCTAAAGTGTGAGAATGATTATCTGTTGTCCATGGTAGATAAATGCACAGAGGGGAAAGGGAAAATGGATCTGCTTTTGGATAAAACTAAAATGTTCGCTGACAAGGCAGGGTTAGATCTTGGGTTAGGTTATGAGAGGACTTCATCCAGTACCCCGAGCCAAACTGTGTTCACTCTACCTACTACTCTTGAGAAAGAGAGAGCCAGTTAGACACACCACAAAAAGGCAAAGATCCTACCCATCCCAAAAAGATAATCATCTCTTCACTCAAGATAGACTCAAAGCAAAAACCTGGGAAAACTGTGAGGTTTGCACCAGAAATCCATAAACCTACACCAAAGAAAGTTTTTCATTGCACTTATTGTCATCGTGTAGGACACTTGTTTGGTTTTTGCTATAGATGCATGAAAGATGAACGCCATGCTTATGCTTTACATTCTCATGATTATTCTTCATTTGATATGGATGACTATGATTATAATGCTTATACTGATTATGAGGCTCCTTACAGCTATATGAGTGGCTATGCTCATCGTGGTTTATATCGTACATTGTATGATGATAAACCACATAGGCTTTTTGGTCCTAATTATTTTAGGAGACCTCAGTGAGTTGCGATGAGACCACATGTTCAATATGGTTCTCATCACACACAATCTCCTGCTTTATCTACTTCTCGGGTTGTTCAGCGCTGGATACCTAAGCATCTTATCTCTGAACCCAGCACTGAGTACTCGAGATTTTACTTCTCTACTTAGGGAGTCATGGGAGGCTGGAGGACAAGTGGATCATTGATTTCGGGTGTTCACAATACATGACCAGGAATTCTTCATGGTTCTCCAGTTTCACCTCAGCCAGGCAGCGCGAGAGCATTACATTTGGAAACAATCGCAAGAGCAAAGTGAAGGGCAAATGTATGATCAAAATTAATGAAAATTTCACTCTTTCTAATATTGCTCTTGATCTAGATGAAGACAAAGAAGAGGTTGACTAGAAGGAGTATCGCAGCATGATCGGATCCCTCTTGTACTTGATGGATACGAGGCCGGACATACACTTTGTTGTGTGTCTGTGCGCTCGTTTTCAGGCTTCTCCCAGGGCATCACATCGTCAAGCTATCAAATGCATATTAAGGTACCTCAAGCATACTCTTGAATTCGGTATTTGGTATTCTGCATCATCTTCATTATGCTTGCGAGGTTTTTCTGACGCTGACTTTGCTAGTTGCCAGATTGATCGTAAGAGTACATTTGGGATGTGTCATTTTCTTGGATCTTCTCTTGTGTGTTGGTCTTCACGCAAACAGTCCAGCGTTGCATAGTCTATAGCTGAGGCTAAATATGTAGCTGCCGCTAGTTGTTTCACACAGATTTTGTGGATGGTTTCTACTTTGCGGGACTTTGGATTAGAGTTTTCACGTGTTCCACTCTTTTGCGATAATACAAGTGCAATCAGTTTAGCAAACAACCCAGTTCAACATTCTAGGACCAAACACATTGGCGTGTGTTATCCCTTTTTGAGAGATCACAATGAAAAGGGCGATATTGAATTGCGTTTTGTTGACACTCAAAACCAGCTTGCAGATATTTTCACCAAGCCACTCGATGCTTCTCGCTTTGCATTTTTGAGGGGAGAGCTTGGCATTTGTCATCCTTCTGGCATCATGTGAGGGGGAGTTGTGTACATATGCATATGGTTCTAAAATATGATTAATTGCTTTTACATGTACATGACTTCTGTGTGCAGTTTACGATACTGTCCTGCTTTCTTTGTTTGATCATGCTTAGAATGAACTCATCTATCTATATGTGTTGAGCATGGCTTTTCATTGCGAAAATTTGAAAATGGTCACTACCAAGTCTAGTTTCTAGCATGAATAGGCTAGGGTGCTTTAGCTATTCATTTTTTACTTGATAGCTTTGTCCTTGTCACTTGGATGCTCATATGCAACTTGATCATGTTTGCTAAAAATAAAAAAATGCAAAATTGAAAAATGAAAAAAATGAATATGTTTAAAATGAATCAAAAGTGCTTAAGTGTTGATAAAATTGAAAAGATCCAGGTGGGTTTGCATAGTCGCACTACTTTGTTCTAGACTGCATTCCATTGCACTTTGGTTTGAACTGGGACATTGAGTGTATACCAAGATCAACGCCTTATGCTTCTGATGGTTTATCTTAGGCTTGGCTTGATCGGCTAGCATAAGGTTGACATGCAAATAACCCCTAGCATTAAAAAAATGAAATAAAAAGTTTACTTTTCTCGCATATCAAGTTTGCTGCAGCTGCTTGTAGTGGGATGTGCTTTTCGAGTTGGTTCGTGACTATCTTTTGTGATTCTTACCTTGCCATGTCAAGTTCACTAGTCTGGGTAGTGATGCTTTTGTTTGCTTAAACTTCAAACTGCCTGCTCATACGGATATTTAGATTATGGTCATTCAAAGCATGCCATGCAGTTTAGTCAGGATAGATTGTGAGTCACAGGGAGTACTTGCACTGTAATTGGACTTTTTCATACTTTGGAAGCATTGCATGGTCACTTTACTCTCTCGATTCATGGGGCTATCTTGATGTTTGCATTGACAAAGGGGGAGAGTGCTTGGAGGATGAGAAATCAAGGGTTGGTTTTGATGTTTATGATGAGTGATTGATAGGATTTTACCCTCGGGTTCGAAGGGGTACCTCCGAAGGGGGTTCGGAGGTTGAACCTCCGAAGGTGTTCGGAGGAGGGTACCTCCAGAGGGGTTTCGGAGGTTGTACCTCCGAAGGGTGTTCGGAGGTGGTTTCACCGAAGTATGTTCGGTGGTTTGGTTGCTGCAGCTGTTGCAGCGGAGTGTGCGTGTCAGAGGGGTCCGACAGTACACGATGACTGGGTTCGTACCGAAGGCTTCGGTACTTTGGGCGGTACACTGGAGTGTGTGCCGGAGGTTGCTAACCCGGAGAGGTCTCCGGAGTACTGGATACACTTGTCTGCTTGTCTGTGGTCCGCAGGGTCTTCGGAGGCGACGGACAAGGTTCGTAGCAGGTGAACCTGGGTCAAGCGGGAGGCTTGGTGCCAGGGGAGCGGGGAGCTCCGTCACGGTGGCTGCGAAGGGGTCCGGGTCGGTCCTCGGGTCGAGGCGTGCCAGGTGAAGGTAGAGAGTGCGGAGCGTGGCTCCGGGTGAAGGTGCTCCGAGACAAAGTCCTCGGAGGTGAGGCACTTAGAAGGCACTCCGAATGGAGTGACTTCGGAGTTGGTTGGAACAAGTCCTCTGCGGAGGCAAGGAATTCGAAGTGTGCTCCGGAGGGAGACATTCGAAGGTACCCGACGAAGGTCTCAGAAGTCGAGGTGCATCGAAGGCATGGTCCGGGTGAGGCTCGTCGAGGAGTGTGCTCGGGGAGAGACACTGCGACGAAGGGCTCATGGAATGCTTCATGCAGAGGCCTTGGACGAAGGAGGGACTTCGAAGGGTGGTACTCTGAAGATGGGTGTTGGGGGAATATATTTCCCTTGAACAGGGGCCAAATGACGTCAGCCTCCGACAGCCTTCGGCCCAGAGCCCAGCACTGTCGGAGCATGTTTTCTCTCTAAGTGTTGTTTTCAGGTCCCAAGGAACCTTTCGGGGCCTGTAGCTTCGGAGCCCTCAGATCGGGAGGTCCGGCTCGGAGCCCCCAGTTCGGGCGCAGGAGGCCGGAGGCCGCCCTCTGGTAGCCAAGTCCGGAGGCCGCCCTCCGAAGCCCAGTCCGGAGGCCGCCTTCCGGAGCATGCTTCGAAGCCCCCCTCCGGGGTGCACTTCGAAGCCTTCCCCCCAGCCTCCACCTTCGGTGCGTCTTTTAGCTGGTCAAAGCCTGGCATAGCCTGACACGTCTGTAAAGCTGTAAAGTTGTCTGGTACTTTTGCACAATAGCTAGCTCTCTTTCCCTGTCTACCCCTATAAGCCTAGGGGCTTGTAGAGGGTATCTTGGTCTTTTCCTTAAGGCCTGCGTGCCTATAAAAGCAGGGTCAAGCCCTTGTAGCAAGGGACACGCTCCAGGGGGCCAAGAGACCCTGGAACTATTGCTCCATACTAGGGCATACCATGCCAAATCCACCACAACTGGACGTAGGGTTATTATCTCCAGGAGAGGCCCGAACCAGTATAAACCTCTTTCTCCCTCTGTTAGAGTCCTTCGAGGCTCATTCTCCACATCACACTCCACTACACAGAAACCTGCTGGAACTAACGCAATTGTTCCAACAGTTGGCGCCGTCCGTGGGGACCTTAGTCCTAGAAGCTAAGTTCTCTACCACTGCCTGCAACCCGAAGTGCGCCCGAGGGGGGAGCTTCGAGGCTTTCTTGCTTCGCGCACCCTCCGGCAAGGGGCTTCGGGTGCAGCTCGAAGGCCACCTTCGCCTTCCTCCATCCTTCACATACCGGAGCCCACTCTCCGGCAAGGGGCTCCGCTCCACGTTTCAAAGGCCGTCAAAGCCCCAAGGGCTACAAGGTATGTACGGCCCGAAGCCTTACTTCGATGCACCAATCTGCAATTACATTAATATAAATTCGAAGCCATGCTTCGCCTTATTTAAAATCGAAGCCATGCTTCGCCTTATTTAAAGTCGAAGCCATGCTTCACCTTATTTAAAACCGAAGCCATGCTTCGCCTTATTTAAAACCGAAGCCATGCTTCGCCTTATTTAAAACCGAAGCCATGCTTCGCCTTATTTAAAACCGAAGCCTTGCTTCGCTTTACAAAATCCGGAGCACCCCTCCGAAGGCTACACAGCGCCTCCGGGCCCGTAGCAGTGGGCTTTGAGACTTCCGAGCGACGGCTCGGCAAGTCCGGGATTCCAGGCTCCGGCCTGATGCATCCCCGGGTCGAAGGTTGCCCAGGGTCGCAGGTGGCCCAGAGTCGAAGGTGGCTCAGAGTCGAAGGTGACTCACATTAACACAGGTTCGGTGAATCCACACCAAAAATATCCTTCTCATTAGAGGACCAAGTTCCGAAACCTTGCTTCATTATCCAAACACGCTCCGAAGCCTGGCTTCGCGTGCTCATATACTATACGCCTAAGCGTCTCGAAGTCTTACTTCGCTAAAATCTAGGTGCATTTCAGAGCCTCGCTCACGCACAGCATCCAAATCCTAGCATGCCGAAGCATGCCTCGCTAAGCTTGGTTGTACCGAAGCCTTGCTTCGCACCAAGTTAGCACGTGCGAAGCCCAAAAAGGCCTTCGCTCAGTGAAATTCCGAACAGTTGAAGCCTTGCTTCGCACCAAGTTAAAGCGCTCGGAGCCCAAAAGAGGCCTTCGCTTAAATAAAATTTCATGCGTCGAAGCCGCCGAAAGACGCACCCTTCGCATCTCTTATTTCTTGCCCGCACCAGCAACGGCTAAGTCCCTAGCTGCCACGAGCAAAGGGGGGAAGCATGTATGCGAAATGTGCGAATGTAATACGCAATACGAGCGTGACAAGCTAAAACGATCGAAGCCAAACAATACGAAACATACAGACGAAGTATGCAAATATAACAAACTCCATTCATTGTATATTGAGAAGTGTGCTACAAACATACTTCGAAAGCAAAACTACGTATAATCTGTATCTAAACCTAAGAAGAACCGCGTGCGAGGCCCCAACCCTCGCTTGCCTCTTTTTGGCCAGGGCCACCTCGGCTGGACGTTGCCTCGTTGGAGCCCGCTCTCCCTCGACCAGCCCGTCCAGGCTCCGAAGCCCGTAAGCTCTGTCTTCCACTTTGCAGGTCGCTCCAAGTTAGCGAAGCAGGCGGTGCCGTATCGAAGGCAGAAAAGTCTAGGGCTTCGTCGCCCGCTAAGACCATTCGCGAAGGCAAAGACAAAGGGCCCTGAAGGGACTCCGTCTTCACAGCGGCTAATAAATCCTGAGCTACTTCGGAGATGGCTTCGCCGCTAGGCCCCCTCGGAAGCTTAAACCGAGGAGGGCCTTCGGACCTAGCTAATTCGAGGATCGCCCACAGCTGTCGAAGCTCTTCGGAGTCCTCGAGGACTTCGAGGTCTACGCTCAGAGTCTGAGCCTGGGCAGGTATAAAAAAGAACCCCCGCATTCATATTAATAAGCTGATAGAGTTTTTACAAGCCTGCAGCTAAGTATTACAAAAGGCCTAAGGAGATCTACACCTTCGGAGGCGGAGGTGCTGAAATCGAAGGCTGATCAGGCACAGCAGGCGCTTTGGCTCGGCGATGTCGAAGGGCCTTCTGGAGGTCGAGGACTGCTTCGCAGCCTTGCTCCTTCCAGGGTTCCTGCAGCCGCCGCCAGGCCCCGCGAACTTCGGCCGGAGGCGTCACCAAGTGCGGACCCCCGAAGGCCACTGGGGTCACGGAGGTTGCCGCCCGAAGGTGGTCACACCCCGCGGCATGGAGCATCTGCAACACCCCTTGGCCCGCGACGCGACCGGCCATAAGAGCGAAGCCCGTCAGCGCTTCGTCCGCTATCGAAGCCGCAGTCTTCAAGAAATCGGTGCGGTCCCCAATCGGGTCCTGATCGCCAAAGTAGTGAGCCCGGCACTCGGTCCCTATTTTCTCAAGGACCTCGGTCAGGCTCTGGGTGGCCTCGCCAAGATTGGCCACGACGAAGCTCTCAAGATCCTGAGCCCGTTGGCGGAGCTCCTCGTTCTCCTTCGCCTGTCGGGCCTCGGCATCTTTCGAAGCCTGGAGCTCCGCGCGGAGCCGAGCCGTCTCCAAGGCCAAGGCTTCCTTCGCCTCAGCAGCCGAAGCTTCGGCCCGCCTCCGCTTCTCGGCTTCCTCCGAGACCTCGCGGCGAAGGGCCTCCTTCTCCTCTGCGAGGCGCTCCATCCGCCTGTCGGCAGCAGTCGAAGCTGCTGCGTTTAGTGCGAAGGCCTGCAGAAATTCAACAAGTCATAAGTATTAACCAAGGGCTAAAGTATAGTTCGAGGCTGCAAGGGGCTTCGCTCACCCGCATGAGGACCTCGTTCGAGCTGACAAAGAGATCCGTGGGGTCTCGGTGGCTAAGCTGGGCCACCAAGTCCCCCTCCTCCACAGAAGCACAAGCCTGGCGGAAATCGTGGATCGCCGCCACCGTCACGCCCCCCCTCGGCTTGAAAGGGTGAATCACGGCCACGGCCTCCTCCGCGGGCTCCGGCGAGGCAGGGCTCAAGCCCACCACGTCCACTTCTTCTTCACCTCCAGGGACCTCGTGGCCTCCGCTGCCTTCGTCGTCGGACGAAGCACTCTCGGAGTCCGAATCGTTGTCGCTGCTGCTGCTGCCACTGCTGCTGCTCGAAGCTTCTGTGGGCTTCGCTTCGGCAGGCTTTGATCCACCTTCGCCTGCCGGCTTCGCCACAGTGGGCCTCGCATCATCTTCGTCCTCTGCAGGGAGCCAAGTCAAAATCCGCATATTGAAGAGAAGCATGCAAAAGAAAAAGGGTTTACCATCGTCGGAGATCTCTTGAAAGGAGGATGGGGCTAAGTGTGCCCTCCAACTCCTTCGCTGCGAAGCTGTCGCATCTACCTCCGCGCCCGAGGTTGGTTCCGCCGGGGCATCCGTGGCCTCCTTGGCGACCGGAGTGTGCGCGTCGTCCTTCGCCGCCGAAGGCCTCGCCGCCAGGGGCTTCGCTGCCTTCTTGGGGGTCAGAGTAGTTGCGGGCTTCGCCGCAACCTCCCCCGAATTAGAAGCTTCGGCCACGGGAACCTCCGGCCGAGGTCCCGAAGCATCCGCTTCGTCCTCGTCCCCCCTCTTCCTCTTGGCTCCGGCCGACGAGGTAGCTAGGTGGGCGAAGTCCGGCAGGGCAGGGAGCCCTCAGAGGTCGAGCACGGTCCATACCCTGTTCCAGCGCTCCCAGGACCCCACCAGTGCAAGGCGCTGGTTCTGCTCCTCGGGGGTCGAAGTCCCGACGACTCGATCCGCCGCCGCGATGGCCTCCTCCGGGGTCCTCATTTCGAGGTCGGCTTCATGAAAAGTTTGAGTTAGAAGCGAAAATCTACGAAGTATTAAAAGCAAAGAAATTGCGAAGCCTTACAGAAGCGGTTGAAGGCCAACTCGCTAAGTTCACCTCGACCCAAAGCCTGAAAGAGCCCCTCCGGCCAGGAGCGCGCGAGGGGACTGAGCCGGAGGGTGATGAACTCCTCCGCGAGGTCCCTCATACTCATCTTCGTCGCCACTCTCCGAAGCAGCAAGATCCTCGAGCGAAGGATGTCTTCGCTGGTCTTCACCACCCCTTCGCGTCGGTACAAGATGTGGGCGTTAGTACTCCAAAGGGGGAGTTCACGCCGACGGAGGCGTAGAACCACTCCTGGTCCCACCTCGAGTACCACTTGTTGTTTACGGCCCTCGCCGGGAAGGCGTCTTGGTA
This sequence comes from Zizania palustris, assembly GCA_019279435.1. Lineage (NCBI taxonomy): Eukaryota > Viridiplantae > Streptophyta > Magnoliopsida > Poales > Poaceae > Zizania > Zizania palustris. The sequence goes on along the minus strand of JAAALK010000288.1, from coordinate 45,561,891 downwards.
CTCCTTCTGAAGCTGGAAGTTGGCACTGCCGAAGGCCAGTGCCCTCTTGACGCGGTTCGTCCCCTCCCTCGGCTTCGGTTGGCAGTTGGCGTCGTGGAGGGCGACGAAGACATCCGCGCGGCCCTCGCAGCCCTCGGCCCTCATGGCCCACTCGAAGACAGCTAACCTCGCCACTGCGTTGGGCGAAAGCTGAGGGAGCTCGAGGTTGTAAGCCTTGAGGACTTCGCTCAGCATCCCCACTGCAGGCAGTCTGAGGCCGGCTTCGAAGAAGGCCTCGAACACCACCACCTCGTCAGCACGAGGCCTCGGCTCAGCCTCCGACTTCTCCGGGACCCGAAGCTAGATCTTCGCCGCGATCTTCCCTTCGTAGGCCCTCCGGACCAACTCCTCCGTGGAGATCGAGGCCCTCATCTCCAGGGTCTGCTCGAACTTGTCGGAGGGCGTCCGAAGGTCCCTCGGCCCCAGCCGCCTAGGCGCAGTCTTCGCCGCCGCAGCCGCCGCTGCCTGCACCTGGGCGGAGCCCGAGCTCGAGCCCAAGGCCAGAGGCTTCGCCACCGCCTTCTTCGGCATGTTGATGGGACTTCGCCGCGAAGGGCTAAACTAGCGAAGGGGGCTCTGCGCGAAGCTAGGAAGAAGAGGAGAGCGAAGGCTGTAAGGCGACGAGAAGGAAGCAAATGAAGGTGTGCCGGAGCCGCACGCGGTAAGCCCCTATTTATAGGCGCGGTAAGAATTCCAACCATCGTGGGCCGAACACACCGCCAGGTGGGCCTCCAGCGAAGGCAAATCGGCCCAAAGCAAGGTAACGGTAACTTTTTTGACCGTTGCGGAGCCGTTCGGGCTCCCCGAGGCCGTTCTGGCAACTAGCGCGGGCATTTATTACCCCCGGGTATCGAGGTCACCTTCGGTCCAGGCTCCGAAGGTATGTTTTCTCTGAAGTTGTGTTTTCAGGTCATTTGTCCTAAGGGCGCGTGCACCCCTTCGTCCCGAAGGCCTACCCGCGAGGGGCTACTGTTGGGGGAATATATTTCCCTTGAACAGGGGCCAAATGATGTCAGCCTCCGACAGCCTTCGGCCCAGAGCCCAGCACTGTCGGAGCCTGTTTTCTCTCTAAGTGTTGTTTTCAGGTCCCAAGGTGCCTTTCGGGGCCTGTAGCTTCGGAGCCCTCAGATCGGGAGGTCCGGCTCGGAGCCCCCAGTTCGGGCGCAGGAGGCCGGAGGCCGCCCTCCGGGAGCCAAGTCCGGAGGCCGCCCTCCGGAGCCAAGTCCGGAGGCCACCCTCCGGGAGCCCAGTCCGGAGGCCGCCCTCCGGAGCCCAGTCTGGAGGCCGCCTTCCGGAGCATGCTTCGAAGCCCCCCTCCGGGGTGCACTTCGAAGCCTTCCCCCCAGCCTCCACCTTCGGTGCGTCTTTTAGCTGGTCAAAGCCTGGCATAGCCTGACACGTCTGTAAAGCTGTAAAGTTGTCTGGTACTTTTGCACAATAGCTAGCTCTCTTTCCCTGTCTACCCCTATAAGCCTAGGGGCTTGTAGAGGGTATCTTGGTCTTTTCCTTAAGGCCTGCGTGCCTATAAAAGCAGGGTCAAGCCCTTGTAGCAAGGGACATGCTCCAGGGGGCCAAGAGACCCTGGAACTATTGCTCCATACTAGGGCATACCATGCCAAATCCACCACAACTGGATGTAGGGTTATTATCTCCCAGGAGAGGCCCGAACCAGTATAAACCTCTTTCTCCCTCTGTTAGAGTCCTTCGAGGCTCATTCTCCACATCACACTCCACTACACAAAAACCTGCTGGAACTAACGCAATTGTTCCAACAGTGGGGCTTCGGAGTGAGGAAGGCTTTGGAGCGAGGCTAGCTCTGGAGTGTGGTTGTCTTGAGGTGCTTCGGCCTGCATGGCTTCAGTACACGGACTGACGGAGTCTGAGCTGGGTGAAGCTGCGAAGCCATGGTGGTCCACTCCGGAGGTGTTGGTGCGAAGGCCCAAGGGCTTTGACGGCTTCGGCTCAAAACCGTCACTGTATCGAAGGCTATCTTTGGTGAAGCGAAGGCCATCTGGCTCAAGGCTTCTCACCGAAGCTACCGCACCCTCGCGTGCGAAGGGAGGCTGCAAAAGGTCAAAGACTGCAAAGGCTGACACTATCTGCTCTGCAAAAAGTTGACGTTGTCCCCTTTGCAAAGCTGACAGAGAAGCCTCCAGAATAAAGTTGGACTACCTTTTGTACCCCTTAGTTCTGTAGAGACAAATCCTTTGTAAACCATAGGGGTAAAGTAGTCATTTCACTTGGGTGAACTGTGGGCTATAAATATGGGGGCTCGGTAGGTAACATTTAACACTTTGAGCATTTACTGTTGAGCTCCTGTAGCCACACACCTCGCTGTATTCATCCAGAGTTCAATCCTTTTGTGTTCCTTGTTCAAGCGGCGAAGCCCTGCTTCTTTGTGCTTTTTGCTTGAGCTCGTGTTACATACCTCGCTAGTTATAGTGCACTGAAGCCTGTCTAGGCGAAGGGTGTTTTGTGCGAAGTGTGTTTTTTTCAGTGTGCTGTCGCTCTGTGTAACAGGAGGCGAGACCTCGCTGCTTACTAGCGAAGCCCTGAGCGAAGCCCGTTTTGCTTCTTGTGTCGAAGCTCTTAGCGAAGTCCGTTCGTGTGCATTTAGACCTTCGTGTACGAAGCCCAGCACCAGTTGCTGCTGCCAAGTACTTGGTCGAAGTCCTCAGTAGGGTGTCCACTCTTGAGAAGGGTGAAGTGCGAAGCCTGCTCGAAGCACCCTGGTGTGCGGAGCCAGCACTGACTTAGCAGAGTAGATTTTCGAGGGGTGTGAGTGGAGCGAAGTCTTCTTGGCTTCGAACTTTTGCTCCTGCGAAGCCTGTGTTCAGAGCTGTCGATGTACCTCCGAACCAGACCTTCGAAGGTTGTGTTCGAAGCCTGTTCCGCAGAAGACAGAACTAGAACTGAAGGCTAGTTTTTTACCCCGAAATTTTAAAAGCTCCCATTCACCCCCCCCCCCCTCTGGTCGCCGTTTCCGGTCCAACAATTGGTATCAGAGCAGGTTAAGATCACCAGTTGACCTTAACCGGTTTTGTGATCTGTTGGCGACATGGATAGAGGCAGTAAAATTCCTCTGTTCGATGGGACAGATTTTGCATACTAGAAGGTGCGCATGGAGGCTTACTTGTTAAGCCAAGGAAATGCAATTTGGGAGATTGTGGACTCACAATACTCCATCCCTGAGACTCGCACCTCTCAATCAGAGAAGGATCAGTATAATGCCAACTCCAAGGCTAGGAATATACTGTTCATTGGTTTGAGCTGGAGTGAGTTTGATAGGGTGCAGCACCTTAGGACTGCTAGGGAAATTTGGACCACTCTCACTATTTTTCATGAGGGCTCTACTCAGATCAAGGCCAGGCGCCAAAGCACATACAATCAACAGTATCAGCTGTTTGTGCAGGCACCTGGTGAATCCATAGATGCCATGTTTTCACGTTTTGATACTATAGTGAGTAACTTGCGGTCCAATGGGACGCTTGCTTACAATGATCATGATAGGGCTATCAAGCTTCTCTATGCTCTTGACCGTAGCATATGGGAAGTAAAGATATCCAGCATTGAGGAGTCCGCAGGTTATGACACATTGACCTGTGATGAACTCTTTAGCAAGCTGAAGTCCACAGAGATTGCAAGGCATCTCTTGCTGTGCACAGAAGCTCTTTGCCACAACCATTGGCATTGGTTTCTAGCATTAGCCGTGGCACCACTGCAGAACCAAGCACATCTGGCACGTGTGTTTTTGCAGATGGTTTTGCTTTGTCCTCCCTGGTCTCCGTCACAAAGGAGCAGGTGGACACTCTAGATGATGATGAGCTTGCTCTCATTGCCCGGAGGTTCACCCGTTTTCACCATGAGAGACGGGATCAGAGGAGAAGTGGTTTTAGTGGTTGTTTTGAGTGTGGCGACACTTCTCACATCAAGGCTAATTGCCCCAAGCTCAAGAAGAGAGATGAGAGTGAACGCCCCAAATACCACAAAAAGGAGAGGAAGCCTTTTGTGAAGGGCAAGCGTGGCAAGGTGGCTAAGAAAGTAGCCAAAGCCGCTTCCAGAGCATTTGTTGCTGCTCTCAGCGACACCGACACTTCCTCAACTGAGGAGTCGAGCTTTGAGGAGGAGTCCCCAAGAAAGGAGGACAAGAAGGACAAGAAGGGACGAGACTTCACCGGCCTTTGCTTCATGGCCGACAGCGATCACAGCGGCGATGAGCTTGACTCATCTGAGGTACCTCTATCCTATGACCAGCTTTCAATAAAACTAGATGAGCTGAATGAAGTAGTTCTTGGTCAGGATAGATTGCTTGTGCAAGCCGCTAGAGAAAGAAAAGACCTTAGACTTAGGCTAGAATCTGTTTCTACTGAATATGTCATGCTTAAGTCTAAATTTAATGATGCTGAATGTGAATCTTGTTCTGTTGTCATGGGTGAGCTTGCTCAGTTGCGTTCTGTACATGCTCAAACTCTCTCTGAGCTTGAGACTGCACAGAAGCAGCTTTTGGAGGTGGATTCTAGACCTCATGATATTACTGAGTGCATGAACTGTTCTTTATTACGCGAAAGCATTAATCTGCGTGATAAACATGTTCATGATTTGGAGGCTAGATTGGAGAGGGCCGGTAGTTCTAAGGATGTGCAGCCTGTTTGTGACACTTGCATCACCCTTAAGGACCAGCTAGGCACTGTTAGAGAGCGAGCTGAGAACCTCATGTCAGAAAATGAATACCTTCTTTCTGTGGTAAACAAGTGCACTGAGGGAAAGGGTAGGATGGATTTGCTCTTGGCCAAGACCAAGTTGTGTGCTGACAGAGCAGGAGTAGCTCTAGGTTTGGGTTTTGAGAGGATTCCTTCAGACCGTAAAAAACCAAAACTGTTTTTACCTCTCCCACCACCTTAGAGAAAGAAAGAGCTCTGTTAGACACTCCATCAGCTAAAAAGCCTACCCAACCACCAAAGAAAACCACTCCTCCTGCCAAGAAAAATCCTTCCAAGAAAACCACTCAGAAGAAGCCCAAGGAGCCTGTGAGAGTTGCTCCTGTGACCCATGAGAGTGCCCCCAGGAGAGTGTTTCATTGTTCCTACTGTCAGCAGGCGGGTCATTTGGTTGGGTTCTGTTTTCGTCGCATCAAGGATGAGCGACGCTCTCAGGCGATGAGTTACCAGGACATGCATTACCCATCTTTAGGTATGCATGAGCCTGAATTCTACTCTCGTCCTGTTTTCGAGGCTCCTCGTGCTTCTCGGAGAGGTTTTGCTCCTCGAGGTGTTCACCATGTTCCATATGGTGGTAGACCTCGGGCGAGTAGCTTTGTACCTCGTCAGAGTAGGAGACCTCGTCATGCTTTTCGATTACTGCATGTAGGTAGACCTCGCACTTTGCATCATTCAGATTATCATGTGCGTAGACCGTCTACTTTTACAGTGCCTACTACTCGTGTCACTCAGTGCTGGATGCCTCGTCATTATTTCACTCACCCAAGCACTAAGCGATCGAGATATTCTTATCATGTGTAGGCGACAGATCGAGGCTTGGAGGGCACGTGGATCATGGACTCCGGTTGTTCGCGCCACATGACCGGAGATGCAGCATGGTTCTCCAGCCTCACCACAACCAAGCAAAGGGAACATATCACCTTCGGAAACAATCGAAGGAGTAGAGTGAAAGGTAAAGGTGTGGTAAGAATTAACTCGAATTTCACTCTCAAAGATGTTGCTTTGGTTGAAAACCTGGGATACAATTTGCTGTCTGTATCTCAGTTGCTTGATGAGGGCTTCGAAGTGCGATTCCATCGCGATACTTCGCAAGTGCTCAATTCTGATGGCGTTGTGGTGTGTAAGATCTTTAGAGTTGGGAGAGTTTTTGGAGCTGATTTTTCAGAGTCATCTGGTTCTTCTCATTGTCTTGTTGCACATTCAACTTCTGAGCTTTGGAAGTAGCATAGGAGACTAGGGCATATGAGCTTTGAGTTGCTCGCTCGTCTGAGCGCCCTAGGCCTGATCCGAGGATTGCCCAAGCTCAAGTTTGAGAAGAATTTAGTTTGCGCTCCTTGTCGACATGGAAAAATGATTGCTGCTTCGCATTCGCCAGTCACCACAGTGATGACTGAACAACCCGGAGAACTTCTCCATATGGACACTGTAGGTCCTTCTCGGGTCAGTTCTTTAGGCGGCAAGTGGTATGTATTAGTTATTGTCGACGATTTCTCTCGCTACTCTTGGGTCTTCTTTCTTGCCACCAAGGATGAAGTGTTTTCACATTTTCGGAGCTTGGCTTTGAGACTTTTTACTGAACTCCCTGGTGCATTGAAATTCATTCGAAGCGATAATGGCACCGAGTTCAAAAATAGTCTCTTTGTTGACTTTTGCATGGAGCATGGCATAGAACATCAATTCTCTGCTCCGCGGGTTCCTCAACAGAACGGTGTTGTTGAGAGGAAGAACCGCACTTTGGTTGAGATGGCTAGGACGATGCATGATGAGCATAGGACTCCTAGAAAATTCTGGGCTGAGGCCATGAACACTGCTTGTTACATCTCAAACCGAATCTTCTTGCGCTCAATTTTAAACCTGACATCTTATGAGCTGCGTTTTGGGAGACAGCCCAAGGTTACTCATCTTCGAGTTTTTGGCTGTCGCTGCTTTATCCTAAAACGTGGTAATTTGGATAAATTTGAGTCGCGATCTTCTGACGGGATCTTTTTGGGTTACACAACACATGGTCATTCTTATCGTGTTTATAATTTAGAGACTAACACTGTCATCGAGTCATGTGATGTGACTTTTGATGAATCAACCCCCTCTGTTAGTTCTGCTTTTGAACAGGCAAATGAACACGACATGGAACCGACCTTATTCGAAGAAGAAGATCCCGTATATTTCGAGGATGAACCCCTACTACCCTCGACATAAACCCCCGAAGTTGACCCCGCTTCAACCACTTCGGCACGAGGTCCCGAAGCGACTACCTCGACATCGGTCATCTTGGACCACTCCAACGCACAAGTTGAGGGGGAGACTGCATCCCGCCGCGAGGCTCCACATCATGTTCAAAGGATGCACCCTCCCGAGCAGATCGTTGGTGAGCTTGATCAAAGGGTAACTCGTTCACATGCCCATTTCACTAATGCTGCCTTTGTTGCTTCTTTCGAGCCCTTAGATGTTAGTCATGCACTTTCTGATTCTAGTTGGATCAATGCCATGCATGAAGAGCTTGAAAATTTTGAGAGAAATCAAGTTTGGTCTTTAGTTGATCCTCCACCTAATGTTCATTTCATTGGAACAAAATGGATTTTCAAAAACAAACAAGGGGAGGATGGGACTATAGTTAGAAACAAGGTTAGACTTGTAGCTCAGGGCTTTTCTCAACTAGAAGGGATTGATTTTACTGAAACTTTTGCACCTGTTGCTCGCCTTGAGGCCATTAGGATTTTGCTTGCCTTTGCGACATCCCGGGGATTCAAACTCTATCAAATGGATGTCAAAAGTGCTTTTCTTAATGGCTTCATAGGTGAAGATGTTTTTGTAAAACAACCCCCTGGTTTTGAAAACCCCAAGTACCCACATAAAGTCCTTAAACTTCATAAGGCTCTTTATGGACTCAAGCAGGCCCCTCGGGCTTGGTATGATAGACTTAAGTCTTTTCTGCTTGAGCGAGGGTATTTGATGGGCTCTGTTGATAAAACACTGTTTACTCTCAAGCATGGCAAAGATTTCCTCCTGGTTCAGATTTATGTGGATGGTATCATCTTTGGTGGCTCCTCTCATGCTTTGGTTGCCGAGTTTGCAGATACCATGAGCAGGGAATTTGAAATGTCAATGATGGGTGAACTCACCTTTTTCCTTGGTTTGCAAATCAAGCAAAGAAAACAAGGTACTTTCGTCCACCAGACGAAGTACACCAAGGACATGCTCAAGAAGTTTGACATGTCCGATGCGAAGCCCCTCGCCACTCCAATGGCTACATCTGTAGCATTGGACCCTGACGAAGATGGAGAAGCCGTAGATCAGAAGGAGTTCCGAAGCATGATCGGCTCCCTCCTCTACTTGACTGCTACGAGGCCGGACATACACTTCGTAGTGTGTCTGTGCGCTCGTTTTCAGGCTTCACCACGAGCTTCGCACCGCCAAGCGGTAAAGCGCATCTTAAGGTATCTCAAACACACCCTTGAATTTGGCATATGGTATTCAGCATCTTCATCTTTATGTCTTCGAGGTTATTCTGATGCGGATTTTGCTGGGTGTAGAATTGATAGGAAGAGTACCTCTGGTACTTGTCATTTTCTGGGTACTTCACTGGTTTGCTGGTCTTCCCGCAAACAGTCTAGTGTTGCACAATCGACGGCTGAGGCCGAATATGTTGCTGCAGCTAGCTGTTGCTCTCAGATTTTGTGGATGACTTCCACTTTGCGGGATTTCGGGTTAGATTATAAGAGTGTTCCACTTTTCTGTGATAACACTAGTGCTATTTGTATTGCAAACATCCCGGTTCAGCACTCCAGAACCAAACACATTGATGTGCGATATCATTTTCTCAGAGATCACAATGAGAAGGGTGATATTGAACTTCAATATGTTGATACCCAACACCAGCTTGCCGACATTTTTACAAAACCCCTCGACGCTTCTCGATTTGCTTACTTGCGTGGGGAACTTGGTATTTGTCATCCTTACGGCATTTTGTGAGGGGGAGCAGTTTTAGAGTGATGTGCATTTGCTACTTGTGGGTTGAAATTGCATTTACATCTTTTGCACTTATATGCCTACGTATAATTCATGAAATCATGACAGCTCAGCTCTTTTTAATTTATCTGGAACATTCTTGTGCATGATGCTTTCTTTTCAAAATCAAATCGTGCTCACTGCTTAGTCTTGAATCTAGCATGTTTAGGTAGGACTGCTTTAGCTATCTTTTATCTGCTTGATAGCAAGACACTGTTCATTGGATGCTAAAAAATGCAACTTGAAAAATTGTTCTACATTTTCATGGATATTCATAAAGTGCCAAACAATTGGTTCACTCAGTTAAAAGCAACATCTCCATGATTTGCATGATTTAAGAGAAAAGATCCAGGTGGGTTTGTTTGTCGCACTACCCTATTCTAGACTGTTTACCATTGCACATTGGTCTGAACTGGAATAGTGTAGTGTATGCCAAAATCTTTGCCTTAAGCTTCTTATGGCTTTCATGCCTAGGCTTGGCCGGATTGGAAAGTATAAGGTGGACAAACAAATAACCCCTGGCATTAAGAAAAGAACAACAACATTCATTGATTCTCAAGTTTGTTTTTCATGCTCCATTTGAACCGGACTTGTCTGTCTAGATTAGAAATTGACTAGCTTTGCGCAGTCCCTGCTTTTACTTGTCTAAGTTTCTTTGACTAAGTGGTGATGCTTTTCCTTCAAAACTGATCAAATCACATGCTTCATCATGTTTTTAGAAAATCTTACATTGAGCTGAGCCCATGATCATTGGTGTTATTGTTGGCATATTTTTGCTTCATATGTCTTTGCAATTCTGCTCATTTCGAAGCTTTGCATCTTTTACATGCTCCTTGATGCTTGCATTGCCAAAGGGGGAGAAATTCCTAAAGGGGGAGAGACTTGCTACGTTCTCTGCCGCAAGGGGGTATAATTTCCAAAGGGGGAGAAAATGTGACATAAAGGTTCTTTGTTGCCAAAGGGAAAAACTTAACTCAGGGGGAGTTTTTATCTTGAGAAAGGGGAGATTTGCCGAAAGGGCTTTTACTCTTTTGAAAAGGGGGAGGAAAATTCTTCTGTCAAGTGTCATGATTTGGCTCATTTCTGAGTTTTTATGGTCACTTGTGTGCTGAAATTTTTCATTTTTTCTTGCATTTAAAGTTGGTTGTCAATGCACTCATCAAGGGCGAGATTGAGAAACCAAGGGTTGGTTTCGGTGTTTATGATGAGTGATTGACAAGCTTTTACCCTCGGGTTCGAAGGGGTACCTCCGAAGGGGGTTCGGAGGATGAACCTCCGAAGGTGTTCAGAGGAGGGTACCTCCGGAGGGTTTTCGGAGGTTGTACCTCCGAAGGGTGTTCGGAGGTGGTTTCACCGAAGTATGTTCGGTGGTTTGGTTGCTGCAGCTATTGCAGCGGAGTGTGCGTGTCGGAGGGGTCCGACAGTACATGATGACTGGGTTCGTACCGAAGGCTTCGGTACTTTGGGCGGTACACCGGAGTGTGTGCCGGAGGTTGCTAACCCGGAGAGGTCTCCGGAGTACTGGATACACTTGTCTACTTGTCTGTGGTGCGCAGGGTCTTCGGAGGCGACGGACAAGGTTCGTAGCAGGTGAACCTGGGTCAAGCGGGAGGCTTGATGCCAGGGGAGCGGGGAGCTCCGTCACGGTGACTGCGAAGGTGGTCCGGGTCGGTCCTCGGGTCGAGGCGTGCCAGGTGAAGGCAGAGAGTGCGGAGCGTGGCTCCGGCTGAAGGTGCTCCGAGACAAAGTCATCAGAGGTGAGGCACTTCGAAGGTACTCCGGATAGAGTGACTTCGGAGTATGGTGGATCAAGTCCTCTGCGGAGGCAAGGCATTCGAAGTGTGCTCCGGAGGGAGACACTCGAAGGTACCCGACGAAGGTCTCAGAAGTTGAGGCGCATCAAAGGCATGGTCCGGGTGAGGGTCGTCGAGGAGTGTGCTCGAGGAGAGACACTGCGACGAAGTGCTCATGGAATGCTTCATGCGGAGGCCTTGGACGAAGGAGGGACTTCGAAGGGTGGTACTCCGAAGGTGGGGCTTCGGAGTGAGGAAGGCTTCGGAGCGAGGCTAGCTCCGGAGTGTGGTTGTCTTGAGGTGCTTCGGCCTGCATGGCTTCGGTACACGGACTGACGGAGTTCGAGCTGGGTGAAGCTGCGAAGCCGTGGTGGTCCACTCCGGAGGTGTTGGTGCGAAGGCCCAAGGGCTTTGACGGCTTCGGCTCAAAACCGTCACTGTATCGAAGGCTATCTTCGGTGAAGCGAAGGCCATCTGGCTCAAGGCTTCTCACCGAAGCTACCGCACCCTCGCGTGCGAAGGGAGGCTGCAGAAGGTCAAAGACTGCAAAGGCTGACACTGTCTGCTCTGCAAAATGCTGACGTTGTCCCCTCTGCAAAGCTGACAGAGAAGCCTCTAGAATAAAGTTGGACTACCTTTTGTACCCCTTAGTTCTGTAGAGACAAATCCTTTGTAAACCATAGGGGTAAAGTAGTCATTTCACTTGGGTGAACTGTGGGCTATAAATATGGGGGCTCGGTAGGTAACATTTAACACTTTCAGCATTTACTGTTGAGCTCCTGTAGACACACACCTCGCTGTATTCATCCAGAGTTCAATCTTTTTGTGTTCCTTGTTCAAGCGGCGAAGCCCTGCTTCTTTGTGCTTTTTGCTTGAGCTTGTGTTACATACCTCGCTAGTTATAGTGCACCGAAGCCTATCTAGGCGAAGGGTGTTTTGTGCGAAGTGTGTTTTTTCAGTGTGCTGTCGCTCTGTGTAACAGGAGGCGAGACCTCGCTGCTTACTAGCGAAGCCCTGAGCGAAGCCCGTTTTGCTTCTTGTGTCGAAGCTCTTAGCGAAGTACGTTGGTGTGCGTTTAGACCTTCGTGTACGAAGCCCAGCACCAGTTGCTGCTGCCAAGTACTTGGTCGAAGTCCTTAGTAGGGTGTCTACTCTTGCGAAGGGTGAAGTGCGAAGCCTGCTCGAAGCACCCTGGTGTGCGGAGCCAGCACTGACTTAGCAGAGTAGATTTTCGAGGGGTGTAAGTGGAGCGAAGTCTTCTTGGCTTCGAACTTTTGCTCCTGCGAAGCCTGTGTTCGGAGCTGTCGAAGTACCTCTGAACCAGACCTTCGAAGGTTGTGTTCGAAGCCTGTTCCGCAGAAGACAGAACTAGAACTGAAGGCTAGTTTTTTACCCCGAAATTTTAAAAGCTCCCATTCACCCCCCCCCCCCCTCTGGTCGTCGTTTCCGGTCCAACAGAGGACTTGGAGCTTTTTGATGAGTTTGTGATCTTTGGAGCTTTATCATTTGGCAAGTGACATGTTTTCTCATTTTTTATCTCTTTAAATCTTTCATGGTCACTTGTGTGCTGAACTTCTCTTTTACTCTGTTTTGATCTTGTGTTGTCAATGCACTCATCAAGGGGGAGATTGAGGAACATAGTGAGGTGTGTCACTAATGTTCAATGGAATGATGAGTGATTGACACACTGAGTTCATGAGTTGAGTCTAGATGTACTGGAGTTGGTGTGTGTGTCTGTGTTTGTCTCGTGTATGTAGGCTGGAGTTACTCCTCAAATGTCGATGGCACGGGATTAGGGTTATACGGGGAGTCTAATGCCAGATGGTTGATGGTGTAAGTCGAAGTCAAGAGTGGACTCAGATGTACGCATGGAGCTCAAACGGGACGTCGAGTTGGAGATTGATCGAGACAAAGCATTGTTCGAGTCAGCAAAAGGGAAGCCAGTGCAAGTGACAAGGCGGCTCGAGGGATCGAGAGCGGGAGAGACTTGCTGGCAGTCAAGTTCATGGACTGACGACGGGCGTCGACGATCGGGAGAGTCTTTGTCTGTTTTTGCTGAAAACCGTCGGAATTTTAAATGTTTTTACTATTTCAATAAAATAGTGTCAAGTTTTAGTTTAATTTTTTAGTGTCATAGTGTGTAATTTTTAGAGTATTTTTAGAATGTATATATATTGAAAATATTCTAAAGAGAGGTCTATTGTAATAGGGTATTTTCAGTTTTAATTTTTCAGAATTGTAATTTGAGTATTCCTAGGAGGCTAAACGCAAATGATGCCTTCTAGAAACTTTGGGGCATGTGAGATAAATATCTCCCTTTGCCGAACAGAATAGGGGGAGAACATTATGGCCACATTCAGATGAAACGAGACACATTTTTTCATAGCAAACGATAGCTACAAACTAGAAAAATCTCCTTCGGATGAACTTGATACCATCAATAGTACGCTGCTTCAATTGCCGGATGAGCTACATGGATTTCAGGATTTCTGTTCACCATCCAAGAGCTTGAGTTCTCAGCGATATGTCCAGTTAGTTTCTCTTCGAATTTTCTGTAGTTTCATGATGATCTGAGATGAGTTTTTGTATGATTCTAATTGGGTGTGATTGATGCATATACAAACTAGATTTGATGCTTGGATTGGTTAAAATTCTCACATGAAGTCCATGATCTAGTATCTAGGATTTTGTGTTTTCAGCTATTCATGAAATCTGTTATTAATTTCTGCAGCATATACATTTGATAGAGTGATTTTGTGTGAGTATATCCTGAAATGAATTAATTGAACGGATGATGAATTGAATGTGCTTCCAGTTTTAATCTCTTTCTATTCAGTTCATCAAGTCCTTCTGGTTTTGATTCAGGTTGAGTTGTGTGTTTCATCTTTTAGACCTGAGTTGGGGTGAGTAAGTGGTCTGTTGATGAGTTCAGCTTTGTAAACTGCTGATTCTTGAAGTGGTTCAAAGAGTGCTTGAATAGAATCAGATTTTTGAATTGTTTTCTCAATCTGTAATTGTTTTCTCAAGCAGCGAAGCCGTGGTGGTCCACTACGGAGGTGTTGGTGCGAAGGCCCAAGGGCTTTGATGGCTTCGGCTCAAAACCGTCAATGTATCGGAGACTATCTTCGGTGAAGCAAAGGCCATCTGGCTCAAGGCTTCTCACCGAAGCTACCGCACCCCTCGCGTGCGAAGGGGGGCTTCGGAAAGGTCAAAGGCTGCAAGTCTGACAGTGTCTGCTCTGCAAAAATCTGGGACTGTCCCATCTGCAAAGGCTGACAGAGAAGCCTCCAATAAAGTGGACTACCTTTTGTACCCCTTAGTTCTGTAGAGACAAATCCAATGTAAACCCTAGGGGTAAAGTAGTCACTTCCTTTGGGTGAACTGTGGGCTATAAATATGGGGGCTCGGTAGGTAACATTTAACACTTTGAGCATTTACTGTTGAGCTCCTGTAGCCACACACTTCGTTGTATTTCATCCAGAGAGTTCATTTTCTGTGTTCCTTGTTCAAGCGGCGAAGCCCTGCTTCTGTGTGCTTTTTGCTTGAGCTCGCGTTACATACCTCGCTAGTTGTAGTGCACCGAAGCCTGTCTAGGCGAAGGGTGTTTTGTGCGAAGTGTGTTTTTCAGTTTGCTGTCGCTCTGTGTAACTTGAGGCTAGACCTCACAGCTTACTAGCGAAGCCCTGATCGAAGCCCGTTTTGCTTCTTGTGTCGAAGCCCTTAGCGAAGTCTGTTTGTGTGCGTTTAGACCTTTGTGTACGAAGCCCAGCACCAGTTGCTGCTGCCAAGTACTTGGTCGAAGTCCTCATTGGGGTGTCCACTCTTGCGAAGGGTGAAGTGCGAAGCCTGCTCGAAGCACCCTGTGTGCGGAGCCTGCACTGACTTAGCAGAGTAGATTTTCGAGAGTTGTAAGTGGAGCGAAGTCTTCTTGGCTTCAAACTTTTGCTCTTTCGAAGCCTGTGTTCGGAGCTGTCGAAGCACCTCCGAACCAGACCTTCGAAGGTAGTGTTCGAAGCCTGTTCCGCAGAAGACAAAACTAAAACCGAAGGCTAGTTTTTAGCCCGAAATTTTAAAAGCTCCCATTCACCCCCCCTCTGGTCGCCGTTTCTGGTCCAACAATTGGTATCAGAGCGGGTTAAGATCACCAGTTGACCTTAACCAGTTTTGTGATCTGTTGGCGACATGGATAGAGGCAGTAAAATTCCTCTGTTCGATGGGACTGATTTTGCATACTGGAAGGTGCGCATGGAGGCTTACTTGTTAAGCCAAGGAAATGCAATTTGGGAGATTGTGGATTCACAATACTCCATCCCTGAGACTTGCACCTCTCAAACAGAGAAGGATCAGTATAATGCCAACTCGAAGGCAAGAAATATACTGTTCATTGGTTTGAGTAGAAGTGAGTTCGATAGGGTGCAGCACCTTAGGACTGCTAGGGAAATTTGGACAACACTCACTGTTTTTCATGAGGGCTCTACTCAGATTAAGGCCAGGCGCCAAAGCACCTACAATCAATAGTATCAGCTGTTTGTGCAGGCACCTGGTGAATCTATAGATGCCATGTTTTCTCGCTTTGACGCGATAGTGAGTAACTTGCGATCCAACGGGACGCTTGCTTACAGTGATCATGATAGGGCTATCAAGCTTCTCTATGCTCTTGACCGTAGCATATGGGAAGTAAAGATATCCAGCATTGAGGAGTCCGCAGGCTATGACACCTTGACCTGTGATGAACTCTTTAGCAAGCTGAAGTCCACAGAGATTGCCAAGGCATCTCTTGCTGTGCACAGAAGCTCTTTGCCACAGCCATTGGCATTGGTTTCTAGCACTAGCCGTGGCACCACTGCGGAACCAAGCACATCTGGTACTTGTGTTTTTGCAGATGGTTTTGCTTTGTCCTCCCTGGTCTCCGTCACAAAGGAGCAGGTGGACACTCTAGATGATGATGAGCTTGCTCTCATTGCCCGGAGGTTCACCCGCTTTCATCATGATAGACGGGATCAGAGGAGAAGTGGTTTTAGTGGTTGCTATGAATGTGGCGACACCTCTCATATTAAGGCCAATTGCCCCAACCTCAAGAAGAGAGATGAGAGTGAGCGCCCCAAATACCACAAGGAGAGGAAACCCTTTGTGAAGGGCAAGCGCGGCAAGATGGCTAAGAAAGTAGCCAAGGCCGCTTCCAGAGCCTTTGTTGCTGCTCTCGGCGACATCGACACATCCTCAACTGAGGAGTCGAGCTCTGAGGAGGATGAGTCCCCAAGGAAGGACGACAAGAAGGACAAGAAGGGACGAGATTTCACCGGCATTTGCTTCATGGCCGACAGCGATCACAGCGGCGATGAGCTTGACTCATCTGAGGTAACTCTATCATCTGACCAGCTACTGATTAAATTAGATGAACTGAATGAAGTAGTTCTTGGTCAGGATAGATTGCTTGTGCAAGCCGCTAGAGAAAGAAAAGACCTTAGACTTAGGCTAGAATCTGTTTCTACTGAATATGCTATGCTTAAGTCTAAATTTGATGATGCTGAATGTGAATCATGTTCTGTTGTCATGAGTGAGCTTGCTCAGTTGCGTTCTGTTCATGCTCAAACTCTTTCTGAGCTTGAGACTGCACAGAAGCAGCTTTTGGAGGTGGAGTCTAGACCTCATGATGTTATTGAATGCATGAACTGTTCTTTATTGCGCGAAAGCATTAATTTACGTGATAAGCATGTTCATGATTTGGAGGCTAGATTGGAGAGGCCCGGTAGTTCTAAGGATGTGCAGCCTGTTTGTGACACATGCATTACCCTTAAGGACCAGCTAGGCACTGTTAGAGAGCGAGCTGAAAACCTCATGTCCGAAAATGAATACCTTCTTTCCGTGGTTAATAAATGCACTGAGGGAAAGGGTAGGATGGATTTGCTCTTGGCCAAGACCAAGTTGTGTGCTGACAGAGCAGGGGTAGCTCTAGGTTGGGGTTTTGAGAGGATACCTTCAGACAGTAAGTCCAAAACTGTTTTCACCTCTCCCACTACCTTAGAGAAAGAAAGAGCTCTGTTAGACACCCCACCAGCCAAGAAACCTACCCAAGCTCAAAAGAAAACCACTCCTCCTGCCAAGAAAAATCCTCCCAAGAAAACCACTCAGAAGAAGCCCAAGGAGCCTCTGAGAGTTGCTCCTGTGACCCATGAGAGTGCCCCCAGGAGAGTGTTTCATTGTTCCTATTGTCAGCGGGCGGGTCATTTGGTTGGGTTCTGTTTTCGTCGCATCAAGGATGAGCGACGCTCTCAGGCGATGAGTTACCAGGACATGCATTACCCATCTTTAGGTATGCATGAGTCTGAGTTTTACTATCGTCCTGCTTTTGAGGCTCCTCGTGCTTCTCGGAGAGGTTTTGCTCCTCGAGGTGTTCACCATGTTCCATATGGTGGTAGACCTCGGGCTAGCAGATTTGTACCTCATCAAAATAGGAGACCTCGACATGTTGTTCGTTCACAGCATGTAGGTAGACCTCGCACTTTGCATCATTTCGATTTTCCTGTGCGTAGACAGTCTACTTTTACTGCGCCTACTACTCGTGTCACTCAGTGCTGGATGCCTCGTCATTATTTCACTCACCCCAGCACTGAGCGATCGAGATATTCTTATCATGTGTAGGCGACAGATCGAGGCTTGGAGGGCACGTGGATCATGGACTCCAGTTGTTCGCGCCACATGACCGGAGATGCAGCATGGTTCTCCAGCCTCACCACAACCAAGCAAAGGGAACATATCACCTTCGGTAACAATTGAAGGAGTAGAGTGAATGGTAAAGGTGTGGTAAGAATTAACTCGAATTTCACTCTCAAAGATGTTGCATTGGTTGAAAACCTGGGATACAATTTGCTGTCTGTATCTCAGTTGCTTGATGAGGGCTTCGAAGTGCGATTCCATCGCGATACTTCGCAAGTGCTCAATTCTGATGGCGTTGTGGTGTGTAAGATCTTTAGAGTTGGGAGAGTTTTTGGAGCTGATTTTTCAGAGACATCTGGTTCTTCTCATTGCCTTGTTGCACATTCGACTTCTGAGCTTTGGAGTGGCATAGGAGACTAGGGCATATGAGCTTTGAGTTGCTCGCTCGTCTGAGCGCCCTAGGCCTGATCCGAGGATTGCCCAAGCTCAAGTTTGAGAAGAATTTAGTTTGCGCTCCTTGTCGACATGGAAAAATGATTGTTGCTTCGCATTCGCCAGTCACCACAGTGATGATTGAACAACCCGGAGAACTTCTCCATATGGACACTGTAGGTCCTTCTCGGGTCAGTTCTTTAGGCGGCAAGTGGTATGTATTAGTTATTGTCGACGATTTCTCTCGCTACTCTTGGGTCTTCTTTCTTGCCAGCAAGGATGAAGTGTTTTCACACTTTCGGAGCTTAGCTTTGAGACTTTTTACAGAACTCCTAGGTGCATTGAAATTCATTCGAAGTGATAATGGCACCGAGTTCAAAAACAGTCTCTTTGTTGACTTTTGCATGGAGCATGGCATAGAACATCAATTCTCTGCTCCGCGGGTTCCTCAACAGAACGGTGTTGTTGAGAGGAAGAACCGCACTTTGGTTGAGATGGCTAGGACGATGCTTGATGAGCATAGGACTCCTAGAAAATTCTGGGCTGAGGCCATGAACACTGCTTTGTACATCTCAAACCGAATCTTCTTGCGCTCAATTTTAAATTTAACATCTTATGAGCTACGTTTTGGGAGACAGCCCAAGGTTACTCATCTTCGAGTTTTTGGCTGTCGCTGCTTTATCCTAAAACGTGGTAATTTGGATAAATTTGAGTCGCGATCTTCTGACGGGATCTTTTTGGGTTACACAACTCATGGTCATTCTTATCGTGTTTTTAATTTGGAAACTAACACTGTCATCGAGTCATGTGACGTGACTTTTGATGAATCAACCCCCTCTGTTAGTTCTGCGTTTGAACAGGAAAATGAACACGACATGGAACAAACTTTATTCGAAGAAGAAGATCCCGGAGAATTCGAGGATGAACCCCTACTACCCTCGACATCAACCCCCGAAGTTGATCCCGCTTCAACTACTTCGGCACGAGGTCCCGAAGCGACTACCTCAACATCGGTCATCTTGGACCACTCCAACGCACAAGTTGAGGGGGAGACTGCATCCCGCCGCGAGGCTCCACATCATGTTCAAAGGATGCACCCTCCCGAGCAGATCATTGGTGAGCTTGATCAAAGGGTAACACGTTCTCATGCCCATTTCACTAATGCTGCTTTTGTTGCTTCTTTCGATCCCTTAGATGTTAGTCATGCACTTTCTGATTCTAGTTGGATCAATGCCATGCATGAGGAACTTGAAAATTTTGAGAGAAACCAAGTCTGGTCTTTAGTTGATCCTCCACCTAATGTTCATTTCATTGGAACAAAATGGATTTTTAAAAATAAACAAGGGGAGGATGGGACTATAGTTAGAAACAAGGCTAGACTTGTAGCTCAGGGCTTTTCTCAACTAGAAGGGATTGATTTTACTGAAACTTTTGCACTTGTTGCTCGCCTTGAAGCCATTAGGATTTTGTTTGCCTTTGCGACATCCCGGGGATTCAAAGTCTATCAAATGGATGTCAAAAGTGCTTTTCTTAATGGCTTCATAGGCGAAGATGTTTATGTAAAACAACCCCCTGGTTTTAAAAACCCCAAGTACCCACATAAAGTCCTTAAACTTCATAAGGCTCTTTATGGACTCAAGCCGGCCCCTCGGGCGTGGTATGATAGACTTAAGTCTTTTCTGCTTGAGCGAGGGTATTTGATGGGCTCTGTTGATAAAACACTGTTTACTCTCAAGCATGGCAAAGATTTCCTCCTAGTTCAGATTTATGTGGATGATATCATCTTTGGTGGTTCATCTCATGCTTTGGTTGCCGAGTTTGCAGATACCATGAGCAGGGAATTTGAAATGTCAATGATGGGTGAACTCACCTTTTTCCTTGGTTTGCAAATCAAGCAAAGCAAACAAGGTACTTTCGTCCACCAGACGAAGTACACCAAGGACCTGCTCAAGAAGTTCGACATGTCCGATGCGAAGCCCCTCGCCACTCCAATGGCTACATCTGTAGCATTGGACCCTGACGAAGATGGAGAAGTCGTAAATCAGAAGGAGTTCCGGAGCATGATCGGCTCCCTCCTCTACTTGACTACCACGAGGCCGGACATACACTTCGCAGTGTGTCTGTGCGCTTGTTTTCGGGCTTCACCACGAGCTTCGCACCGCCAAGCGGTAAAGCGCATCCTAAGGTATCTCAAACACACCCTTGAATTTGGCATATGGTATTCAGCATCTTCATCTTTATGTCTTCGAGGTTATTCCGATGCGGATTTTGCTGGGTGTAGAATTGATAGGAAGAGTACCTCTGGTACTTGTCATTTTCTGGGTACTTCTCTGGTTTGCTTGTCTTCCCGCAAATAGTCTAGTGTTGCACAATCGATGGCTGAGGCCGAATATGTTGCTGCAGCTAGCTATTGCTCTAAGATTTTGTGGATGGTTTCCACTTTGCGGGATTTCGAGTTAGATTATAAGAGTGTTCCACTTTTCTGTGATAACACTAGCGCCATTTGTATTGCAAACAACCCGGTTCAGCACTCTAGAACCAAACACATTGATGTGCGGTATCATTTTCTCAGAGATCACAATGAGAAGGGTGATATTGAACTTCAATATGTTGATACCCAACACCAGCTTGCCGACATTTTTACAAAACCCCTCGATGCTTCTCGATTTGCTTACTTGCGTGGGGAACTTGGTATTTGTCACCCTTACGGCATTTTGTGAGGGGGAGCTGTTTTAGATGGATGTGCCTTTGACTAATTGTGTTGAAATTGCATTTACATCTTTTGCACTTATATGCCTGCTTATAATTCATGAAATCGTGTCAGCTTAGCTCTTTTTAATTTATCTGGAACATTCATGTGCATGATGTTTTATTTTCAAAATCAAATCGTGCTCACTGCTTAGTCTTGAATCTAGCATGTTTAGGCAGGACTGCTTTAGCTATCTTTTATCTGCGTGATAGCAAGACTCATCTCTTTGGATGCTAAAATTACAACTTGAAAAATTGTTCTACATCTTCATGGATATTCATAAATGCCAATCAATTGGTTCACTTGGTTAAAATCAACAATTCCATGATTTGCATGCTTTAAGTTAAAAGATCCAGGTGGGTTTGTTTGTTGCACTACCCTATTCTAGACTGCTTACCATTGCACATTGGTCTGAACTGGAATAGTGTAGTGTATGCCAAAATCATTGCCTTAAGCTTCTTATGGTTTTCATGCCTAGGCTTGGCCTGATTGGAAAGTATAAGGTGGACAAACAAATAACCCCTGGCACTAAGAAAAGAACAACAAAAATTCATTGATTATCAAGTTTGCTTTTCATGCTTCATTTGAACTGGACTTGTCTGTCTAGAGTAGAATTTGACTAGCTTTGCGCAGTCCCTGCTCCTTCTTGTCTAGTTTCCTTGACTAAGTGGTGATGCTTTTATTTCAAAAATGATCAAATCACATGCTTCATCATGTTTTTAGAGAATGTTAAATTGAGCTGAGCCCATGATCATTGGTGTTATTGTTGGCATATTTTTGCTTCATATGTCTATGCAATTCTGCTCATTTCGAAGCTTTGCATCTTCTACATGCTCCTTGATGCTTGCATTGCCAAAGGGGGAGAAATTCCTAATGAAGGAGAGACTTGCTACGTTCTCTGCCGCAAGGGAGTATAATTTCCAAAGGGGGAGAAAATTTGACATAAAGGGGGAGAAGGTTCTTTGTTGCCAAAAAGGGAAAATTTTAACTCAGGGGGAGTTTTTATTGCCAAAGGGGCTTTTTACTCTTTTGAAAACGGGGGAGGAAAATTCTTTTATCAAGTGACATGATTTGGCTCTTTTCTGAGTTTTTATGGTCACTTGTGTGCTGAATTTTTTAAATTTTCTTGAAACTTGGATTTGGTTGTCAATGCCCTCATCAAGGGGGAGATTGAGAAACCAAGGGTTGGTTTCAGTGTTTGTGATGAGTGATTGACAAGATTTTTACCCTCTGTTCGAAGGGTACCTCCGAAGGGTCTTCGGAGGTTGGACCTCCGAAGGTGTTCGGAGGCTGTACCTCCGAAGGGTGTTCGGAGGTTGTACCTCCGAAGGTGTTCGGAGGTGGTCTCACCGAAGGGTGTTCGGTGGTTTGGTTGCTGCAGCTGTTGCAGCAGAGTGTGCGTGTCGGAGGGGTCCGACAGTACACGATGACTGGGTGTGTACCGAAGGCTTCGGTACTTTGGGCAGTACACCGGAGTGTGTACCGGAGGTTACTAACCCGGAGAGGTCTCCAGAGTACTGGATACACTTGTCTGCTTGTCTGTGGTGCGCAGGGACTTCGGAGGCAACGGACAAGGTTCGTAGCAGGTGAACCTGGGTCAAGCGGGAGGCTTGATGCCAGGGGAGCAGGGAGCTCCGTCACGGTGGCTGCGAAGGTGGTCCGGGTCGGTCCTCGGGTCGAGGCGTGCCAGGTGAAGGCAGAGAGTGCGGAGCGTGGCTCCGGCTGAAGGTGCTCCGAGACAAAGTCCTCGGAGGTGATGCACTTCGAAGGTACTCCGGATGGAGTGACTTCGGAGTATGGTGGATCAAGTCCTCTGCGGAGGCAAGGCGTTCGAAGTGTGCTCCGGAGGGAGACACTCGAAGGTACCCGACGAAGGTCTCAGAAGTCGAGGCGCATCGAAGGCATGGTCCGGGTGAGGGTCGTCGAGGAGTGTGCTCGAGGAGAGACACTGCGACGAAGTGCTCATGGAATGCTTCATGCGAAGGCCTTGGACGAAGGAGGGACTTCGAAGGGTGGTACTCCGAAGGTGGGGCTTCGGAGTGAGGAAGGCTTCGGAGCGAGGCTAGCTCCGGAGCAAGGTTGACTTGAGGTGCTTCGGCCTGCATGGCTTCGGTACACGGACTGACGGAGTTCGAGCTGGGTGAAGCGGCGAAGCCGTGGTGGTCCACTCCGGAGGTGTTGGTGCGATGGCCCAAGGGCTTTGACGGCTTCGGCTCAAAACCGTCAATGTATCGGAGACTATCTTCGGTGAAGCGAAGGCCATCTGGCTCAAGGCTTCTCACCGAAGCTATCGCACCCCTCGCGTGCGAAGGGGGGCTTCGAAAAGGTTAAAGGCTGCAAGTCTGACAGTGTCTGCTCTGCAAAAAGTTGGGACTGTCCCATCTGCAAAGGCTTACAGAGAAGCCTCCAATAAAGTGGACTACCTTTTGTACCCCTTAGTTCTGTAGAGACAAATCCAATGTAAACCCTAGGGGTAAAGTAGTCACTTCCTTTGGGTGAACTGTGGGCTATAAATATGGGGGCTCGGTAGGTAACATTTAACACTTTGAGCATTTACTGTTGAGCTCCTGTAGCCACACACTTCGTTGTATTTCATCTAGAGAGTTCATTTTCTGTGTTCCTTGTTCAAGCGGCGAAGCCCTGCTTCTGTGTGCTTTTTGCTTGAGCTCGCGTTACATAACTCGCTAGTTGTAGTGCACCGAAGCCTGTCTATGCGAAGGGTGTTTTGTGCGAAGTGTGTTTTTCAGTTTGCTGTCGCTCTGTGTAACTTGAGGCTAGACCTCACAGCTTACTAGCGAAGCCCTGATCGAAGCCCATTTTGCTTCTTGTGTCGAAGCCCTTAGCGAAGTCCGTTTGTGTGCGTTTAGACCTTTGTGTACGAAGCCCAGCACCAGTTGTTGCTGCCAAGTACTTGGTCGAAGTTCTCAGTGGGGTGTCCACTCTTGCGAAGGGTGAAGTGCGAAGCCTGCTCGAAGCACCCTGTGTGCGGAGCCTGCACTGACTTAGCAGAGTAGATTTTCGAGGGTTGTAAGTGGAGTGAAGTCTTCTTGGCTTCGAACTTTTGCTCTTGCGAAGCCTGTGTTTGGAGCTGTCGAAGCACCTCCGAACCAGACCTTCGAAGGTAGTGTTCGAAGCCTGTTCCGCGGAAGACAGAACTAAAACCGAAGGCTAGTTTTTAGCCCGAAATTTTAAAAGCTCCCATTCACCCCCCCTCTGGTCGTCGTTTCCGGTCCAACAGAGACATACTTTGCTTGGGTTGACTAAAGAAACAATGATTCGAGCTGTTGCCAACCTAACGAAGTCCCAGCATCAGTTGAAGACTTGGTATGACCCGAAAATAAAGCTTAATGAACTTAAGCCAAGCCATTTAGTATTGCAAAGCATAATTCCTTCGGGAAAATTAGGAAATAAATTGGAAGGACCATATATCATCTTGCCTTCAGGATGCCCCAGATCTTTTAAACTAGCTAATTTAAAAGGGGATGAGTTGAAACATGCATGGCATGCGGAGCATGAGAAACCAAGTTGAGGTGTGCCTTGGTTTCAAGACTGTGATGAGTGATTGACAAGTTTCCTTCTACATGATGGTTGTATGAGTGTGCAGTGGAGTATGTCTATCGGATGGGTCCAACAAAATACATTTCGGATCTTGTTCCGAAGGGTTCGGTAGTTTGGGTGGTACACTAGAGTGTTTACTGGAGGGTGTTTACCTACAGAGGTCTCCGGGGTATCGAACACAGTTGTTTGTTTGTTGTCGGTGTGTAGGTGACTTTGGAGGCGACGAGACGGTTCGCCGTAGGTGAACCTAGGTCAAGCAAGGAGCTCGATACTAGGCGAGCGGGGAGCTCAGTCATGGAGGCTGCGTGGAGTCGAGATCAGTCCTTGCGTCAAAGTGCACCAGGCGAAGGCAGAAAGTGCGGTGGGTGGATCTGGCTGAAGGTACCATGAGTCAAAGTCCTTAGAGTTGAGGAACTTCGAAGGGACTCCGAAGGAGTAACTTCAAAGGCTGGCAGACGAAGTCATCAAGAATGAGGCAAGGCTTCCAAGTGTGCTCTTAACAGAGACACTTGGAAGGACACCTGACGAAGGTGTCAGAAGTCGAGGTGTGTTGAAGGCATGGTCCGGATAAGGCTCTTCGTGGAGTGTGCTCGGTGCTGAGACACTGTGAAGGGTTGCTTATGGAAATGCTTCATGCAGAGGCCTTGGACGAAGGAGGTACTTTGGAAGGTGGTGACGGTACTTCGAAGGTGGGGCTTCGGAGTGTGGATGACTTGATGTCTTCGACCATGTTTGGTTTTGGTACACGGATGGGCGGAGTTTGAGTTTGGAGTAGCCACGAAGTTGTGGTGGTCCAATCCGAGGGTGATGGTGCGAAGGCTCAAGGGCTTTGATGGTTTCATCTCAAAACCATCAATGTATCGAAGATTGACTTCGGTGAAGCGAAGGCCTTCGAGTTCGACGCATGCCACCAAAGCCTCTACACACTTCTTGTGTGAAGGGGTCTCCAAAAGATTCCACTTTGCAAAAGATGATTGTGTCTTCTTTGCAAAAGATGATTGTGTCTTCTTTGCAAAGGCTGATACTCTCTGCTCTGTGAAGTTCACAAAAGAAGCTGCCAATAAAGTAGACTGCCATATGTACCCCCGTGTGAGAAACCATGTTGAAGAATATGGTTTTGATATTCCAGATGTGATGAGTGATTGTCAACGGAAGTCAAAGGAAGGGAGAGATGAAGACCTGCCGAGTCTGAGGCGCATGTGACTCAGGTACACGGGCAGTGAGCGACGGCCGGGCAGAGGAGCCGTGGTGTCGGGCTGGCCTAATCCGGGTACATGGCTAGGAGCGGCAGATGATCCACTAGTCTGTTGACTGGGTTTGACTCAGGTACACGGGCGGCGAGCGATTGCTGGGCTGAGGAAGCTGCGGGGTCGGGTCGGCCCAATCCGGGTACCTGATGCGAAGACGGTGGACGCTTTGTCAGTTTCGGCGCAAAACTGACAATCTATCATTAATTCATTTTTAGGATATTAATATTTAGATTTTAAGTTTAGAATATTTTTATTTGAGTCAGTTAATTTTTCTAAGAATATTTTAGTAATTTTCGGAATTTATTTTAGAGTCAATTTATTTTATCCAAGGGTAAAGTAGTCTTTTCATGTATTAGGATTTGCCTATAAATAGGCCCCTATCCCTTTGGAGATAGATGACTGTTTTTCTCATAGATCAATCTACAGTCCATCTTTTCATTGAGTTTCCCCAAAAGTTTTATTTTTCGCCGTCGTCATCTACTTTTCAATCTATTACTGTTAATTACTTTTCTGCGCGTAGCTCAGGCCTGGAGCACTGTGCGCGCGGCGGCCAGAGTCCTTGAGCACGGGCTGCGGCAGGCCGGCCAGTTTTTTTTTCAGTAGAGGGTCCTACAGACCACGGCGACTTCAGGCGGAGGAAACTGAGCGGCGCAGCAGCTTCAGCGGTCATCCATTGCACCATTTTCCCACGGCGGGCCCATGGTTTTTGGCTGCTGCACGTCACGGAGTGAGAAAAAAAAAAGGAAAAACTTTTTGGCCAGCTTTCTGCAGGAAGCCAGGCTGCAGCCCCAAGGATTGTGCACTGGCCAGCGTGCAACAGTAGGTAGAAGATGAATCGGGTCAAAATTCAATCTCCTATTTTTTTAGCTGTTCAAAATAAATCTATAGTTAATTTTTTTAGTAACAACAGATTCATGTTTGTATTTTTGGTAGTCAATTTTTATCTGTAGACATTATTATCTGATTTTTTATTAATTATCTCGTATTATTTAGCTAAATATTTTTGTTTAAATCTGCTTGTATAAAAAAGGAAAAATTTATTATTAGTCGCAGTTATATTTTTATTCTAGTTTTTATCTGAAATATTTTCGGTTTAATTCTGAATTAATTTTTTAATGATCCATGTTTTATTCATTTAATTAGTATGTTATTTCTAGACTAAAATATTAATATTTCGTGATTTATCTAGGGGTTCTATTTATTGTAGTATTTTATTTTTAGACTGCAATCTGAATATTTTATTAAGATATTTAGTGTTTTTATTACGTCATTAAATATTTCTAGTACCCATTTTTATTTACTACAGTGGTTCTTTTTAGTTTAGCTATAATATCATTTTAATCAGGACTCCGGTCATTTTTAGGCTAGACATCTATAGTACCAGTAATTTGCTTTGTAAATATTATTTGTCTGGTTAAGTTCATTTGGGTGTTGGGATTAAAATATAGTTTAGCAAGAAATTTTTAGGTGCCCATTCACCCCCCCTATGGTCGCTACTTTCGGTCCTACAAGTGGTATTAGAGCGAGGCTAGGTTTTTCTAATATCTTAACCGATTCTAAACCTAGGTAGTGACCATGACGTATTCTGGCAAAATCCCGTCCCTAGAGGATTTTGGCTATACTTATTGGAAGACTCACATGCGAGCATACCTTATGAGCCAGAGCTCGGACATATGGGAGATTTGTGTTCATCCTAATTTCATGATAATGAATATTGCTGTGGATACTGCTGAAAATGTAATTACTCAGCATCAAAATAATAGTAAGGCGGTGAATATTTTATTTTCTGCTCTAGGTCCTAGTGAGTTTGAGCATGTTAGCCATCTCACCACTGCTCGTGAGATCTGGGCTACCCTCCAGGCACACCATGAGGGGACAGCTCAGGTCAAGGCTAGGCTCTACCAAACCTACCGGCGTGAGTATGAAAATTTTTCACAGAAGCCGGGTGAGACTGTTGAGGCTTTGTTTGGTCGTTTTCAATCTATCATTAACAAACTTCGCGTTAACAAGGCCGAGCGTGATCAGCTGGTCTCGAATCATGAGCAGACGCTTAAGGTACTCCATACCTTGGATCCTAAGATCTGGGAGATCAAGGTCTCTTCTATTGTTGAGAGCGCGTCTTATGATACCTTGACCGTCACAGAGCTTTTTAGTAAGCTCAAGGCCTCAGAGGTCGATATTCAGTTGAGATCAAATCTCACTGATTCTGGCTCAAAGACTCTAGTGCTTGTGACATCGTCGGCTCATCCTAATGCCATGAGTTGTACTACTTTTTCCTTGGTGTCTATCTCCGAGGAACAACTTGATACTCTAGGAGATGATGATTTGTGCCTGTTTAACAACCGGGTGCGACGTATCTATGATAAGCGAATGTTTAAGAGACACGGCACAAAATCCGGATGCTTTGAGTGTGGTGACCCAGGTCATTTCATCACCGACTGCCCCAAGCAGAAGAATTACAAGAAGGGAACCGGCGACAACTCCGGCAAGTATGAAAACTCCACTTCCACAAAGGGCAAGCCCAAGACCAGATTCTTTCGAAAGGCTCCGAAGGATTACAGGTGTGAGAACAAGAAGCGAGACAAGACCTTCTTCACCGAGATGGAGAAAAGATACTCCAAGAGATTCTCGTCTTCCTCCTCATCTTCAAGTTCAAGTGATGAAGAGATCATGATCAGAAAGGGGAAGGACGGGGACAATCCGGCGGGCCTCTGTTTCATGGGCTTCGGGGACAAGCCGAAGAGTCACTCATGTCACAGCCGAAGATCCCACAAGAGCTTCTGCTCAATGGCTCTTAGGGAGAAGAAAGAGAAGGACTCCTCCGACGACTCCGACGACGACGACGATGAGAAGGCATCTTCCTATGAACAAGAAGTTGTTAATTTACTAGAACAAAACAGTCTGGAGTTGAAGTATAGGGAGAAACTGGTTAGAGGGGCTAAGAAGAGGATAGATGAGCTTGAGAGTGAGCTTGCCACGGCCAATGGAAAGATTGAGAGTCTGTCTTCTTCCACTTGCTTGGGTGATAGTGGAGAGTGCCCTAACTATGAGGTGCTGTTGTGTGACCTGACGACTCTTAAGTCTAGGTACACAGAGAGAGTAGATGGGAGAGACGCATTGGCCACTGAGCTTGAGAGCGCTCAGCAGGAGCAAAAAGATGATAATGCCACTGTCTTCGCACCTTGTGTAGATTGCCCATCTCATCTAGCTAGTTTAGCTGAGCTGGAAGCCAAGGGCGATGAGCATTTGGGTGATTTGGAGAGAGTGAGAGCTGAGCTGGCGCAGACTAGGCCAGAGCTTGAGACACTGTCAGTTCCACCCACTGTCTGTGAGAACTGTTTGTCTCTTAGATTGGAGTTGATTAAGATGAAAGCCGAAAAGTCTATCCAGGTTGATAGAGAGTGTGAGACCTACTTGTCTCAGGTGGAGGTACTAGCTTCCTTGAGAGAGGATCTAGCTGATACTCAAAATGAGAATTTTTACCTCCGTTCAATCCTGAGTTGGATCAGTGCCAGAGAGTCACAGCTCGGCATGATGATCCAACAATTTAAGAGGCAGGATGGGTTTGGGGTAGGCTACACCTACACCAAGGCTGACTTTGAGAATGCCATTAGTCGGGCAGTGGAGTGGAGTAAGATGACTATTGAACAGAGATATCCCAAGACTCACTCCACTGAGTCCTTTAAGGATAGTGTAACAGCCCCAAAATTAAAAAGAAAAATAAAATAAAGGAAAAATAATATTAAATGAATTTATGAATTTTGTTATTAAAGAAAATTCTAAAAGAGCCCTATTAAAGCCAAACAGAGATAAACATTCAAAATTTGGACTTGAAAATTTTATGGGATAAACTAGAGGCCAAGAAATATTTTTGAGAATTTTTACAAAATTTTAGAAACAGTTCTTCAAGTTTTAAACCAATAAACCAATTTCTGGAATTAAATTAATTAGAAAAAGCATTTAAATTTTTACTGGGCCGTAACCCTAAAATTCCCTCCAAAAGCCTTTCGGCCCAGCCCATTTCCGCCCCTCTCACTGACAGGCGGGGCCAGCTTGTCGGCGCCGTTTCCCCCTCTCTCCTCTCCCGCACACTCGGCCGACCCCACGCGCCAGCCTCTGCCCGCGCTCCCTCTGCCGCTGCCAAGCATGGCCCGCGTGTCGGCTCGCACTCCATCACTGACCACCCGGCCCCACTTGTCAGATCCATCCTCTTCGATGGATTTCCCCCAATCCCGCACTGTTCACCGGCCGAACCCTAGGTTCCGAATCCGCCGACGCCGGCCACTCATCACCAAATTGGCCGCGCCATCATACTTGCCATAACCCGGGGATCCTTTCCCCTCTATTACTCGACGCAATCACACAGGAAATCACCGGGGGGACATGTAAGGAAAGCTTGCCGACGCAAGTTTGGAAACCTTCGGGTTTCCTTCTTCCTGCTTGCCAAACCGACGCCGGCGACCCTTATTTAAACACCCCAACATCGCCACATTTCGCCACACCACCCGAGCCTTAGTTGACGCAATCCCGAAGGCCGCCACCCCTCTTATTTCGGTTTTCCTCTGCTCGCACTCCGGCGGCCCCTCGCCAGCGCTCCGGGCCACCGCCGCCTGAGGAGCCATGCTGAATAGCGTGGGCCTCATGGCTCCAGAAGTGATGAGTCATTGTCAACGATAGTCAAAGAGGACTGAAGAAGAGATGAGATCTGCTGTTTAATGGGCCGCATGTGACTCAGGTACACGGGCAGCGAGCGACTGTCGGGCAGAGGAGGCTGCGAAGTCGGGCTGGCCCAATCCGGGTGCATGGGCTAGAAGCAGTAGAAGACCCACTGGGCTGCTGACTAGGACTGACTCAGGTACACGGGCGGTGAGCGATTGCCGGGCTGAGAGAGCTGCGGAGTCGGGCCGGCCCAATCCGGGTACCTGGTGCAAAGCTGGTGGAGGCTTTGTCAGTTTCGGCGTAAAACTGACAACCGTTGATTCTGTATCCGACTATCCAGAAGAGAAGCCGTAGTCGCTACGATAACTTAGCTTCCGGATAAGTCATCTGTAACTCTAGGCCCACAGTCAGTCAGTCGTGTTTGTAAAAATTCCTAAGGGCAGTAAAGTCTTTTCCTTTATTTTTGAGTCTGTAAAAACCCTAAGGGGCTGGTAGAATATTCCTAGTGTTGGGCTGCCTATAAATAGGACCCCAATCCCTAGGGTTTGGACTACCCTTTTGGCTGAAATCACATCTACTCTTTGGGTCATTTTGTCTCCTGTTTCTCTCTCCTGTGTGCGCCGCCAGGCTCTGCTCCTTCCTGTTTTTCCATGGTATTTGCTCTAATCTCTTGGATGCATTAAAGTCTTGGTTCCTGCTGATTTTATCTGTTGCACTTGTTTGGTTTGGGGAGTTATTGCTTCATCTACGGGCTGCTGAATTTATTTCGTGAGGAGAAGCTTCTTCTGTTGCTTCTGTTCTTCACAAACTGAGTACTAGTTCTTGCTGTTACAAGTAGTACTACTTTCCTGTAGCTACAGTAGTCTGTGCAGCTTTTCACCTTCTACTGCACAGCCTTTTCGATCGAGGCTGACAGGGTCTGTCACCTTTTTGGTTGTGTTTCGAGCGAAGCTACTCTCTGTTCGAAGCCCCTCAGTTTCGCGGGGTAGGCTTCGATTTATCTCTTTCGAAGGCTTCGTTCGATCTTCGGTATTTGGTTTGTATTCTGTGTTGCTAAGCTTCGAACCATTCTTCTGATCGTCAGCATCGCATACTTCGAACAATAGTGCGAAGGGGCTTCGGCCCTATCTGTTCGAAGTCCTTACTTCGACAAGTTTTGAAGTTGGGTTCGAGGCTTGTAGCTCCGCTAGGCCTCGCACTGACTTCTGTGTAGCTTGTCACCCTTCGCCTCTCTTTTCGGAGCTTGCTCTTTTCGAAGGTAGAGCATTGGCTTCGGACTTGTTTTTTCTGTTGTGTGACAGGCTTCGCTTCTGTGTTCGAAGGTTGTCCTTTTGTGGGTTGTGTTCGAAGCTTTCTGTTCGAAGGTTTTGCTTCGAAGCTTTCGGTTCAAAGTTGTGTTCGAAGTTTTGTCTTCGAAGTGCATACTTCGAAGCAGGCTCCGACTCTGTCACTTTGCTTCGAAGCATTCGGTTCGAAGCTGTGTTCGAAGCCTTGACTTCGAAGTACATACTTCGAACCAGGCTCCGGCATTGTCATACTTCGCTCCGAAGTACACTTTGCATCTTACCACTTCGAACTAGGCTAGACCGTGACACCTTCGGCATCTCGGACAGGCTCCGTCACCAACGTCCGAAGCATACCTCGACGTGCGAAGGGGGCTTCGCCAAGTTCCGAACAGGAGACAAATTTGGACAATAACTTCTCTTTTCATCTTACATATACTTAGATCATTTCATTGAGAAGTTTAGGCCTGTTACAACTTGTTCATCTGCCTAGTTGCACCACTTAAGTTTTACACTGTTTATCATCAGTTGCTTCTAGGTTAGAAACCTTTAGACTTAGGCCTTCTGTTTATTTTCTGCTGCGTAGTATTTTGAGGTGCGTTGGGTACTGGGAACAGGCCATTGATTCGAAAGAATTTTTTAAGGCGCCCATTCACCCCCCCTCTGGTCGCTACTTTCGGTCCTACACCGCCCTCACCGTCACCTCCGCCAGGACCACTGTCGCGTCCTCTACTCCGGCCCCACCGTCATTGGGACAGATCGCCGTCAGAACACCTCGCCGACGTCGAACCCGAGGAGCTCCGCCGCCTCCTCTCGTCGCCGGGTCGCCGCCGGTCACCTTTTCCTGCCAACTCCGGTACGGCTGTGACCCTCTTCCCCTCCTCTTTCCATTTTCGCCAACACCGAGGGCATTGGGCCGCCGCACGCCATCACCGGAGCTCGCCGCCGCTCGGCCGGAGCCGGGGACGAAGGCCTTAGCCTTCCCCGTGCCGCGCGCGTGCCGGACGGGCACTGAACCCTCCGATCTGAGATGGACGGCTAGGATTAAAACCCCCCGGGTTCAATCTGGGCCGTCCACTCAGTCAAAGGGGTATCGAGCTCCCTGAGCCGTCGATCGCCACTTAAGCGCCCCGATCCGCGACCGCCCGTTGGATCTGGATCCAACGGTCCTGAGTGGCCCGGCTCACGCGCGCAGTCGCTGGTCCACCGTGGGCCTGGCTCACCGTGGACCAGAGACTGATTTCTGTTTAAATAAAATTCAGAAAATAGATTTAAACTTTAAAAATTCATATCTTGCTCAAATTAACTCCAAATTTCACCATCTTAATTCTGGAAAATTTGTCTTTTCATTCTCTACACATTTATGCAATAAAAACAATGTGTTTATTTGGCACATAATAATCTTATTAAATAATAAAGAAAAGTCCCCTTTAGGAATTAATTAAAATTTTAATTAGATAAACCCTTAAAAATTTATAAAGTAATTTCAGAAGACATAATGGCTCTCTTTCACTGTTATTAACACAATAAAAATGGAATGACCATTTTGTCCATGACATTTTGTTGAATGACATTCCTAAGACCCCTTTAGGGTTTAATTATTATTTCATTTAAATTATTCAGAAAAACTCTTAAAAATTTATATATTAATTCTAGATGAAATATTGACTCCATGACACTGTTTATAAGCCAATAAAAATATAATGATTCATTTTTCCCCATTTCATTTTATTAAATAACATTTCCAGGGCCCTTTAAGGTAAATGATTAACTCATATAATAAAAATGCAACACTTTACAAAAATATCATGAAAACTTATATAATAAATTCAGAGGACTTAATGACTTTATTCCACTGTTTTAATGCAACAAAAATAGCATGTTCACTTTGCCCACTTTATCTATTAATTAAGATTTCAAAGGCCCTTTTAGGACATGTAATTAATGCATTTAAGAAGAAGTCAACCCTTTATGGAAATATCCTAAAAATTTATATAACAACCTCAGGTAACCTAATAACTTAAGTCCAGTATTTTTACTACAATAATAATAAGGTTATTCAATACCTTTTTACTACAACTTTAAAAAGGGAAAAATAAAACCCCCTTAGGAAAAATAATTATATCAAGTTATAAAATTAAGGAATATCATTAAAAATTAATCTTAAATGTTTAAGTAACAAATCCCTAAAAGTTAAGACTCTATCTCCTTTACTTAATCCAACAAAAACATGTATGTTAGTATGGTTGATTTGTTTTGGATTGTTTGTTGAATGTTTTATTTACTTTTCCGTATCGAGAAAACTACGACGTCGTTGAAGATCCGGAGTTCTATCCCGAGGTTCCTCCTTCACCCTTTGCTGAGCAAGGCAAGTCATCGACCACCTCTTGTGGAAACAGTTGATCATCTTTGAACCCATGTTTTAATAAACTATCGCTATAACTCATAGGTTAATATTGCATTAGTCAAATATCAAGCCCTACACTTATATTTATAAGATCCCCGTCCTTGTGTGCAAACCCAAGCCATGCTTATTGAGCCTTAACTCCTTGTCACTCTACAAATATTATATTAGCTAGTGCCCAATGTACCGGCACAACCGCTATAGGATATAAAGAATGAGTCGTAGATAGCTGGATTCTTATATATGAAATTCCCCGTTATTCTCGTCTCTGGACTCTGTTAGAGTTGGCTAAGTTATAAGTATGGTGGGTTCCGGGTGCAAGCTCGGAAACTGGTTGGTCGCACCCGAGGCACTATAAGGACCGGTCTGCGGGATCTGTTGCAAAGCACTTCCGTACCAACCACATGTCTAATGGGTAAGTCCTAACTGGAAGTGTGGAACACTCCGGCTCTATGCACCATAGTGGAGGGGTACAAGGGGCAAGCCTGCAGGCGACTTGTACCAAAGAAGGCTCAAGGGGGGGTATGGTGAGCACTCGACACGTCGAGACACGATATGAAACCCATAAGAGGGTGTTGTGGAGTCGGAGGGAACCATATGGAAGGTTTTGGCACGAGTTCCCGTGAAATGGGTCATCTCGTTGCACTTTGGTGTAAGTGATGAGTGCGTGCCTTGTGGGTACAGTGGTACATCTCTGATCAGAGTAAAATCAAACTTTTCGAAAAGCCGAGCCCACGGTCAAGGGCGGGTTGTGTGACTACTCGCAGTTAGTTTACAATTGTTTGAATGGTGGAGTTATTCATGGCATGTAAGGACTGTTGAGCGAGGTGGGGCTGACTGTACCCCTCGAGTTAGAAGATGATGATGCATACACATGTTTACGTTTCAGGACTAATAACTTGTTCACATTAAATGCTTTACAAATTACTCGCTTCCGCAAAACTAGCCACTATCTCCCTTGTTATTATCTTGCATATTACTTGCATTCGGTGGCTTGCTGAGTACCCCTGTACTCACCCCGTTGACTTACAACATCAGAGCCCGTCTACTACGAGGAGGATGCAGGTCTGGAGTAGCGACCCAGTCAAGGCGTGACTGGAAGGAGGCGTTCATCTAGGACCTTTATTTTATTAGTTTCTCTTCACCTTTATTCACTTTTGTATTAATGCGGTCTACGAACCGTGAATGATTGCCCGTATTGTACGTGGTCGCATGATGAACGTCTTGTTTTATTGATTTTCTATGGAATTTCAATAAAGTCCTGATTTATTAAATCGGGGCGCGACAAGATGGTGTCAGAGCCGACTTGACTGTAGGAAGCCAAACAGACCTGACCTTAGGACTTATATATATTCACTATATTTTACAAAAAAATTACTTATCCTCTCATCTTCCAAGATTTTCACAAAAACTTCCTCTCTTTTGTAGATGCCGGTCCATACCATGAGCGGGACTCTTCGTGACGAGGCCGGATTCATCCGCGAGCTTCGCGTGCTCGTCGACTTCTTGGGGTTTCCCCATGAGCCTGCATTCCACGGGATCTTTCCCGATGCGAACGAGATCTACTGCGAGATCACGGTTGTTATCCGCCCCTCCTCCACGCAGCCACCCTTCTACACCCATGGAGTTGGAGGACCTTCGTTCGTGGTGGCTAGCCAGCGAGCCACTCTTCAGTCCCTCGCCGAGCTTCGACTGGTATATGACTGCCACCTCCGTGACACCGTCTACCGCTTCATGCCCATGCGCACACCCGGGAGTCACCGCAGCATCTACATCAGCTCCCTCCCTCAGAACAACTCCGCCATCACCCGCACCATGAGACTGTTGGAGGCCATGGACAATCTTCACACAGAAGCCATCCTCGACGCAGATAGCCAACACGACACCATCGACTTCTACCGCCATACCTCGGAGAACCTAGCCCGCGAGAATGCTGAGCTCCGTCAACAAGTCCAGCAGAACCCCCAGCTGTCTCTCGAGGTAGAGGAGTTGAGGCGTCCAGAACGAGCTTCTACGCCAAGGCACCATAATCAACACCCAGCTCCGCCAACAGCTCAAGGAACTAAAGAAGGATCTCGAGGAGATCGCCCCTCTTCCGCCTCGCCAGCGGAAATCACTTCGGTTTCCCACAGTGAAGCCCAAGAGGATTTCCCGTAGTGCTCCACCCGCAGGACCATCAAGTTCCTCAACCCCGACCGTCTCCCACGAGCCCATGATCGAGTCGTCCCCTGAGCTACCGTAGACGTAGTTTTACGCTTGATTGTTTTCTTTTACTTGTTTGTATGGCCACTCATGTCAAATATAAGACATGAGTGAAGAAATTAAATAAAAGAAAATAAATGTAATCGCAAGAACAATACTTTTTGAAATAAAAGCTTAATCCCATTTCCTTTTTCCTCATGTACCTATTAGGTCATAATCCCAATATAAAGGAGAAAATCTACCTCTAGTCTCAACTCAACGTAATTCATTCGTCGCCATTCTGCAAGATTAACTCCAATTGTGAAGTCAAGACACGTTACCAGGAAAGCCTTAACTTAGCCAAACCCAAACTATGAAGATGTAGATTTAAAGCCTCTAGTATAAAGAAGTGATCCATGGCTGAAGCATAACCATGGCTTTCTACTTCTAGCCTTTCCGAATCTCGAGGACGAGATTCTTGTTAAGGAGGTTAGGATTGTAACACCTTGATTTTCGCGAGGCATTAAAA